>CM040926.1:20031634-20249134 GCA_023029165.1 Gobiocypris rarus | reverse complement strand
TGGGATATAGGCATTTCTGTAACAAGCTGTGGAACGCAGTGAAGTTTGCAATGAGGACCCTGGGAGAGGAATTTGTTCCCTGCGAAAAAGCTCAGGTGAGAGAAAGAGATGGACAGGCGTACATGACGGATAGATGTGTCAGGACACTTTGTGGTGTGTTGCTAAACATGTGATTCTGTGTCTCTCAGCTGTGTGGCAGTGAAAGTGTGTCTGATCGCTGGATTCTGTCCCGTCTGAGCGCGGCAGTAGCGCTGTGTGATAACGGATTCCAGGCGTACGATTTTCCAGGAATCACCACTGCCATCTACAATTTCTGGCTGTACGAGCTCTGTGATGTTTATCTGGTAATCAATACACACACCACCTACACACACTTACTTTTGGCCATTTCATTTTTAAATGTAATTTAGTCTCTGCACAAATTTCTTAATAAGCAAGACTTTTTTTCCCCTTTTTTCTGCTCATGTAGGAAAGTGTGAAGCCTGTGTTGAGCAGGACAGATTCAGAAGGACAAAAACAGGCAGACATCTGCAGACAGACTCTCTTCACCTGTCTGGAGGTGGGACTCCGCCTCCTGTCTCCCATCATGCCTTTTGTTACCGAAGAGCTCTTCCAGCGGTTGCCAAGGAGACGGCCTCAGGACAGCCCCCTCAGCATCTGTGTCACACCTTATCCAGACACTTCAGAGGTAAGCAGGGATGGCTGTTGGGATTTTCTGGTTAAAACATGCAAACTCCCAAAGAGGTCCAGCCACAATAAAAAAAGAAAAAGTTGCGCTTTATTAATCACAATATAGCCTTTGATGTCCCACTGTAATGTGTTATTTAGAGAGTTTAATCATGAAAAATTATCAATAATTAATTGAGGGGAATGTAGTTAAATGTGAAGTTGACTGAAATAAAAACAACCTTTGGAACTTTAATGACATGAAGATTCAATTACATGAAGAGTGAAGAGAGGAAAGGTTTGACAAGGCAGGATATTGCAGCACAAAACCCTTCAATGTGTCAAACCTAACACGTACTCAACCATTATATACCTGGGCGTCCCATGACAGATCGGAAGCTATATGAACTCCAAGTAGTTTAAAGGTGGAAACTTCACTAATTACATGCCCTGAAATATCAGGAGAAGAAGGACAGGGAATGCTTTCCTCATTCCTAGCACTGATGACCATGCCCACTGTCTTAGTTCTATTCATTGCCAATGTACATTCCGCCACTGAATCCAAGGCCTTCCGGGTTAGCCCAGGTAGAGATTCCATTAGAAGCTCAGTGATTGTTAGATGATCAGCATTTTTCACTGGAATTAACGAAGGAGGCAGACACGAATCCAAGCTGTTTATGCAGATGAAAAAAAGCAAGGGGGATAGAAGTGTACAAATGTGTTGGTTTCTCTTACCAATGGTGTTTTGTTTGGTTGTAGTTCTGTTGGCACAGTGAGGAGGTCGACCGGCAGATGGAGTTTGTCATGTCTGTGGTCAGAACCATCCGATCTCTCAGGGCCGATTACAACCTGACCAAGACCCGCGCTGACTGTAAGATGTCACACAGTTCACTGCACACTCATTTCACACTGACTAGATTCAGCTAGGGGTGCACCAATCCAGGACCTGGGTCAATATTGTCACATATAAGGACCATTTCAAACCAATTGGCCCAATGTGACTGATCCAAATCCAATGCTGGTCATTAAATAAGGAATGCACAATGTGTTACTCTGTACAGTCCCTGACAAAAGTCTTGTCGCTTGTGTACAAATTGAACTGAAGTGCCGCTGAAATTTATTTCTTATCAAGATTTTTTTTACAAGAAATGTCTCATTTTAATCCCAACATATTTTGTAATAATGTTTCAGTGCAAAATGAAACTGCAAAAATTGACTCAAAATTGACTCTTACCAAGCTGTGAATATTAGAATATTTTTTGCAAAGACATAAGTGTTGTCGCCTTGTCATATGAGCTTCACCTGTGACTAATAATGGATCAATTAGATCTCAGGCGTGTATAAAAGGAACCCCAGTACACTAGACCTTCACATCAACTGCAACTAGACCTCTGCAAACATGCCTAAGATTCCCCCTGAGACTAAAGTTTTGATTATCAAGAGGCTGAAGACCAGATCCACTGCTGATGTGGCAGACACCTTCAAAGTGTCTCAGCGTCAAGTACAGAGGATAAAAAAAAGATCTGAAGAGACTGGAGACGTTTATGACAAACCCAGGTCAGGCAGACCCTGCAAGACAACGGCTCGAGAGGACCGTTTGTTGGCTCGAAAATGCAAGGCCAGCCCAATTTCCACTGCAGCAGAGCTCCACGAGACCTGGTCACCTGAAGTCCCTGTGTCAACCAGAACAGTTTGTCAGATTCTGTCTCGAAATGGCCTCCGTGGTTGAATCAGTGCCCAGAAGCTAGCACTAAACAAAACGACAATTGAAAAACAGTGTGGCATTTGCCAAAGCCCACAGCCTGCTAAAAGGATGGACGCTGGAAAAGTGGCAGAAGGTGGATTTTTCAGATGAATCTTCTGTTGAATTACACCACAGTCACAGAAAATATTGCAGGAGACCTACTGGAGCCCGCATGGATCCGAGATTCACCCAGAAAACAGTGAAGTTTGGTGGGTGAAAAATCATGGTCTGGGGATAAATCCAGTATGGGTGTGTGCGAGAGATCTGCAGGGTGGAAGGCAACTTCAATGGTCTAAAATAGCTAAAATTTTCCATCTCCACATCAAAGTTCTTCAAGGCGAAGAAGATCAAGAAGCTCCAGGATTGGCCAGCCCAGTCACCAGACATGAACATCATTGAGCATATGTGGGGTAGGATGAAAGAGGAAGCATGGAAGACGAAACCAAAGAATATTGATGAACTCTGGGAGGCATGCAAGACTGCTTTCTTTGCTGTCCTTGCCAAACCGCATGGATGCAGTCCTTCAAGCTCATGGAAGTCATACAAGATATTACATTTGGATCTCACAGCACCACTACTTAATCTGCTGACATATTTTTGTATTTGCAGTAAATTTGTTCAATTTCTGTATAGGCGACACAACTTTTGTCTTGCCAAAATTTTGACCTTTCTGTCTTAATTAAATGATATAATTTTTTTCAGTGAAACTAATTTAATTTCAGTGCATTCAACATCATTTGGGAGGGTTTTAGCTTTTCATATAAGCTATTTCTAACGACAACTGATGAATTAAAAATCAGGTTAATAGCAGGTGTTTCTACAAAATAGATAAGCGACACAACTTTTGTCAGGGACTGTATATATCTGACTGATAATAGAATTTTTTTCATTAGTATTAGTCGATTAGTTTTAGTCAATACCAGATTTGTATTTGGCATTGGCTATTTTGCTCTATTTATACATTTAGATTACCTTCATCTAACATTACTAACAGTTAATCTTAAAAGTACTAATAATTTACTGAATTAAATGTTGTCCTTAGCAGATCTCAAAATGACTATACAACATTTTATTTTTAATTTTTTTTACTGAACATTATAATGTTGTGATGTCTAAATTCAAGCTTTTAAAACGATTAATTTTTGTTTTTTAGTTGTATTATAGACAAAGTAGTGTAGGATTCTCATATCAGCCATATACACTACTGTTCGAAAGTTTGGGGTCGGTATGATTTAAAAAAAAAAAAGAAAAGAAAAGTTTATGCTCATCAAGATAGCATTTATTTGATCAAAAATACAGTAAAAACAATAATATTGTAAAATATTATGTTTGAAGCTGTTTTTATACATTTTAAAATGTTTTCATGTGATGGCAAAGCTGAATATTCAGGATCATTACTTCAGTCTTCAGTGTCACATGATCCTTCAGAAATCATTCTAATATGATGATTTGCTGCTCAAGAAACATTTCTTATTATTATCAATGTTGAAAAGTTTATTGGTATTTTGTGGAAACTAAGATAATTGTTTTTGTCCGGATTCTTTGATGGATAGAAAGTTTATTTGAACAGCATTTATTTGAAATGGAAATCTTTTGTAACATTTTTAAATGCCTTTTACTGTCACTTTTGATCAATTTAATGCATCCTTGCTTTAAAAAAAAGGGGAAAAAGAAGAAATTTCTCATAAGGATAACTTAATAATTTTCAACTAAATCCATATTGGATCTAATCAGTAACTGAATGCACAATTTTCGTTTTGAAAGTTGCAATGTTTTTAATCAGGCTATTACTTAATTTACCTCCTTTTTATTAATAAAAACTTTAGAAATTCTTTGAAATGTATTTTTTTTTCAAGAACTACAGCAATATTATCAACATTTATGAGCAATTTTATTTGATTATATAATTAAAGAAATGTATAAGAACATATAATTAGAATGAACTTATGAACTACATATTCTTTTTCCAACAAAATAACAGCAAAACATCAATATTACTCTGTTTTCAAACAAAATATATACATTTACTTGTATCACTTTTTCTTTCATATGAAAAAATGTTGATAAACAGCATGAATCTTCTTTTCATGCTGCAATGGGTCATCAATAGTGAAATGTGGACTTTTTATTTTCCATACCCTCTTTCCTTTTTTAAATGCAGACAATTTGGTCTATACACTTTTGCTCTACAAACACATTAAGACTATTTGTTTTTGTCATTTTATTTTAATCTCTTAATTATTGTGTGTGCATGTACAAGCATGTTTATGAACAATGTATTTTACAGAAGTCATTTCAGTTCATGAGCTTCATTATAGAATCAAACGTTGGTGCATACCTAGTCTTAAAGGGATAGTTCACTAAAAAAATGCAAATTCTGTCGTCATTTACTCACGCTCAAGTTGTTCCATACCTGTATGAGTTTCTTTGTTCTGCTGAACACAAAAGAAGATATTTTGAAGAATGTTTGTAACCAAGCAGATAGAGCAACCATTGACTACCATAGTAGGGAAAAAATACTATAGTTGTCAATGGTTGCTCTATCTCCTTGGTTACAAACATTCTTCAAAATATCTTCTTTTGTTCAGCAGAACAAAGAAACTCATACAGGTTTGGAACAACTTGAGGGTGAGTAAATGACAGAATTTGCATTTTTGGGTGAACTATCCCTTTAACATTAACCACATCACTTTTACACAACCTACTGACCATCAAGCGGTATCATTATTTGAGAACCTCACAGCACTTATTTTATTAGCAGACACAAATGTAACTCTTGTGTTTTATGTCTGTTTTAGGTTACCTGCAGTGCATCGACTCTGATACTGCGGCTCTGGTCCAGACATACAATCTTCAGATCCAGACACTGTCGTACTCTCAGACTATTCACCCAGTGGTTGGAGGCGACAACACTATCCCGCAAGGCTGTGCGGTGGCCATCGCCTCGGATAAATGCACTGTTCACCTCATGCTGAAGGTAAAAATGCATAACGGGAATGCGTTTTGGCTTGCACTTATATACCTTATATACCACTTATATTCTAGTTGTCATAATCCCCACCACAGCTGCCAAATACAATAATTAATCAGCCGGAAATGGATATCAAGTGAATTTATATATGATTTTTCCAAAAATAACATCAGCACATGCTCAACACCTAATAATCTGGTTTGGCGTTGCATCAAGAATTAATTTCTTTCTCCTACAGCATGACATTTTAATGTGTAATGAGCTTTCTGTGTCTGTAAACATGCCAGTTTTGAAATCCTTTTCTCCGACTCAGGGTTTGATTGACTTGGAAAAGGAGGTCACTAAATTGACAGCAAAGAAAGGGGAGCTGGAGAAACAGTTGGAAAAGCTGAAGGAAAAGATGGCCAAGAATGACTACAGGGAGAAAGTTCCTGTTAAAGTGCAGGAGGCAGATGCTGAGAAGGTAAGTAGGATAGAGAGAGGCAATTTGTCTGAGAAAGTGGTCTTAAATTACAGTTCTCTACAGGTTCTTGTCTTGAGGAAATGTGCAACATTTTTTTTTTTTTTTCCAGCTGAGGCAGAATGAAACTGAACTGCAGAAAGTGAAGGAAGCCATCGAGAACTTCAGAAAAATGATGTAATCGCTTATTTTTATCCTGTTTTTTTTTATTGTTTGAGATCCTTTCCTTTCCTTTGTTTAATGTCACTCAGTCCTGTCTACTGAACAATGTGACGAAGCTTGAATAAAAATCAACCTTAGATTCAATAAAAAATTATATCTGTGATGTCTCGTTTGTCTAATATTTAAATATAAAATCTCTCAAACTATATATTCTCACACTTGTTTACATTTTCAAGAAATGTACAACCATACAATTTCAAATACAATAACAAACTTTTATTTTGTGTTAAACACAAAAAATGACATGTTTGAAGACTTGGAGAAATCCAACAACAACAACAAAAAAAAGTATCCCCTGTTTTTATTTAATATTCATATACAATATAACATTCAGGACATTTATTTAACAATACGATTTGTTCATAATTACGGTGCTCCACAAAATAGAAAATAAAAATAAAAACAGACTGAGAAAGAGGCAAGAGATCTTTGAGTCGCATCACTGAGTCTCTCAAAAGAAACAAACGTCCAGACGGTGATGACAAACCTGAGTGTCAACATTTCCAACCCTCATTTTCATGTTTGATACCCACTGCGATGGAGGCATGGCACAACCAATAATTTTTAAATGCCTGTCAAACCAAAAAACTAGTAGCCTTGTCACATTTATTAGATGAACAACTAATTCTAAACTCCTCCCTGCCGTCCCACAGAGTTGACTCAAATGTACCGGAATGTGATTCCCTTTGACCTCTGGCCTCCAGTGCTCTCTTCATGTGTTTCTCATTGGCTCTCTACGGTATCGAGAGAGGCCTTGAACTCAGAAATGGGGAGTGGAGTGCAGTGTGTCGTATCAAAATTTTGCATGTACTTTCGTGCCTGAGAGAGAGAGAGCGAAATGACCAGTTACCACAAAAACTTTTTTATAAAACACAAAAGCCCTTAATAGCTTAAATACTACATATAAAAGACAGCAATTATTGCACACTGATGTGCAAGAATGTGAAAAGCTACAATATACTACACTACAGTATAACAAGGTGTATACTCTGATATTTTTGTAACATACCAAGAATAGAGCAAGCTGTCTTCTGCCTTCGAGTGCCATGTCTTCACCTGAAACAGAAGATCAGATCGCTGACAGTCAAATGTCTGTACTGTTTTAAGCAGGAGCTGTAGCCATAGTAATGGAAATCATTGCTGAACGTCCTGAGCATGTCTTCTGTGTATGAAGCACGTACCAACGCTCCAGGGGAACAGGGTCTCTCTGTCTGTCTTATAGGACTGCAGCACAGACAAGCACCAGTCATCATCCACCTCATAGCCGGTGTACACCGATTCTGAGGAACGGAAAAAGTGAAATTCTGCTTAATACAGCCAAATCAAACAGAGGAAACATGGGGGGGAAACAGATATTATGTAATAAAACCATCTAGAAATTCTGTCTGATACAGACAGTTCTTTACATAATAGGTTTTATAACCGGTGTTATGGCCAATATTCTAATCCATGAACTTTCTGATTTCACTGAGCGCCAAATGATTATTCCCTCCAAGGGACTCCCTTTCAAAATTATACAAGCATATTTGAATGTATAAAGACCAAATTTATACTGTACAAAATAAAAATATTTGGTCCCTATTAAATGGAAAGTTCACACAAAAATTATTCTGTCATCATTTACTCGCCCTAAAATTGTTTTAAACCTGTATGAATTTCTTTGTTCTGCTGAACACAAAATATATTTTGAAGAATATGGTTAAAGGTTAAAACATGAAAATTGTCATTACTTCCTCACCAGCATGTTGTTCGACAGCCGTAAGACCTCCGTTCATCTTCAGAACACAAATGAAGATATTTTTGTTAAAATCTGATGGGTCCATTAACAGTAATGTCATTTCCTCTCTCAAGACCCATAAAAGGAACTAAAGACCGAATCAGCGGTTCGGAGTGGCAAAGTCACGTGATTTCAGCAGTTTGGTGGTTTGACACGCGATCCGCTGATTCGATACACTGATTCATAACCCTTCGAAGCTTCGAAGCTTCCCATCACTATAAGTCATTATTTAGTTGTTGTTTTTTTTCACACAACAACTATTCTCATCGCTTCATAAAATTATTGTAGAACCACTGTAGAAAGATGGACTTTGTAACGACATCTCTAGAGTACCTTTTATGGGTCTTGAGAGAGGAAATTATGTCAATGGAGGCCTTTCTGAGCCATCGGATTTCAACAAAACTATCCCGGACACTGTTCTCTATCCACCATTAACCATTACTGTTAAATGTAAGCATGAAGAAAAACAACTGAACTGTCAACTGAATAAAATTTAAATAATGATTAATCCCATAATTTCTGACCAGTCTTTACAAAGCAAAATTAATCCATAAAGTCATCATTTTGTACATTTTAACTTGTTTATTCATTTTTACACTTTTTCTCTAATAGTGTTCCACTCACTGGAACCCAGTTTGACAACCTTTTCTAATCTATAATATTTTAGATAAAAATAAATAATAATTAAAGCTGCAAGCAGCATTTATCGGGGTTCGAGCAATTAAGGCCTTTAAGGCACACATGCATAAAAAGTTATTACGTTTTATTTAGCAAGCTTATAAACATCTTGATCATAGAGAGGAAGGACCATTTATAGCCAATACAGGAAGTTTACCATAGGAAATGGTTTTAAACTTTTTTAACAACTATAGTGCCACTATAGTCTGATCTCTATAAAGAGAGTCCACCATGTCACTCTCTTCTTGAGAGTCATATGGTGCACGTGCCCACCTATTTTCGTGAAATTTTGAGTTTTTGTTCAGGATTAATAGGCTTTTGAGCTTGTTTTGCTCATTCTCTAAATGACTCTGTTATAGCTACCCAAAGGGTAAAAATTTTATAACTATTGATCAGGAGAGTCTAGAGAATCATTTGTTAGTGGTCTGGTTCCGTTCGGGCAAAAAACCTAGGACTAGTTTGCAAAAGGAAGTTAACACATTAGTGATTATAAAATCTTTTTAACACATTAGTGAATTAGTGAATCTATTAAATGATATGTTGTGTGGATATGTTAAACGCCACGTGATTACAGAGTCGTACAACTCGTTAGTGCCAACTAGTGGCCAATTTCTTTAAAATGTCTGATAGACCTCTGGGTCTGTGATTGTTTTGCTTAAAATCCATAGTATATTTTTGTTATTTGTGTGGTTATACAAATGGTAATTTATACAGAAAAAACATGGTTTTACCATCATAAAACTGTGGTTAATTTTTGTAAGGGTATGTTTGTGCTATACATTATGTAGCACAAAAAAAGTATTCGTACTAAGCAAAAGGAGTTTACATTACATCCCTACATTAAAATGATATGAAAGAAAGACCACAACAACAACAACAACACAATTTCAGTGTTACTAGATAAGAGGAATGTTCTGCAGGAACACACACACACACTACTTACTGTCATTTCCATATCCTGTAGAAACATCTTGCACATAAATTACATGCTGTTATCCCTTTACAGTTACTATTCTCATAAAATACTTGACATTTAAAACAAAATTTAGCAGATATTTCAGCTAAATGAATGTTTTTGCTATGAATATTTATTGTCTTCCTGTCGAAAGCGCTCTGTTTGGTGCTCTCCCTGCTCGTTCAGTGCTTCAAGTTTAACACAGACTGTCAGACTGATGTGTTTTCATGCTAAAATATATGAAAATACTGGCGTGAATTAGTAGCATTTACAGATGAGGATATAACTACTGTTCTCTATACAGATTATAGGGGTGACACGGTTCATAAAACCCATGGTTTGGATCACGGTTTTAGGTTCTGTATGGTTCTTGTTGTTATTTATTTTAATCGCTAACACTCCAGAAATTTACTTCATCATATGATATTTATCTTAATTATCCACGATTTAGCATACAGTATTACATTTTTTTATATCATTTAGAAGTTGTTTCCTAACTGGCTGTCTCCTGCTCACGCTGTCTACAGAGTCCGACACATTGGCGTAACTTTTATCATGTAAACTACTTGTATACAACATGTTATATGCATGTGTGTTTGGGACAGAGGGGAACGTGGTTGCATTTGCAGCAGATATATGCTCCCCATCATAAATCAAAGCACGAGACAGACAGGGGTCGGGGGAGAACACCAGAAAATGTGACAGAATGGACAATTTTCATTTGTATTTGCATTACACGAGCCGCGGTTCAGCTGCGCAAGACAAATGCTGCCAGTGTGAATGTAAAAACACACTGCTTGCGTGAGCGGTGTGAATCTGGAGTTATACAACGCTGGCCAGCCTTCCTTATCTCTCCCACTTGCCATTTCTACATGTGATGTGACCTGCGGCACTTCACTTTTACTGTGTGTCTACACACACCTTATGTAGTGTGAAAAGGACACCCACTGTCTGAGGTAACATACGGGTACAAGGTTACATATGAAATAAAGATAGAACAATGGAAAACGACCCATCCTTGCAAAAGACAAGGCAAAAACAATGACTAATATTTCATTCAGACATTCCCATAATGAATTACATAGACAGAGCTGAAATGACACATTAATCCAACTGATTTGACTCTCTGAATGACAGACTCACAGAGGCGCCCGCGGGACCTGAATGCAGCGCTACTATTGGCTCACAGGAGTGTCAGTCACTGCAGGACAATCATTGATTGGATGAATCGCTTTCCCTTCTAGAACACTCTTATTCTTTCGTTTTATGAAACTTACAACTTTTAAATAATTTACTGGTGGCCAGGGTTACCAGGGAAACTTTTTTACTACAACACTGTATTTCTTAAATTGTGCAAGCAATGGTTCTTAGATTATTGGCCACAATGGCCAGTGGTGTGGTTGTTGAGTTCATCAAGTAAAGACACTCAAATATGACAATTAGTCCAGAACAGAGCCGCATGACTTACTTTAAAACTGTAATAGAAGGGCTAATATAATCAGAATGCACAAAACTTTAGGATGGCCACTGGTGAAAGGTTGCTTCTCTGCTTAGTTTTATAAGAAATATTTCTGTCAAGAGTTCCTAATGTTCTGTAATGTCAACATTTAGTACTAATCATAATTTCAACACAAGGCATGAATCAAAGGGATGTTTTTTTTTTTTTACTAATGTACTGGATTAAAACTACTGTAAAACATTGTACTGCAACGTATAGATGATTGGAAATATAAGATAGATATATAAAAGATAGATTTACTATCAGATATTACATAGTTTAAGTTTTTTTAAAAATCATTAAAGAAACGTTAATGGCACAATATATAGTAAATTGTTGATTTTGATATTTGGTATGAATTTTGGGTTTATATTTTTCATTGACTTTTTATTGTAGTGGTTTTAATGTAGTTTTGTATTTTTTACTTGTTGGGACCTCTGGAAGAGTAGCCGCTGCCTTAATACTGGCAAATGGGGATTCAAATAAAGAAATAAACTTGGATCATAGATGAAAAAAGACCTTTTACAGCCAATTTACTAAGCAGTTTATTTTATTTATTTTTTTATTTTTTTTAGCAGTTATAGAACTGCGTCTTGCCAAATCTAGACCACTTTTTTAGGTGTCCTCAGAGTGTCCATACATATGAGTGTCAAATTTGTTTTAAATATCTCATTTTTTCATTTTGAAGTTCTAGACTCCAGCTTGCCTCAATAGACATAATAGAAACTTCCAGACAGATGTGTTAAGACCTTGATTAGCTGGTAAAGGTGTGTTTTGGGGTTGGAGCTAAAGTCTAGTGGCCCTCCAGGAGCAGTATTGGCCACCCCATTATATAGTTACAGTATATTTATGAGCGTATAAAAATTACCCATGGGCAACATTGGTTGGATTTTTTTCATAATTGTACGGTCTAAATGAAATCGTTACACAAACCATAAAGCAATACCTGCCATGTTTGGTATTGTTGGACTCAGCAAGGATTCTGGAGTCAAAGGAGATGACTCCTGTGAAAATCACTGGCTCGAAACTTCTTAGGCTCGTGCAGGGCATTGCGATGGTTTTGCGATTATCCAATTTTTAGTTTGAGATATACCAGTGTTCTCATAGACTATCATGGCACCCTGGACAAGGTCAATGCATGCCAATTATTATCGGACTAATGGTTGGGGGTGTGGTTATGGCCATTTTGATGACATTTTTTCCCCTTACAGCGCCACCAAGAGGCCAATCATCACAATTTTTTTCAAGTGACTTAAGTATGAGATCATAGACATGTGACCCGAGTTTAGCGAAAATATCTTGTTCTGTTCGCAAGTTATAGTCATTTTAGTAAAAGTGGCCCCCGACGCATTGAATATTCTGGTTCCCCTTAGCGACCATGAAACAAAAATGTTTATGTTTTTATGAATTATTAATAGACTCTCTCCAAAGAACATTTCTACGATGGTTTGGTTTTGATCAGGGAAAAAATGTGGAAGTAGTTAGCAAAAGTAGGTTTTTCAAAAAACTCAAAATATCTCGAAATTGGAGCCTGAAGGGCGAGCCAATCCGAGGCATTCGTTTTGTCCGGCTTGAGCCAGGGATTCCAACGATATAAGACACTTGAGCCCACGCCCAACGGTTTAGGAGTTATGAGCCGTTTCATACTTTTGCTCGCTGTAGCGCCCCCATCAGGCCGATCGGGGCGTGCCTCGCTGACGCTGGCAGTCGGTGTGAGTACTACCATCCCTGAAAGTTTCAAGTCTCTACGACTTACGGTTTGGTCTGCCCGATCAGTTTTAGATGTAGAATGATGCATCATGGGAAAATTAGCAATTACAATAGGGTTTCAGCACTTCGTGCTCGAACCCCTAATTAAAAAAAACTTATAGGCTATAGTTCAGGCATTTATTTCACATAGCACAGAAAGAAGAAATTATTTTTACTTTAGTAAAAAATATATTAATACTAATAAACTATTTAAATAAAATAAGGAATATTGTCGACTTCCAATATTGACCACGACAAAAAAGATATTAGAAATCAAATTATATTAATAACTATATAAATAAAACAAGTAATATTACCAACTTCTAATAGACCAAGAGATGTTAATACATAAACAAAATATGTAATATTTTATTAAAATATGTAATAAAAAAACAGATAATATATGAATCAATAACTATAGAAACACACCTCCTTCAACCTCTGTCCCTGCTGCGAGCCACTGCCTGACAGCCCGGATAGCATCATCTGTCATGACCTTAGGATACCTGAGGGACAGAGAAACAGAGATGAAAGCAACTGAAGGAGCCGAGTCAGATGAAGCCGCTTGTGTGAATGCTGTCTGACCTGTACTGGAGCAGTTTAAGTAACAGGTCATTTCCTCTGTTGGACATGATGTCTTCTGGACCCCTGTATCAATACACAAAAAGGCCATGTCAAGATCAGGAGCAATTCACGTTTGCCTCCACAGGCAAGAATGTGTTTATTGGTGTCCTGAATAACTTACGTGGTAGTGATGATTTCATCTTTGGTTCTTCTGATCAATAACACGGGACCCTGGTACCTGGAATGAGAGCCTGAGTATTTAAATGGAGCTTACGTTGTACATTTCACATAATTTATTTAAAGTCCCAATCAAATCAAAATTGACCTCTCTTATTAAATGATTTATCGGTGCATATCATTTTTTAAAATCTTAATCAAAATAACTTCCCCTCCCTCTTGCAGTGAAATCCCTTCTCTGATGATGTTGTTACTGGCGCAACAATCCAATCAATTCTCAATGAACAAAATTAAGTCCCGTCCTACATTTTTTCTCATTCGAGAAGCTACTTCACTCAAATGTATATCACAACAGAGAAGGAAAGTCTGTCGCAACGTCTATTTCATGTTGAATTTCATAGTAAAAAACAAAGATGACTAACTTGCAAAGCTGTTCAGCATTGTTTAGGTTCATGTACTGCCTCACCGTATGGGTGACCAAGGGTCCTGAGGAAATAGAAGCAAACCGATTCATCAGTGAATTGTTTGGGTCACTCTTTAGAAAGGAGTAGAGATGAAGAGAGTACAACACTCACTCCAGCTTTCTGGCATGACCTTCAGGGCAAGGGGTAAAAGGTCATCAAATGAGGCATCTAGAACCAGAGCTCGGATCTCTGGGTATGACATCACAGCCCAACTGGCTAAAATAGAGCAAGACGTTAAGAATTACAGTAAAACAAATTCATCATTTCGTCCGTTGTCTGATCTGTGATGGTTTACCCGTGAAGCCCCCTATTGACCAGGCATACACAATGATGTCACTCAACTGGAAGCCCAGTTTGTGCACGGCAAACTGAATGACGACGTCCATCGCATTGGCCTCGTTTTGAGGAAATGGAACTCCCTGAAAAAGCAAAAGTACACTTTTCATTCATTTCGCATTTTAGATAATACATACAAATACTCTCATGTAACCAGTGTACGCTACATTAGCTGTGTGCTGTTATGACAAGGTCAGTGTGAGGAACAGATGGGGTGATGTTCACTTACTGTACTGCCGCCAAATCCAGGGTGATTCCAGCCCAACACTGAGTATCCACCTATAAAACACACCAGAGGAAACGGTTTCACATCCATCTAGTGCATGAATGTTGAAAATACAACACAGACACACTAAGGTGAACACATTTACCTTCCAGTGGCGTATTCATGCAGCCGACCTCATAGAATCCTGCGTTTCCCTCACAGCAGATCACCTGTGATACTCATTATATCAGCATTGGAATGTGGCTTGAGGTAATTCTTCTCTATTATGATTTCTCTATTCTGTAATAGGGCTGCTCGATTATGAAAAAAATCATAATCACGATTATTTTGGTCAAAATTGAAATCACGATTATGTAACACGATTATTTCACATGACTTTGGGAATGTGTTGCATTTATTAAAAAGAAACATTTCAAGAATTCTTAAATTGAAATTGTAACATTTGTTGTACTTTTTGAACTATTAAAATAAATAACATATTCAAATAAATGTATAAAATTATTCAAGTAAAAATTATAACCACAAATAAATAAGATCAACAATAAAGTGCACTTCCACAATCTCTTGAAAACAAGTAGGCAACATTTTGGCAACAATATATTCAACAAATTCCACCAAGTAACTGTTGTCAAAAGTACCAACCTCGATACCAAATATTGAAGTTTTAAAAATGTGCCGCTTTGAGCGCTGTTGAGCTGTAATCGTAAACACCTCTGACTGGCCATTGTGCTCGCTCATCGGATGTGCCTGTGATTGGCTACAATGATCAACGCACGGCAGCGCTTGAAAGCACACGGAAGTGTTTGAAAATGTTTTGAAACCGGGAGCGTTTGAAAGCTCAAGCAGGCATCGACCAGCGGACCGGTAGGCTGATAGACGCCTGCATTCAAACGCTCCGTGTGTCTGTGCAAGCACTCTGTGAAAAGCGTCATTGATGTATATTTATAACATGTTTGTGAAGCGCTTATCATTGTAGCCAATCACAGATGTGTTTGATGAGCGCGATGGCCAGTCAGAGGTGTTTATGAATGCACTTAACAGCACTCAAAGCGTCACATTTTTAAAACTTCATTACCGATTTGGTATCGACGTCGGTACTTTTGACAACACTAGTAATCCATGTAGCATGTTTCTCCTCGTCGTCTGATTCCTCGAAGCCAAACTGTTCCCAGACAACGGAGTTGGTTTTGCCTTTTTTTTCAAGAAGTCGTCGCTGCAGCCTGAAGCACGATGACGTACTGGATCATATCCAACACGTACTGGACGCTCATGCGCGGTGGTTTCGTTCACATTTTGATGACGTCACATGCGCACGCGCAGTTGAGAGATTTGTGAACTGGATAAATACTCAAACCGCTCGCGCAAAAACAATTTATTAATAACATGCTCACGAAATCAGGACACACGTTTGCATTTCCCCTTGAATGTGTACCGGTTATACCTTGAGGATTAAAATTACAGACAATTAGGCTACTTGATTCATTTTTGCTTCCACTCAACTGCAAGTATGACCAGAATATGTTACAATTTTAACTGTTTTGCATGTATGTAGAGAGAAACTAGGATAACTTCAGCATCACGATTACTTATTCATCAATAATTACGTATTATTTATCAGCAGGCTACTACTACTACACAGGTTAGAACATCACATTTACAATATTGACCATAGTATATGGTCAATATTGTACATAGATGATGTTCTAACCTATGTAGTTATAATGTTCTGACCGTGTTATAATGCGTATCGCTGGTCTTAAGTGACACGCATTATAACAAGACTCTTTCGCATTATAACTATGCACTAGCCATAACGAACCACCATCCAGTACGTATTGGATCTGATCCAGCTACGTCATCGTGCTACAGACTGCAGCGAGGAGTGTCTCTTTTTTTTAAATTCCAGCGGATGATATGCACACGAGTCACGACCTGAGAGCGTGTGTGGCTTCGGGAGGGGCGGATGTGCGCGTGCGCGTTTCATTCAGAACGCAAGATAAAATAAAGAGTGTACTTGCAAAACAGAACATGGCAAAATAATCGTTTTTTCTCGATCTATTTTGGTGATCGTTGGGAGCCGAAATCGAAATCGAAATCCAATTAATTGCACAGCCCTATTCTGTAATACACATTTATTTTATTTACACTATTCAGATTCTTACCAGAGTTTTTCCAGATGGTCCTCCATCTCTCCTCCGATCCACAAACATGGTGTCAATCTCATTCCCGTCACAAGCCACCAGTTTGTTTCGCTGACCATCATACTGAACACAAGGCAAAAATGGGATTAGGACCTTTTTTCAGGATTCCCACACATTTTTTCCCCTACAGAGATTTCCACATCATTTCTTGGATACACACTACTGTACAAAAGTTGATCAAACTATTTTTCTTTCAAATTAATGCTGGTCTTTTCATTTTTCAAAAAGTTCTGAAAAACTGCAAACAAGACATTTTCCTTGAGCGCCAAATCAGCATATTAGAATGATTTCTGAAGGATCATTTGACACGGAACACTGGAGTAATGATGCTGAAAATAAAGCTTTGACATCACAGGAATAAATTACATTTTTAAATGTATGAAAAGGAAAAACTGTATTTTATATTGTGATAATATTTCACAAAATTACTGTTTTTAACTATATTTTTATTCAAATAAATATAGCCTTGGTGAGCATTAGAGATTTCTTCCTTACTGACTGAACATATTCTCGGTTTTGATTATATATATATATATATATATATATATATATATATATATATATATATATATATATATATATATATATATATATATATATATATATATATATATATATATATATATATACACACCGTTCAAATTATAATGCAAATTATATATTTCTCTGATTTTCATAATTAGGCAATGCAAATGACATTCAGTATAATTTAAGTCATCAACCATTAATATATCATTTGAATTTTATCAAACAAACTGATAACAGTATTTATTTCACAAATAAAAAACTGAAAATACACTCTTCCAAATTATTATGCACAGCACAACACAACGAGTTTTATAGGTTGTAAAGAACTGAAAATGGGCATTTGCAGCATTAGGTGGTCATACTTACTGAAATCAAAAGCTATTTCAATCAAAAACATCCAAACAGGGCAAGTTACATCTTAACATAGGACCCCTTCTTTGATATCGCCATCACAATTCTTGCATCCATTGAACTTGTGAGTTTTTGGAGAGTTTCTGCTTTAATTTGTTTGCAGGATGTCAGAATAGCCTCCCAAAGCTTTTGTTTTGATGCGAACTGCCTCCCACCCATATATCTTTTACTTAAAGGGATAGTTCACCCTGAAATTAAATTAAAGCCATCTTTTACTCACCCTGCTGTTGATTCAATGCCCTATGTCCTTCTATCCCTTTTGGACCTCATAAAGCAGAAATTTAAAAATAGTCCTGCACGCGCTCCTTCCTATATGGCAGTGGAGAGTCAAATGTATGTCTGGGCCAACTGCAACCGATTCTGCTTGTGAGCATTGGTTAGGGGTGGGCGAATAGTAGGTTTATGCACAACTGCAAGCCTCAGGAGGATCCTCCAGAGGCACCACCAGCTTCAAATACTTGTTTGCAGCTTTGTAATGGCATTTTAGCAGATGCTCTCTTAATCTGATGAATTTGTCTGGCAGAAACCTTACTCATTTGGCCTTTATCTGCACGGACTGTGCTCTGAATCAGCCACAAAACTCTTCACAGTACGATGAACACGCTTAAGTTTTCGCGAAATATCAAATGTTTTCATACCTTGTCCAAGGCATTGCACTATTTGATGACTTCATTAGCAGAGATCCTTTTTCTTTCCCATATTGCTTGAAAACTGTGGCCTGGTTAATAATGAGGAACATCCTTCTTAGACACTTTTCCTTCAATTGGGCTCATCAGGCAAACTAATTAATCAAAGGTGTCTGAGATTCATTTCAGTGATCCAAAAAGCCCTGAGACACAATACCATCCATGAGTTTAATTGAAAAACAAAAAATGTAATGTTTATGACACTTACATCCAATTTGCATAATAATTTGGAACGCGGTGTATATATACACAGGGTTCCCACAGGTTCTCGAAATCCTTGAAAATTTGTGAATCTGAAGGAAAAAATTCAAGGCCCTGGAAAGTTTTTGAAAATAAACATACATAGATACAGGTCCTTCAAAGTTTTCTGGAAAAAAATCCATATTATTCCCTCCTAAGGTGTTACTTCGCCAACAGTTCATGACCTATGCACACTAGCTTGCTTGATTTACGTTAGTTACGTGCATTTACGCGTTACACTGTGTTTCCCGCGTAGGGTACTTTGTGTTGTACGCTGCCATGACGTTCACACGAGCACGAAACTACTACGATGGTAACTCAATGTTTTCAGTGCTTACACTTAAATGAAACCTTACAAGGTAACACAATGTAACCAGGCTCTGATTTGAAATGTGTCCAAGAATTTGAGGGTATTAGACCTGGAAAGTCTTTGAAAGGTCCTTGAATTTGAAGTTCCTGTGCTATACAGGAACCCTGTATAGCATAGTAATTTATATATAAATATATATAAAAAGGTATGTGCATCTAATCATTCAAGCCCAATTAGGCAGCAAAAAGCACTCAGTTCAGTTCTTAAAGGGTACTTCAGCGCTGGGAAGATGAATCTGTATTTAAACTCGGTCATAATTGTAGAAGAAATATGAAATTATTTTTGAATTTGGTGCCTTCTAGACTGAGAAAACAGAAAATTTATTTTTGTCTCATGGGGATGAAAGACAACAATTCCCAGAATGCACTTCGGTGACCGAGGCTTACTGGTTTACTTGCCCACCGTGTTCATTTTCATGAAATCAGTTCAGTTAGAGACGCTACAATTAAAAACTGAACGTGTCTGTTCGATATGAGTGAGTCGATTGAGTGTGCGCGGGAAGCGCCGGGTAAGTGTTCTCCGCAGCTCCCGAGCCGAGTGCTGTGAGTGCGATGTTGAAAACATGCGGAAACAGCGCCTCCTGCTGGCTGTAGTCTTCAGCCTCTGGCCAAAAAATCCTCCGATGACGCAAAATGACGATATTTACGTCATCTGAGGAATTTTTCAGAAATAAAATACACAATTCTCTCGTCTCAGTGTCATATGAGGGGGAAAGTACGATAATTCGAATATACTCCTGGGTTTCTACTAGTGTTGCACGATATACCGGTACTAGAAAAGTATTGCGATACCCTGCTATTACAAACGGTACGATATGGAATTTTATTAGTACCGGTACTTTAAGAAGGACCGCGTGTTAATAAGAGCTGTATTTATTTGTGTCGATGAGTGACAGCAGGAGTCAGGATGTGTGTGCAGAGCTCTGCTTCCACCGTTCACTAAACACTGGAAGCAGAAGAAGTTAAATATACACGCGCAGCGCATGACAAAGAAAGCAACAGAAACATGCGCGCATGAGAAAATATAGCACGGCGCGGGATGTGCTCGCGCTGATGGACTTTGATCCGCTCAGAAAACATGCGATCGCGATTCAGTTCTTTCAGATTATGGATTTCAATGGTCAAAAATATGTAAAAATGCACATCCTGTGAGTATTTAGGTAAACACAGTCGGGGGTGTCTTTAGTGAACGTGTACAGTTGAGGTAACTGGATCGGTGTTAAGCCGGATCTAATATTCTGTGTGATTAATGTTAATCAAACAACAATGATAAAAAGAAAACCACCCCATGACTGGCTAAATAATTGTAATATATTCATTAAGAATCAGTGTATATTTAATTTATTGAGTGAAGACTAAGCAGTTGTTTTTATTTCTTTCTTGACTTGCTATACTGTTAAATATACCTATAGCTGAAAAATAAAGCACACTGTTTGTAATTAGCATTTTTAGCTTATTTTTAAAAACAAAGATAAAATAAAAAAAATGCAATAAGAAGAAATGGTCAAAAACCAGGGCAGGAACATGCTGGCCATGTGAGTTTTTTAGTTAAAAAATAAATAAAACAATGAATAATAAGTTCTGTTGTCACATTATTCAATTACTTTTACTGGGTGGAATTTTGACCGTGGTATCGATTTAGTATTGTATCGAGGTATTTTAGTCTGGTATCGTATCGAAGTCATAATTTTGGTATCGTGACAAAACTAGTTTCTACTGATACAAAGCTTAATGCTAATCGGTGAAGTAACCCTTTAAGAACTCTATGAGGAGGGTTTTAATGTCATGTGACTTTCAGAGCGTGCACATATAGCAAAATTAGTTGTATTTCACTGTTAATACACTTAAGCATTTTAAAATTGTTTTTAACTGCAATGCTTGAAAACGCATCCAAATTACAAACTTTTGTGACCACGCAGCACAGCAATGTCACATGAGTATAACTGTGATAGAGACAATAGTCCAAAATCTCAACAGGTTGGCACATTTATACCAGTTAATCGTGTCTACCGCCATATCACTCACCCCAATATATATATTTTATAACAACACAGGATTCAACTAATTTTAAATATTTTTCTATGAAATGGACAAGCATAAGCACAGACATTTCAATATTGAATAGAAATGTTCATTCCATTTCAGGATTTAATTATTTTTCATTGCTAATTCCATTTTGTTTTTTAAATCCCTGATATTTCCAGGTTTTTCATGACCCAAGGAGTTACAAAATTTTAAATGTGAGGAGTTTTTTTTTTTCTGAGACAGCTTTTAAATGAACTGGTTTGTAGTTGTCTTTCTGTGTTACCTCTTCTACGAGTCTGGCCTGGCCCTGCTGTAACATGGGCCTCATGGCCTTCTGCAGCAGACCCACTGACCCCGGGTACAGCATCCTCCGGCCGAAAGAGTGAGCGATCAGATAGCTACACAAAACACACATATATGAGACTCTAACATGCGGCATAACTGCTGATGAATATGTAATATAAGTCACCAATCACCAGACCTCTCATCTAAATCTTTGTATTTGTACAACCCTAACAATGAAGTATATCTTTGTAAGTGTGTAAATGTGTTATCGGGCACTTGTTACCTTAGGATGTGGCACGGCAGCGTGCGAACTGAACTCAGCACACCATCTGCTGCTCCTCTGTGTTTGGGCTCTGGCCGTAGCAGAGACACACCTCCTTTAGACAGCTTCCTGTAGAGAGAGGAAGTGCAGATACATTAGAAACATGCACTGATCTCAGAGTTAGCCAATGACACCCAATTAAAGCAAACTCCTCTAAAACTGAAAGATTGAGAGTGTTTTTTTGTCTTTTAATTATTTTTGTGGCAAGAAATATGTTTGGTTAGCCTGGCTCCGCCCTCCTACGCACTTCTGCTTAATTTTAATTTTCCTTCAGTACTCCGTCTGGGATTGCGGTATATTCTCTGGTTTTCTCCAGTCAAATTTTAACCGGTCCAATCAGAGAACAGAGGGAGTGGCTGAGAACGATGACGGTGATGTCGTGCGCTAGTTTGAGATGACATACGTCACTCACGACCAAACGTTAACGATTGGTTATGGCAGATCCAGAGAGGCTCTGGGCAGATCCAATAGTTTTAAACTTCAACAGAGTACCCACCTTCAAGGAAGTTAATGCTTGTCCATGGAGAGTGGCCAGACTCTCTGTACAAATGAAATGTACGAGAGTCTAGTAGGACCAGGCTAATGTTTGGTAACGTATTTTTGCTAAAAATGTATTCCAAAGTGTTAACTTAAAAAAAAAGGTTTCTCACAGGGTTAAACACAACACGACCTAAAAAAACATGCGTTAGGGATAAAGAACTAATAAAAAGATCATGTTGGTGGATCTTTTCCTAATATTAAAAACGTGCGACTTCCTGGAATGGCCCATTTCTCAATGAGATTGATTAAAAACATTATATAAACCTCTCCTCCCAACTTTGGGACTGACTTCATGAAGTTGGTTCATGGTGTATTGATCCACTCAGTTTGCCATTTGTTATTAATATAGGAATTTATTGTAGGTTTTAGATCCGATGTCTGCTGATAGTGCCTCTTTTGCAGCAGTGTCTGCTTCCTTGTTTCCACAGTGTCCAGGTTCCCAAAAAATGTGGAAATTAAAATTATGAACCTCAGCCGTTTGCATCACAAGTGCTATGAGATCATTTTTCAGGGATGACACATTAGTTGAAGACATGACTTTGAGTGTAACTATTAGTAAATTAGAAATATACATTTCTCTATCCTAAGATGATTGCATTTGCGGTTGGGCATGGATATTCCTCTTTTTTGGGGAGAGAAAAAGAGGGACAGGCTTTACTTACGGACTACTAACTTCTTTCCAGCTGAAATCTACAGGCCAGTGTTTGAAGTCAAAGTCAAAGCATGCCAGTTTTTTCTGTAGGGGACATAATCAACATCCATTTAATGCGCTCATTAAAGCAAAGCTCCATGGGAATGTTCCTATGGCACTGATACTGTGTCACCTTGTTGCTAGGCGTGTGGTTCTTCCTGGTCTCCTCCAGTATGCTGATGAACTGAAGGTACTCTGGGTTTCTCCAGCGCCCCCACCCTAACAACGTCACAGCGGTAAAAACACAAACAAAGACAAACAATGTTAATATAATGTTATTTTACAACAGTGTGACCATACATGAAGTAATTAAACAGACAAACATTACTAATAAACAATGTAAAATATAGTGTCACCTCTCAGACAGGCCACTCCCAGCAGACAGACCATCGCTGTGCCAACATACTGACTGAGAGGAACCAGCTTACTGCTGCAGATGTACCCTAGAAGAGACAGCATTATTAATAGCACACAATAACTCATCACAATATTAATGCTTGGTATTACAATTGTTCAGTCTGACACAATTAAGAAAAAAAATACTATTCAGGGCAGAGCAAGGACGATCAGATGTGTCTTTTACATTGATTTTATTCATGTATCATGTATCTGTGTTTTTATTCCTCGCATTTCTGACATTTTTGGTTTTCAAAGGTGTTTTAAATGTTATTCTGTTGAATACAGCAGTATTTAATGAAAAATATGATATATTTTGTATGTATGTATGTATGTATGTGTATATATATATATATACATATATATATATATATATATATATATATATATATATATATATATATATATATATATATATATATATATATATATATATATATATATATATATATATATATATATATATATATATATATATATATATATATATATATATATATATATATATATATATATATATATATATTGAAGAGGAGTCTGAAATCCCCTGCCGCTTCAATATACCTGTAAATATCTTAATCAGACTGATAATCAAAGCCTTAATTAATATTTATCCTCCTATTTCTAATGATTAATTCCAGTTGATTTGACTCAATAGAACTACAGATTGTTTGTTCTTCTTTTATGTTTTCTAAAGTTTGTATTTGGTCTTTGAGTGGCATCTGGCCTATGTGTAACACAGCCCCTAACATGCTGGGAGTGCAGTAACAGTGTTTGCTCACTTGAATTTGTCTTTCATTTTTATTATATTTTATTCATTTTATATTTCCTTTTACTGAAACACTAAAGAATCAAGATGGATATTGCCTGTACTATTGTCTGTACCTCTCACTGAGAGAAAGCACATGTTATCAGTAGTTTTGGTGAAGTGCTTTGTTGATATGTAGTTAAGACTCTCTAACCTTGGGAGAGCTGTGATGCTGGGGAGCTTTTGTGTGTGCCCAATATTGAAGATGGACATCTTCTGCACACAACACCAGACATGAAGACGCCTTTCTGCAACCTCCGAGGTCAACAATGATCTAAATCTAGTCATGGGGCGACAACTAGTCTGCCTAGTTTAATGATTTGCTCGGCTATCTATCCTTGTTTGGAAATTTACCATGACTGTGGATTTTCTCTGAGCCAATCAGAATCATACACCTTGCAATAATGAGTGGCTAGACCTTGAAAACAGTATAACTGTTGGGACAATTGTATGTACGGTACGACGAGACTGGTAGAGTGGAAGTGCGGCCTACAACTCCTTGTGAGACTTGAAGCTGGCTCCTGCTGATGAAACTGCAAACTATTCTTAAGTAAAATTTTTCTTTAATTAATTGCACTCCTGACTCTTTGTCTTCATTATTCACTACTAGTTTCTGGGTCTGAACTGTTAAACCCCTAACAATATATATATATATATCATGGATTTTCCCAGATTGGGCGGGTTCCTGGCCGCGCTGCATCCATCATTTTCATATGAAGAAGTCGCGATGATGAGTTCAAAATTGCACAAAAAAAATCCATGATGAATAATTAACCAGTTTTGCTGAATATATATATATATATATATATATATATACACATTTGGCAGACGCTTTTATCCAAAGCGACTAACAGTGCCCATATTACAGGGACAATCCCCCTGGAGCAACATGAAGTAAAGTACCTTGCCCAAGGACACAATGGTGGTGACCACTGGGATCAAACCAGCAACCTTCTGCATATCAGCTCCATGGTTTAACCCACTGGACCACCATCTCACATACTGTTAAACCCCTATATATATATATATATAAACTATTATTCAAAGTTTGAGGCAGAGGTGGGGGAGGCTCGAGTCAGACTTAAGTCACTCATTTAGGATTTGATACTTCATTGACAAATATTAATAAAAGAATTGACTTTTACTTGAAATTCATGACTTGAGACTTGACTCGGACTGGAGTTAAACGACTCGAAATAACTTTTTTTGCCTAATAAATATCTGTTTTTGAACGCACCGGAACCTAACCACGGGACGCAGTAGGCAATTGAAGAGAGCTAACATGACGATCTTGAGTGACTGAACATGGAGGGCGCTACGCCAAATGTTCATGGTAATCAGTCACTCACAGATCACGGCACGCCCATGCTCGCACCCGCGCTCAGTGTTCCCAGATTGGGCGGGTTCCTGGCCGCGCTGCATCCATCATTTTCATATGAAGAAGTCGCGATGATGAGTTCAAAATTGCACAAAAAAAATCCATGATGAATAATTAACCAGTTTTGCTGAAGACACCTACTGTAAGCGTTTCGACAGCATAGCGTTTTGTGTGTGTGTGTGTTATACAGATTGTTTCTGTATTGTTTCTATATAAAAATGTCGACACAATGTAAAGTATTTGCTCTGGCTCTTGTCTTCAATTGTTTTGCTCCGTTTTTATGCCGTTGTTGTCAGCTGACATTGTACAAACAAAATGTGGCAGTTAGTTGGTCAGTGTTGTATTTGTGATTGGACGCCTGGGTTAAAGTCACTCCACCATTTCTGTGCCAAATTTTGACAAATTATGTAACAAAAAGTAATTTTTATAGTCTCCCATTGATTGAAATGATATAAATAAAAAAAAGCTGAAATCCTGCTAACACTGCACAAATGTAAAACATTTTAGTAAAACTATTTTATTTCAGCAAACTTCATTTGAGGTCAAAAAGACCCAGAGAGCTTACATTAATAGCATTTTAAGCCAATTAAGCAAAATATATAAAATGAAAACTAAAACCATCAATTAGACACAGGTCAGAAAAAACTGGTATAACACTTGACATTCTGTCCCCCTCACTTCAGAAATGATGGCTACGCCCCTATTTGGACATGTGAAGAGTTGATATCAATAATCCAAAGCACGCAAATATTATTGAAGAAATATAAAAAGCCTTTATTTCATCATGGCTTTAATATTTTAGTACTGGAATAATATGCATTGCGGCTAATGAGCCTTCGTCAGGGTGTAAGCAACAAACACAATCTGAGTTCTCTTAGGTTAATTAGTCATAATAATCACCTGGTCACGCTGTACAGGACAAGCAGGAGAGAGAACGTTCAAATAACACAAAGAGAACGTATCTCACCCAATATATTGGCCTAATTTCAGTTACATTTACATTTTAGGCTATTTAGTTTTAATTTTCCTATTTACATGTTGTGATGTGTTTAGTTACATCGTACTAAGACCGTTGGAACAGCAAAAGTTGCTATTTTTTTAGGCCGATATGGCTAGGAACTACACTCTTTCCATGTAAAGCACTTTGAATTGCCATTGTGTATGAAATGTGCTATATAAATAAACTTGCCTTGCCTTGCCTTGCCTTCGCTGCCGTACCATGGGTGCAGCGGCGCAATGATATTACGCAGTGCCTGAAAATAGTCCCCAGCACACTCTCTATGCAAGCAGGTTGTCACGTTTGTTATGTTGACGGAAGTTAGCCTATTTTCAGACGCTGCGTAATATCATTTGCACCCATGGTACGGCAGCAAAGTTCCTTGATTATTAAACAGGAATGAGTAGGCCTGTTGCGATAGTCAATAAATCAATTAATCGCACGATTAAAAAAATTAGCTCGATAATTTTTCCGGCCGCGATCATTTCCAGCGCCCGTTTTTATATCCATTTTTGTAGAGCGTTACATTATATGATCACGCTCTTATACATGTAAATGTTTGTAAGCGCGACAAGACACAAGAATGTGCTGTATGTCAATGTCCTGTCTGTGTGGCTGCGTCTCATGTCACCTAATCGAGGGACACTCTGACACACACACACACACACACACACACACACACTCGACGCACAGACAGACTCGCGTCAGTCTCCTGCTTATGGAGTCAAAATAATGCCACATAGTTTTGCAAAATAATAAAGTATTGCAAAAGAAAAAAAAATTTGCAAACAAAAATAAAGAATTGCACAAAAAAAAGAAGTATTGAGAAAAAAAAAGTTTTGCACACAAAAATAAAATATTACACAAGAAAAATTAAGTATTGAGAGAAAAAAAACTGTTTTGCAAACAAAAATAAAGTATTGAGAGAGAAAAAAACTGTTTTGCAAACAAAAATAATGTATTGCAAAATAAAATAAAGTATTGAGAGAGAAAAAAAGGAAAAGGAAAATAAAGTTGTTTCATTTGCAGCTAAACTTTTATTCTGCGCAGCGTTTCAGTGTGCTTGCGATACCGTTTCCCCTGTGCGCTTCACTTTTCTGTGCGTGTCTTTGTGGCACTGTTTTGACATGGGGGGTGGAGTCAAGAAACTGGGGCGTGTTCAGCTGACATAGTCACGCCTCCCTCCGTGTGACATCATCTCCTCGAGACGCAGATCAGCACAGATGAAGGCACCATGGCTGAGTTCATGCGGGTGGAGCGTTTCCTTGTACTCACACTTTTACTAGCATTAAAACGGGCATGATTTTGTTTTGTTATGAATAAATGTGTATTAAAAGCGTTTGCTTAAGTTAGAAGTGGTGATTATTATTAGCTTTGGACTACTGGCTAATACAAACTGTGTGAAAATAGCCAGCACTGTTTATTTCTCTCAGTCTCAGTGTGCACACATTTATAGCATTTAAATGTTTATAGTTTTATTTTGTTAACTAAATGTGTATTAGAAGCATTAACCTGTTGACGTCAAAGTTACTGCTAGTTTTAAGTTGTAAATAGAATGTAATTAACTTGACAGACTTTTATCATTAAAAATATCTCAGACTCATGCTTAAATTGTTTCTTCTACTGGAGAAAATATAGTAGGCTACCTGACCGTTACTCCATTAGATGGCGGCAGAGACTGTTTTAATGAGAGAGTCACTCAATAGAGACTTTTATATTGAATTTGTGAATGCAGAACAAGACGCAAATGACAAAAGCTTGGACTAGCGCCGTCGGGCACGGGGAACCCCCATAACGGTTTAAATGACAAGATATCAGCGGACATTCAAATAGATGTTTTATTATGAACATAGGACTGACCTGAAAACCTAATACAGTAAGCTTCAATTAACTATCAATGAGAACAAACATGTTTACGTTGCTAAGCTATAAAGATTTGCACGCATTCTGAGTGAAATGAACAGCTATGGCTTTTTCAGACAGTTCTAAACTAAACACTAAACACCACATTAACTGATCTCTAACTACTTTAACTGCTAATACACATTTAATTAACAAAACCAACCATTCAAATGCTAAAAATGTGTGCACACTGAGAGAAATAAACAGCAGATGCTGGCTATCTTCACACAGTTTGCATCAGCCAGTAACGTTAGTCCACAGCTAATAATAATCACCACTTCTAACTTAAGCAAACGCTTTTAATACACATTTATTCATAACAAAACAAAATCATGCCCGTTTTAATGCTAGTAAAAGTGTGAGTACAAGGAAGCGCTCCACCCGCATGAACTCAGCCATGGTGCCTTCATCTGTGCTGATCTGCGTCTCGAGGAGATGATGTCACACGAGGGAGGCGTGACTATGTCAGCTGAACACGCCCCAGTTTCTTGACTCCACCCCCCATGTCAAAACAGTGCCACAAAGACACGCACAGAAAAGTGAAGCGCACAGAAAGCGGTATCGCAAGCACACTGAAACGCTGCAGAATAAAAGTTTAGCTGCAAATGAAACAACTTTATTTTCCTTTTCCTTTTTTTCTCTCTCAATACTTTATTTTTGTTCGCAAAACTTTTTTTTTTCTCTCAATACTTAATTTTTCGTGTGCAATACTTTATTTTTGTTTGCAAAACTTTTTTTTCTTTTGCAATACTTTATTATTTTGCAAAACTATGTGGCATTATTTTGACTCCATACCTGCTCACATCGAATTCTCTTTTGATTATTAACAAACAATAACAACAACAGAGATCATTAGGAGTCTTAAATGAGTTAAATAACGTCTTAAATAAACTTAAAGAGTTGTGAGGAAATGAGATCCGCGTCATGTTCGGCAGCGGCTGTTCTTAAAGTGACAGGAGCACTGATGATGCCTGTCATTAATGTTCATCAATGAACAACGGGAACAGAGAAAATTGTAGCTTTAATGATGAGTCATCTATATTTAATGTATTATTTATGCAGTTAATAAAGGTGTTTGATAACTATTATATTTCTGTATATGTCTAACATTATAAGGTAAAATAATATTTATTATAATGGGGTTATGTAAAGATTGTTTTAAGTTCACTTTAATTAAAAGTTGTTTTTTTAAAGCCTAATAAATGTTGAAATTGGTATCTTTCAGTTATACTGTAATGTAACGTCATTAATGTTTCATAGAGACATCAGTGATACTGGCCTTCATTCATAAAAACAACACATTGACTACAACACATATTTAAAATATGCTGTCAATAAATTGTTTCTACATTAATTTGGAGAGTAACTGAAATTATTACAATAGCAAAACATTAAAAACGTATTAATCATGATTAATTACAGAAAAAAATGTGATTAATTTGTTTTTTTAATTAGCGTTTCCCTGCACTATACCTAAAAGACAATCATCCGTTGCAGTTTTCCCAGCTGTTAATTCAAATGCATTTTGAATAGTCCATTGTTTTTTTTGTTTTGGTTGTTTTGTTAATTTATTGTGGAGATTTAAAATGCTTTCCATTTCAGTGTTAAATAGTCTTTAGAAATAAAAGTTTATTGATCTTTGAAAAGGTGTACCTGCATTATTATGCCATTATCATTATTTTAGATGAAAAAGGTCTCAGAACGACAATATTATAATTTATCGCAATAATTTCTTGGCCAATTTATCGACCAGCAAATTTTTTTATCTTGACAGGCCTAGGAATGAGAGTGTAGTTCCTAGCCATATCTGCCTAGAATCTTAATTATATCAAATACAATTAGTAGCACTTTATTGTCATTTAACCACACAATTATTAATGCCATTAAATCATATCTTTGTAGGACACAGAGGTACTCTTTTGCCACAGACATAAGAGGACAACACACACTCTGACCATAATACAATCCTTTAACGGCACAATATCAAAATGATATTGAAATATAGTACAACCACAATAACATAACTATCACACTGGATACAACATTAAAATACAGTATTTAAACGTAACCAGTACTTAATACTATAAATACATCAAAACATCTCTGATTCAGCTATTTGAATATTCAAACGAAATTGTACCTTGGTGTGGTCATGATGTAAAATACGGCTTCTGAGTCAGCAAAGAGGTTGTTCAGTAAATAAAAAAACAGCATAGCTCTTTCACAACCTGAACATCAGATTCCTCTCATGTCTGCTTAGCAAAAGAACATCACTGAGACCTCTTATGAATGAACCAGGCTAAAAATACATACAGCACTGCTGTCAGAGCATTAGCCCGTGACTCATTTGATATGATTACACCGACTGAGCATAACGTTAAGACTGAACCAATCAACACCTGCTTGTGTGATAAGAAAATCTGCATATTATACAGTGAGGAAAATAAGTATTTGAACACCTGTCTATCAGCTAGAATTCTGACCCTCAAAGACCTGTTAGTCTGCCTTTAAAATGTCCACCTCCACTCCATTTATTATCCTAAATTAGATGCACCTGTTTGAGGTCGTTAGCTGCATTAAGAAACCTTTTCACCCCATACAATCAGTAAGAATCCAACTTGCTAACATGGCCAAGACCAAAGAGCTGTCCAAAGACACTAGAGACAAAATTGTACACCTCAACAAGGCTGGAAAGGGCTACGGGGAAATTGCCAAGCAGCTTGGTGAAAAAATGAAAAGCAATCGTTAGAAAATGGAAGAAGCTAAACATGACTGTCAATCTCCCTTGGACTGAGCCTCCATACAAGATCTCACCTCGTGGGGTCTCAATGGTCCTAAGAAAGGTGAGAAATCAGCCAAGAAATACAGAGGAGGAGCTGATCAATGACCTGAAAAGAGCTGGGTCCACTGTTTCCAAGGTTACTGTTGGTAATACACTAAAGGCCAATTTATACTTCTGCGTCGGACCAACGCCGTATCCTCTACGGCGCAAGTTACGCGAGTTATTTATACTTCTGCGTTTTTGTCCCCGTCAATGTGCAATTCGACATGCAGACCACTAGTTGGGAGTGTCCACGGGCATGTTGATGGTAACGCAAAGTATCAAGGCAAAATCCGACGAAGAAGCGGCTTGTTTACATTGTCGGAGTATCAGCAGCCGTCATGGCTTCAGATAGAGGGTTTTCTTGCAGCTTGAGTTGTTGTATGTAATACAAATTAAGTATCTCTAGTTGATTAGTAGAGTTACATAAGAGGCGATCTGGCGCTGGAATGCGTTTGTGAATTCGTGCAGAGCTCGTGGCGCTGTTTTCAGTATCGGTAGCTCGTGCACATGCTATAGTGCTTCAATCGATTGCTGTTGCGGAGACTATTCATTCCGGTGAAATCACAAAACGAAATGCACCATAATGTGTCCCTGTTCTTGATATGCAATCACTAATTAACATCTTTGGTTTTAATGAGAAAATAAATAGACTATACACAGCGGATCTATGTATTTATTCACTAACATAAAGAATCTCTGCACTACAAAATACTGTGTTATATAGCAGATGTAAGAATGAAACTATCATCCCATTTCTGGACACACACACACACACACTCCTATCGTAGATTGTATTATTTATTTATTTATTGGCCTGAGGGAGGGGTTCTGGCAGACCAATCATAGCGCTTGCGGTCCGCGTAGAATTGACGCGTTGTTACATTTTTGGAGAGGTGCGCGTCAGGGTATGTCGTAGGGTACGCGCGCATCAAATAGCCTACGATGTAGCTACACTCGACGCAAGGTATAAATTGGGCTTGAGATGTCATGGTTTGAAATCATGCATGGCACGGAAATTTCCCCTGCTTAAACCAGCACATGTCCAGGCCCGTCTTAAGTTTGCCAATGACAATTTGGATGATCCAGAGGAGTCATGGGAGAAAGTCATGTGGTCAGATGAGACCAAAATATTTGGTCATAACTCCACTAAACGTGTTTGGAGGAAGAAGAATGATGAGTACCATCCCAAGAACACCATCCCTACTGTGAAGCATGGGGGTGGTAGCATCATGCTTTGGGGGTGTTTTTCTGCACATGGGACAGGGCGACTGCAATGTATTAAGGAGAGGATGACTGGGGCCATGTATTGCGAGATTTTGGGGAACAACCTCCTTCCCTCAGTTAGAGCATTGAAGATGGGTCGAGGCTGGGGCTTCCAACATGACAATGACCCGAAGCACACAGCCAGGATAACCAAGGAGTGGCTCTGTAAGAAGCATATCAAGGTTTTGGCGTGGCCTAGCCAGTCTCCAGACCTAAACCCAATAGATAATCTTTGGAGGGAGCTCAAACTCCGTGTTTCTCAGCAACAGGCCAGAAACCTGACTGATCTAGAGAAGATCTGTGTGGAGGAGTGGGCCAAAATCCCTCCTGCAGTGTGTGCAAACCTGGTGAAAAACTACAGGAAATGTTTGAGCTCTGTAATTGCAAACAAAGGCTACTGTACCAAATATTAACATTGATTTTCTCAGGTGTTCAAATACTTATTTTCAGCTGTATCATACAAATAAATCGTTAAAAAATCATACATTGTGATCTCCGGATATGGCGGTAGGACTTTTAGCATAGCTTAGCATAAATACATTGAATCTGATTAGACTGTTAGCATCTTCCTCAAAAATGACAAAACATTTCCTATTCCTTCTGTAGTTACATTGTGTAATAAGACCGATAAAAAATAAAACAATTTTTTTAGGCCGATATGGCTAGGAACTATTATTTTAATGATATTACACAGCACCTAAAAATAGTCTAACTTCCGTCAACATAACCAACGTGACAACCTGCTTGCACAGGGAGCGTGCCTTGTAACCACGGAGACGTTTGTGAGAGACGATTCAGAAGATATTGGCCGTTTCTCAAAACCAAGTACGCAAATTCAAACTTGCGTCCTTGTTAGTTCAGACTTGCCAAGTTTGACTCAGGAGAACTAACTCCAGAGGAAGTCTGGTAATTCTGCTAACGGAACAGCAGCGTTCTTGATAGCGTCACTCAGCTCGCTCTGGCTACTCCGGCCAAATATAGCTTACATATCTCTGTATGTAGGCTATATTTGAGTCTTAAACACCACTTAAAAAAAACCCTCTTTTCATTTTCATTAAAAAAAAATCTTATACATATTAATAGCCTTACAAATGTAGTTCAGGCAACAAATACATTGATTATCTTCAGTACATATATTTATAACAAAACCCTGCCTTTTTTCGTTTACATTTTAAAAATTGAATATATTAATATGTGGTTCACACAATAAGTGTGCATATATGATTATCTAAACTGTAATAAAATTAAATATGACAAAACACAACTCATTCTCTTTTTGTTAAAAGTCAGTTATAATGATAAATAAATGAAACTTCACTTTGCCCTCGGCCAAAACGAATAGCCAAGGAACAAATTATAGATTGAGACCAAAAATTGGCCATTAGATAGACGAAAGCAAATTATATAATGTTTAACCGCTACAAAGACATCAGAGTCAGCGGCAAATGTCAGAAGGTCTAGCCGAGGAAAGGCTGCTCTCGCCGGGGTTAATGAGCGCTGAGCGCCCGGTGGTCGTCTGGATCTCACAACTCCGTACAAGGCAGATCAAATTTCCATATAGGGGCTCTCTTTATAAAAAAAACACATATTTGAGTTTTAAAGAAGTACATTCTCACCTGTTGAGAAACGGCCATTTACTTTGGTGCAGATCCTGAACTGTATCTATTTGAACCGGAATACACTGAAGATGAGTTTTTGGAACGTGAAAGGCAAGAAAGTGTGGCTGAACAAACAGGGGCAGAAGGGAGGAGGAGAGCAGATTCGAACCTTTACAATGCACAGAACCATGGCTAATCGCACAGGTAAATCCACTGCCTAATTTGCCGGCTGCAACTCTGCAACTACACGTGCCGGTCACAAGTTACCAAGTTGGGGACTATTTTCAAGCGCTGCGTGATATCATTGACCCGCTGCACCAATGGAATGGCAGCAAAGTTCCTTGATTATTGCGCAGGAATGAGAGAATAGTTCGTAGCCATATCGTCCAGGGAAAAAAAATCACAACTTTTTATTTTCTGTCTGTCTTAGTACACGTTGTTTCTACAGAAGAGTCAAGTTTTAAATAGGAATATAGATAGAACGGCTGAATGGATTCGAAAACGGTAAAACTCAACTGTTTAACTCTAGGGGAGTTGGAAAATACGTTTTACAGCCTATTTTCAATAAAAAAGAAGAAGTGTTCCTTTAATATCTGCAAGCACTTTATTTTGATGCTCCCCCAATAGACATACTACTGACTGTAAGTAACCTTGCAAGTACATGTCTTATTCTACTAACACTAATCCTACACTTAAAAGTCTACTTATGCTCAACTAATACTCTAATGAGAGTTAGTCGACATGTAGGTGCAATATTATGTCTAGTCAACCGAATATGGAAAGGGGAGCATCAAAACAAAGTGTAATCAATAGGTTTAGTTGTTTGCTGTTGTATGATGCTGTATTTGAGTTTTACCTTTCCTGTAGAGATAGCAGAGGAGCAGTGGAGAACTGTAGTACGACAGAGACCACAGCACTGAGGCCTGAAGGACAACACATGATTCAATTTCACATTACAAAACTTCTGGACTTTTTTTTGCTTTTGACAGGGATGAATTGCAAAGAAGCTTCAATGGTTGGTTCACACAAAAATAAGAAATAATTACTCGTCGTTCCAAACCCGTAAGACCGTCGTTCATCTTTAGAATACAAATAGAGATATTTTTTATGAAATCTGAAAGCTTTCTGACCCTACATAGACTATAAATGTAGTAAAGACATTGTTAAAATAGTCCATCTGCCTACAGTGGTTGAAACTTAATTTTATGAAGCGATGAGAATACTTTTATTTTTTTACCAAAAAAAAAAAAAACGACTTTATTCATCAATTTATTCTCTTCCGTGTCAGTCTCCAGCACTGTTCATGTGAGCACCACGATGCATGAGTGTGGTGTGACACAGGAGCCAGCCAATAGTGATCCGGCGTTCTGACGTAGAATCCGGAAGTGCTGCACTGTGTTTACAACGTAAACAGCGTCAAAGACTGACACAGAAGAGAAGATTGTTAAATGAATTTGTTATTTTTGTTTTTTTGCACACAAAAGTATTCTCGTCACTACATTACATTAAGATTGAACCACTTGGAGTCACATGGGCTATTTAAACGACCTTTCTGGGCCTTGAAAGTGGTAATTCTGTTGCAGTCTATGTGGGGTATGAAATCTCTCTTATTTAATATCTTTTTTAAATTTAAAAATATCTTAATTTGCGTTCTGAAGATGAACATTCTAATGGGTTTACAGTCCCTGACAAAAGTCTTGTCGCTTGTATACAAAGTGCCGCTAAAATATATTTCTTATCAAGATTTTTTTTAAAGAAATGGCTAATTTTAATCCCAACAGCTTTTGTAATAATGTTTCAGTGCAAAATGAAACTGTCAAAAAATATTCTAATATTCACAGCTTGGTAAAGCCCATTGAGTGAATTTTTGCAAAGACATAAGTGTTGTCGCCTTGTCATATGAGCTTCACCTGTGACTAATAATGGATCAATTAGATCTCAGGTGCGTATAAAAAGAACCCCAGTACACTAGACCTTCACATCAACTGCAACTAGACCTCTGCAAACATGCCTAAGATTCACCCTGAGGCTAAAGTTTTGATTATCAAGAGGCTGAAGACCAGATCCACTGCTGATGTGGCAGACACCTTCAAAGTGTCTCAGCGTCAAGTACAGAGGATAAAAAAAAGATTTGAAGAGACTGGAGACATTTATGACAAACCCAGGTCAGGCAGACCCTGCAAGACAACGGCTCGAAAATCCAAGGCCAGCCCATTTTCCACTGCAGCAGAGCTCCACGAGACCTGGTCACCTGAAGTCCCTGTGTCAACCAGAACAGTTTGTCGGATTCTGTCTTGAAATGGCCCCTTGAAATTAGCCTGCTAAAAGGATGGACGCTGGAAAAGTGGCAGAAGGTGGATTTTTCAGATGAATCTTCGGTTGAATTACACCACAGTCACCGCAAATATTGAAGGAGGCCTACTGGAGCCCGCATGGATCTGAGATTTACCCAGAAAACAGTGAAGTTTGGTGGGTGAAAAATCATGTTCTGGGGTTACATCCAGTATGGGGGTGTGCGAGAGATCTGCAGGGTGGAAGGCAACTTCAATAGTCTAAAATACCAAGAAATCTTAGCTACCTCTTATATTCCCAACCATAAAATAGGCCAAATTCTGCAGCAGGATGGTGCTCCATCACATTTTTCCATCTCCACATCAAAGTTCCTCAAGGCGAAGAAGATCAAGATGCTCCAGGATTGGCCAGCCCAGTCACCAGACATGAACATCATTGAGCATATGTGGGGTAGGATGAAAGAGGAAGCATGGAAGACGAAACCAAAGAATATTGATGAACTCTGGGAGGCATGCAAGACTGCTTTCTTTGCTATTCCTGATGACTTCATCAATAAATTGTATGAATCCTTGCCAAACCGCATGGATGCAGTCCTTCAAGCTCATGGAAGTCATACAAGATATTACATTTGGATCTCACAGCACCACTACTTAATCTGCTGACATATTTTTGTATTTGCAGTAAATTTGTTCAATTTCTGTATAGGCGACAAAACTTTTGTCTTGCCAAAATTTGACCTTTCTGTCTTGATTAAATGATAAATCTTTTTTCAGTGAAACTAATTTATTTCAGCGCATAAAACATCATTTGGGAGGGTTTTAGCTTTTCATATGAGCTATTTCTAACACCAATTGACCCTTCGCTAAGCCATGCACAAAAACCGCCACAGGCCAATCATGGCTTAGCAACCGTAACTAGGCGCGGAAGGTCTGTCAAGCTTTCAAACGAGCGGAACATGCCGAAGCATTGTGCTTATGGATTGTGCAAATCTGATACCCGGTATCCTATAAATTTGGACAGGGGTGGAATTTTTCCCCTTCCCCAAACCTAAAACCCAAGGGGAGAAATGATGCTGTTCTGTCGATTTGTCCTATCTGGTCAGATTTTCCTACCGTAGCGCAAAATTATAGCTATATCTATCGATCCATGCTGCCGCATCGAAAAATCCTGCTGTTAGCGTTTCCTGATGTTAGCGTTTGTGACTAACTTACGTGAAATAATTCAGTGTAACTTGACTGAGGATTCTTATTAGGGAAAACAATTTTCCAGTGCAAAATACCCCATCAGACTGCTGTGGATCACGCAGTGTGGGAGAATCTATATATAAAATATAAGCGGGAGAATGTTATCATTACAAAGTGGTCAGGCTAATGTATTGTGTTTATTCCACAAGTCTTATGGATAAGCTGTTTGATTTATAATTATTAGATTGTTTACCCTGTTGTGCATGAACAGCTGTTCCTCAATTTGAGAGTTTCCCATTTGAATGGTTAGCCTGTGAGGCGGCTGCTACTTGCACTGGGACCTATAGGATAGGCTTTAGCTTCAATTTTGATGAAATTATTCTCTAATCGGTTGCATATTATTCTATGGATATATCCCTTGAATGCATACTGCAGTCCCTTTTGTCTTGCTCTCTCAGATATTTCACCTGTTCGCTAAAAATGAATAATTATCTCCTTGGGAATGTCTAACACCGGCGCATACATACTGTAATAGACGGGCCAGGCACGAAAGCTTGACAGGCGTAGCAACAGTAACTAAGGAGGGCGGGGCTTAGCGAAGGGTCAATTGATGAATTAAAAGTCAGGTTAATAGCAGGTGTTTCTACAAAATAGATAAGCGACACGACTTTTGTCAGGGGCTGTAGAATGACATGAGGGCGAGTAATTAAATGACAGAAATTTCATTTTTGGATGAACTATCCCTTTAATTTTCAGTGACATCACTTGGTCACTGCACAAACTGCGGAGGAAATGTGCATGATTCATCACAGTGATCACATACCCAACCGAGGATGCTGTCTGTGTGCTTCTCCAAACCTCTGGGCTGATAATTACACCCCTGCAGAAGATAAAGACATGCCAGTTATGAGGATCTTTATTAAAGTTTGCTATGGTGACTGACCATAGTGTTTAGCACATAAAAATACTATAGATATTCTACAATAATAAACATGTGGTCACTTAATATTAGATTGACTCGTAACATGTTTGATGGATATATTTTACTGACGTTCAAATTGTTCTACCCTTCAGAAGGAAACAGTGTTCCCTATCATAAATAACTGATTATATGCATATATTATTTTTGCATGCAAAAGCTATTCATTCTGAAGCGAGAAAGTATTTAAAAACATATACATATAAACATATATTTATTTTCAAACGTACCATTTATATTTCAAAACAACAACACCAACTAGTATTATTATTATATTTATAATGACTATTGTGTTTTTATTGTGGATTCTAATAATTATTTAAAATAAAAGATTAAATACATGTGTGTATCAACAATTATGGATATAATAATATTAAATAAACATTAACAGTTGCAAAACAAAAAATATCAGTCAATCTATTCTAGTTTTAGCCACCATAGCCATGAAAAATAATGGAAATATTGAGAAAGCTTCTTGAAGGAGAGCCTATTAATGAATTATTAGTAACAACACATAATTACCATGGTATTTTTTTAAAATGTAGTTTATTGTTTTCATACAGCATAACCTATTAATTAATAACTCTCTGTGAAGGAGTGGTTAAGAGAACTAGATGGTCAATATTAATCATTAATGCAACTGTCCAAGTACGAAGCCAAACAAATGGCAGATGTCTGGGAAAAAAAACTAAACAGAAACACAATAAAATACAATCAATCAATCAACGCGTGAGTGCGTGTGTTGTTATGGTTGCGCTCCTCATGACAGATGGTTGACTGACCTGTCATTCGACCATTAGAGCTAAGCTCAATTCAGCAAACAGCTCTCTGTCAATGGATGCGTCTCAAAACAGAGTAAGCTGCCTATCTAGGGTTCTAGCTGTTTCTAGCGCATAACACAAACGTTCGAATCAAATCAAATCGCATATGATGCCCGAAATACTGTCTAGATAGGCAGCTCACTAGGATTTAGGACTAAACCAATAACACAATTATGCACTTCCGCACATTCGTGTGAGACTGACCTCGGCCATGTTTTAATGCTACGGCTCTATTTGAAGGAGAAGGAAGAGTCCTACCCTGCGTGGCGTTCTGCCGTCAGTGCGTGTCTGGTCCGGTGAACGGTGGATCCGCTGCAGATTGGGCCCGAAAAGGCACCGGAGCCACATCCAGCCGGCCATTCTCACCTCGGGCAGGAACTACGGCGGCCTGTGAAGATCACAGGTGCGAAAGTAGCGAATGCTAAAACGCGTCTTTCACGTCACAGTGCGATACATTTCAATACATACAGTGGTACAAAAACTAAACCTTGTTTGAAGGACTTTATGGCTGATTTTCATTTGTATATTGAGTCTCTCCAATGTATTGATAACAAAATGTGTAATTATAAAACTTTTATTCGCTAAAGAGTTGAAATTATGTGAAAATGTTATTTGTGTATACTGTCTTCTTTATTTACTAATTATTAATTTATTTGTTTATTCTCTTTATTTCTTTTTAAATCAATAATATTGTATATATAGACTTTTTTGTTTGTAAACCCAATCATTTTAGTTATGTTATCTTTTTGAATGTCTTGTTATAGTTATGTTTTATGTGTCCTTGATCTCTAATACATAAATAAAATATTTTTTTTTACATTGAAAAAAAGAGATGAGTTTTATGGAGACATAAACGTTTTATTGAGATATAGCTGACAAACTAATCAAAGAAATAAATATAATGAATAAATATATAAATCATAAAATGTTGACAATCATGAAACGTGATAATAAATAACGCTTGAACTTGCTCACACTTTTTTTGTACATTTTTATTTACATCTGATATTTTTTCATGATATATTGATCTTGAGTTTTATTATTTTAAAAATATTAGTTTATTAATAAATACATGTATTGATAGAAAATAATGATTATATTTTTATAAATATTTTATTACATATCAAATGTTAATTTTTAATTGTATTTTGGATAGGTATTTTATTATTGATTCAGGGCCGATTATAAATTAATATATATGAAATTTATGTAACTTTACAAGACACAATCCACCTTTATGTGTGCATATTTCATAATACATCCGGTGGTAACCATAGTTTATGTATATATATATATATATATATATATATATATATATATATATATATATATATATTAGTGTTACTTCAGAAAAATAAAAAGTCCATAAAAAACAGGGACCAATGTACTGTGTTAATATAAAGGAATTATTAATCACAGGGTTTTTCCACAAATTTTGAATTATGCATTGTATTCTGTTGTGTTTTATGGTTAAAAAAAATGTTTGTAAACTTAATAGAAAATGTCCTGGCAGATAATTACCTGTACAGTATTTTTCTACAGATTTTTTTTTCTTCTTATTGATAAGACCATATGAAAGAAAGTTTCTGAAAACTTCTGACCCTTTTTTAAAGAAGCATCATTTTTATGGTAATAACAAGAAGCGTTTGCTGTCATAAGTTAATACACAAGTCACATATACACCATCAAATATTTATTTATGTACAATTTATTTTAGATAGTTGTATCATCTCAACATCCATTGTACTGTATATGAATAAAAAACTCAACCACAGCACTGGTTGTATCTGAAATGAGAACACACACACACACACACACACACACACACACACACACACACACACACACACACACACACACACACACACACACACCTTAGCAGGATGATTAATGCACAGAGAGCAAATGAACAATGAGACGCCTGCACTGAGCCCCCCGTATGACTCGGAAACAATCATGTCTCTCACCTATCTAATTCTTTATAAACATCCATTTCACCCGTTGGCTTAAGATCCTAGAGAGAGAGAGAGAGAGAGAGAGAGAGAGAGAGAGAGAGAGAGAGAGAGAGAGAAACAGGGACAAAGATGAGAAGGGTGGAGACATCTCAGATTTATAGTTTGGCAGAGGTTCGATTTGGTTCATCCACTAATATCACTAATGCAAGCGTGACAGAACTGGGAGGGAACACACACTCACACACATAACGTGTGTTTTTATGTTTTATGGGGATTTTCCATAGACATAATTATTTTTATACTGTACAATCTGTATCTTCTAACCCCCTACACTATACCCCTAAACTTACCCATCACAGAAAAGTTTCTGCATTTTCACATTTTCAGAAAACACTGAAAATGTTTTCTGATTTATACGCTGTTTTCCTCATGGGAACCAAAATGTCCCCTCAAGGACAAGGATTTTGGATATTGCCATCTTTGTGGGGACATTTTGTCCCCATAACTTAAGGTTTACCTGAGCCGCACACACACTGTCAAATAGATTGTAAAATGTTGGGACCTGTTTTTTAGGAACACACACACACACACACACACACACACACACACACACACACACACAATTACTCATTGCTCTGCCTGAGAAGGACTATAATAACTCACCATGTAGACTGCGCCTTGGGGAGGTGTCTGCTGGGAGAAGAGAGGGAGAGAAAGAGGAAGGAAGAAATAGATTTAATAATAGAGCACAGATAGATATACATTGAGAGAGAAAGACAAGGAGAGAGAGAGAGAATGAAAGAAAGAAGGGGGTAGTAAAAATAGATTTAATAATACAGCAGGGGGCGAAGGAGAAACAGCAAAGTAGACGGAGAGAAGGAGGTGCTGCGCATTTCAATCACCTGTCTTAGATCGTCAGGATTTTCGTAGATGTTCTCCACCTCTCCGGAGTGGTGAGACAGCGATTGCTCGACACCTACAGGAATGAACACAGACACACAGGGATTTCACATCACATCACACCAAATCCATTGCGGTTTGCTCTGTCCATCATCCTCTGCCAGGGTGAACTGACAGCTATCAGATCTTTGATGGACAGACTCAGGGGGAAAAGACAAATGCGGGGCCTTACTTCGGTGGGTGACGCAATAGCCCTGTCTCCATAGCAACACCCCAACAGCTATGGCAATCATGGGTATCAGAAATAAGAGCAATGATAAGGAAGACACATAAGAGGATGCTGAAACATCTTCTGTTGGGGGGACTGTGAGAAAGACAGAAAATGAAAAGTTAAGTTAGGTCCCCCATCAGTGTGCAGAGGTGTGTGTGTGTGTGTGTGTGTGTGTAGCAACACTCACCTGCAGGTGGCAGTGTAGGGCCTGTAGAAATAGTTGGATCTGCTCAACAAGAGAGTCAATGTGAGTAGACAGAAATGGATAGAAATTATTCAATTATTTAAAAAAATTAACTATTTAAGATGGATGGATGGATGGATGGATGGATGGTTCTAGATATAAGGTCTACATTGGGACTTGAGCGAAAGGACGGAAGTTATCGATACCAACTGCAGACATGATTTAATGAGCATTTAAATATCCCTGAGTGCGTGTATTGGAAAGATGCAGAGATATAGAGGATGAGGAAGAGACATGAACAAAATATGGTTTTGACTTAATGTTTTTGCATATGGTGAGGTGACATCATTTATGCAAACAGAGAACAAACAGATACCCGTTCTTATCTGAGTCTTATCTTATTTGCATGTTATGATGACACTGTTGTGGTTGAAATACTCTCTAATCATGACTTAAACTCTTGGAAATAACTGTGTAAAAAAAATCATGTATTAAATGTTTATGAATCTTTAGTTTTTTTAAAAATCTGAACCATGTTTAAAGGAATAGTTCACCTAGAAATTAATTACCGATCGTTATTTTGTGCTAAATTCAGACTAAACAATATTTATGTCACTGTGTCAGATTATGTGATTTTGACTCCTTGAATTCTTGTTGTGTCGTGGACAAGAAACATGTCAGACTACACGTTCCTTCCTGACAAATCTTCGCTTGCCGTCATAACGATAATTGTAATGTCATCGTGAAGACGGAATTAGCGACTAACTTCTGGAAACAAGAGCGTAAACAAAATGGTTGTACTAGCTTAATGCCAACTGGGTTGCTGAAACACTTCTATCGTTCGTCAGCGTTAATCTTTGTAACGATGTTCGTTGTTGAGGGCAGGAAGGAGGCGGGAACCATTCACAAGATTTTAATCAAAATAAATAAACACAACAAAAGTAAACCGCGGGCAGCCCCTCACGGACGACTGCCCGCAAACACTCACACATAATAAAACGTGGGCAGCCCCTCACGGACGACTGCCCACCAACACAACAAAACATAAACAAAACTCAACACAAATTCCAGGCCTGGTCCTCTTTCGCCTTCCGCTGTCTTCGCTCCTCCTTTTATGCTCCCGTCACTCGACCGCGAGGCGAGACCGGTGTGGCGATGCAGCTGGCACTCATTATCACTCGTCCCGGTCCGCTCTCGCGTCCCTCGCCCGCTGCTTGCCACATACCCCCATCGCCCTTCGCATGCCGGGGTACTCCGAGACTGCGCTCTACTCCCCCTCTCTCCCGGGGCCGATCCACGGCGACGCGGCACCTGGGGTAAGGACAGAGAGGCGAGAGAAATGAAGACGGGAGCACGAGGCGACAGGGCGAGAGAGGAGAGAGGGAAAAAAATTCTGGTCCGGCTCCTGACACACTGCCGCTCGGGTCCTCAGCCAGCTGAGAGGCTCTTCCTCGCGGTGCCATGCGATGGTACTGGGCCTCGATGGACGGCTCGATCCTCCTCCGCCCCTGGCGGCCGGCGTGGCTCCTCCGCTTGAGGGCAGCCGGGCAGCGAGTCCCGCGCTCCTGCTCCTCCCCATTATGGCGGACGGCAGCAGGCTCCGGCCACGGCGGCGCCGGTGACTCCTCCGCTCCCTCCAAGACGGCCGCCACCCCACCTCGACCCAGGGGCGCGGCAGCGAGCTCTCCGTCCCACCGATCTTCGGCCGCTCCAGCACCATCGCCTCGGGCAGCCACCAGCGGGCTTTCCTCATCCGCGCTGCCCGAACTCCTCAGCACCGCGATCCCCCTCAGCAGCGAGGGCTCTTCGACAGCATGTCCCTCCTTCCTCCCGGGTTTCGGCACCACTGTAACGATGTTCGTTGTTGAGGGCAGGAAGGAGGTGGGAACCATTCACAAGATTTTAATCAAAATAAATAAACACAACAAAAGTAAACCGCGGGCAGCCCCTCACGGACGACTGCCCGCAAACACTCACACATAATAAAACGTGGGCAGCCCCTCACGGACGACTGCCCACCAACACAACAAAACATAAACAAAACTCAACACAAATTCCAGGCCTGGTCCTCTCTCGCCTTCCGCTGTCTTCGCTCCTCCTTTTATGCTCCGTCACTCGACGCGAGGCGAGACCGGTGTGAATGACGCAGCTGGCACTCATTATCACTCGTCCCCGGTCCCGCTCTCGCGGTCCCTCGCCCCGCTGCTTGCCACAATCTTTTTCTTGCCATCGGCCCTGTCCCAAATGGCACCCTAAACACTTGCGGTCTTCCTACGAGTCAGCACTTTCAAGACGAAACACCGCTTTAACTGTCGGGAAGAAGTCTGCTGCGGATCTCACAGGCCCTGTCCCAAATGGCACACTTCATGTGCACTTTCGGTCTTGTGGACTTAGAATGGCCGCTACGAGCTCATGTCCGTTAAGTCCACAGTAGGGTGTCCCATTCGTCATTTAAGCTTAAAGAAGGGTGCTCGTGAACACCCCCTTTGCGGCTGCTATGCGCCCTTGATGCGCTCTTCAACTGAGCCCGCAAGTTCGCGAGCTACGCAGAGGACTTCTACCCGGCAGTCAAAGCGCCATTACGTTGTGAAAGTGTGGACTCAGAGGAAGACCGTGAGGGTTTAGGGTGCCATTTGGGACAGGGCCACACTAGTGTAGGCGCGGCAAAAGTGCACATCAAGGGCAAATATCGACCGTAAAGGGGCCGCTCGCGAGCACCCTTCTGAAACCTAAAATGACAAATGGGACACCCTACGATGCGTGGACTTAACAGACACGTGCGCGCAGCAGGCATTGTGAGTCCACAAGACCGAAAGTGCATATGAAGTGTGCCATTTGGGACAGGGCCATTGCGAAGTGTCGCAGATGCAATGTTCATTCAGAACTCCCTGCAATGTCATCATCACACACAGAAGAAACTTGAGTCGAAACTTGATATTACGATCAGAACACACCGCATGGCAGGGATGACCAATTCATGAATAAATAATTCAAATAGGTTTTGTGAATCGGAATCATTGAAAAGATCTGACTCAAAAGAACGATTCATTTTTTTTGTTCTTCAGACAAAGCTATCATATATATTGCGTTTGTGTCTCGTTTCTTTTACAGTTTCTTGTACATGACAGCATTCTAAAAACACAGTTCCATTTAAAAACACACACCTCTATTTCTGTGTGAATGGCCCCTTATGATACTTTTATAGTTGCGTAATGGACATAGGCCAGTAAGATCTGTGTGCGTAAACCTCACTCCCCTGGCCTCAAGAGGCACGATAGTAACTGATGCTAGCAACCCTGCTTCGAATCGGGTCGAGTAGGTGACATCTGGCGACATAAGAGCTGTGCGTGTAAACCTCTCTTCCCTGGCCTCAAGAGGTGCGCTAGCAGCTGTGGGTCGAGTAGGATGGGTGACAACTGCATAGTTTTTTGCAATTTGAAAGCCACCCCTGGTCACGGACTCGAGATTAGCATGGAATTTTCTCACTGACTGCTGCTACAAACCACTGGCTGCTGCTGCTTCCAATTGCTCTTAGAGGGAAAGCTGCCCATAGCTGCAGGTCTAGCTTTTCTCTGTAACAATAGCATATCGGCGAAACAGATTTGGTGATTGCGCTCTTCTTGAGAGCGTCAAAGATTTCTATTTTCAGCGTGTTTTGCAGCGACCACTGATAATCTCCCTCGATCTGGGGCTACAAGCAAGATCTCACCCTGTGGGGTCAAAATGATCACAAGAACGGTGAGCAAAAAACACACGGGGGGACCTAGTGAATGACCTGCAGAGAGCTGGGACCAAAGTAACAAAGACTACCATCACTAACACACTACGCCGCCAGGGACTCAAATCCTTCAGTGCCAGACGTGTACCCCTGCTTAAGCCCGTACATATCTGGGCCTGTCTGAAGTTTGCTAGAGAGCATTTGGATGATCCAGAAGAGGATTGGGAGAATGTCATATGGTTAGATGAAACCAAAATACAACTTTTTGGTAAAATCTCAACTTGTCGTGTTTGGAGGAGAAAGAATGCTGAGTTGCATCCAAAGAACACCATACCTACTGTGAAGCATGGGGGTGGAAACATCATGTTTTGGGGCTGGAGCGACTGATCCGTGTAAAGGACAGAATGAATGGGGCCATGTATCAGGAGATTTTGAGTAAAAACCTCCTTCCATCAGCAAGGGCATTGAAGATGAAACGTGGCTGGGTCTTTCAGCATGACAATGATCCCAAACACACCGATCCCAAACATCACTGCTCTAGAGGAGCTCTGCATGGAGGAATGGGCCTAACTACCAGCAACAGTGTGTAAAAACCTTGTGGAGTCTTAAAGAAAACATTTGACCTCTATCATTGCCAACAAAGGGTATTTAACAAAGTATTGAGATGTTCTTTTGTAGGTGACGAAATACTTATTTTCCACCATAATTTGCAAATAAATTATTTAAAAATCATACAATTTGATTTTCTGGATTTTTTTTTCTTTCTCATTCTGTCTCTCATAGTTGAAGTGCACCTATGATGAAAATTACAGGCCTCTCTCATCTTTTTAAGTGGGAGAACTTGCACAATTGGTGGCTGATAAATATTTTTTTGCCCCACTGTATATACAGTATATGAATTTGAAGATTGTAAGGCAATGGTTATTTATAATTTGAACCGGCAGCCATGCCAAATAACCCATACAGCTTTCTTTTCTTTTCAACTTGTAGTGGTTTGAGAATTTATCAAGAGCATTTATGCTGGGATGTGTAGGTTGTTTATAGGTGACACGTAACTATTTCATGACATATTTAAATGTGTTTTTAAGGAGGAAGCGCATCTAGCCTTACCCTGGAGTTGGTTTACCCTTGAAGGACAATAGCTATTAGTTAATTTTTTTTTATTCTCCCTTTATGTTCCATTTAAATATGAAATTTCAGGTTTGGAATAACATGTTGATGAGTAAATGATGACAGAATTCTCATTTTTGAGTAAATTATCCCTTTAAATCAACATCACTTTTCAATAGCAGAACTGCAGAAGATCTATTTTCTGCACCCTGCTGCTCTAGAGATTCACTACCCATGTTTGAAATAATCCATTATGATGGAGTTGGGTTTCATGAAATTGATTGGTCAAGGGACTTGATTGTGCTGCATTATGGTATGTGACCTCTCCCGTGACCTACATAATTCCACAAACTAATGTTCCTGTTGTTCATTCATTATGACAATTCGATGAAACACAGAAAGCCTATCACATGCAACAAAAATAACTCCTTGGAATAAATATTCACCTGCAGGCTGCCAATTTTCAGGTATTTAAATGTGAGTGTTGACACCTTGAAGAAGTGCCAGACTGAGAGAGAGAGAGACAGAGAGAGAAATACATACACATCTTTCTCTTACCTATATTGGCCATTTTGATGGTGTACACATATTGCACTGAGTTTCCATTTTTCAGATACAGAGTGCAGGCATAACTTCCAGCCGTCTCAGGGGTCACAGGAAGCGTTACAGAGGTTGTGATCCGGCCCAAAACAGCATCTGATTGCAAAGAGCGACTGGGATCCTGAACATATGACCACCTTACAGATTTGATATGAGATCGCTCTGTGTACATACAACTCAGATCCAGAGCAGTGCGGGATGGCGTGGTGTATCCTGAGGGTGAAACAGACAGTCAGATGAAGAGAGAGGAGAAATGAACGCAGATGGGCAGTGAAGGGTTAAAATGATATATATTCATTAAACAGCCGGGTGTAGTCGGTCAGCTGTGATTGACTGTGACTGATGTACAGTGTCTCCTCAAACACAAAGCAGCATCAATCCTGAGCTAATTGAGCTCCAACGGTAATGCCACAACCCACAGAGTTGTCAGCGGCAACAGGCAGGTGTAATTACACATAATGAGATCTGTAATGAGCCCTACTAAAAAACATTACGTTAGAGAGAGGGATATATATAGAAAGAAGAGACAAAAGTAAAAGAGTTGAGTGAGTATAGGAGAGCAGGGAGGACACAAGGGGAAAAAGAGATTAAAGTAACAACGGAGGGAGATCGGATTAAGAAAGGGAGCGAAAGATGAAAGTCAAGACACTGACTGATTGACTCTTGCATTATGAACTACTGTGATCGATATAACAGCTTGTGCAATTACAAAATGAATCCAAGACCAGTGATGCAAGAACATGCAACATTAAGAATCAGTAAATGAGTGTGCTGATGTGCACTCACTGATGATGATTATCATAAACACCAAATAGGAAAACTTATTTGTGAGGTTTTTAACATTCTATTACATTTTTCTGTATTTTTAATTAATCAGTTGATCCAGTCAAGAAAACTTTGACAAATTTGAATGATTCTGAAAAACTCACTGACTCAAATAACAACAAAATTGAATATCGAACAATCCTTAATCAATATTAAATTAAAATACGTAAGGATTATTCAAATAAATTTGATGGAATTTTATATTGATTAAATTGGCTAAATCATTACATAAAGGATTCAAATATATATATATTTTCTGAGTGTACAAATCACATTTACATTTTGCTCTCTTCATCACTCGAAGAATCACTGATTTAAGAAGACTATAGGAATATAGAGTCATATGGACCATTTTAATGATGATTTTTTTATCAAGGTTTTGTGTTCTGTTTATGTTTAGCTTTCATTATGTTCATAATATAATATAATGCTCCTTCTCCTTGTTGGTTGTCATAGTAACTCATTTGATTTGACATTCTGTTAAAATCAAAATGATTTATTTGTGCACATTTTTTCATTTAATTGTGCTCACCTAATCTAATTCATAATCCGCAAAACAACTGTCAGGGTTATGTTGTAGTCCGTTTAGTTTTCTATGTTTCGTTATCATTCTGTTTCTCGCTCTACTTTGTCTGAGTTCTGTTTGCTACTTGGTTCCCTTAGTTGCTGATTATGTTCACCTGTTGTTCATTTAGTTCCCTCATTGCTCCCTTTGTATTTAAGCCCTTAGTTCAGTTCATTGTTCTGCGTCGTTTCAGTTTGTGTGAGTGTCAATATATTTTATATTGTCTAGTTGTCTTTTGACTGTACTTTTGAATATCCCTATATTCGTTCTGTGCTTGTACAACCACCATTCCATTAGAACGACAATACTCCAACCAATTCCAAATAGACAAAATCAAGTCTCGCCCTACAAATAATATTATAGACTTTTATTATTACTTAATAATTTTATAGTTTTTTTTTTTTTAATAAATGATTCCTTTATCACACAATAGCATTAAATATCTCACAGACAATCTGAGAAACTGCTATTCATTCACACACCAAAGTATGTCATAGATGTCATGTCAAAAAGTCTCGATGTACACAAATAATATTACCATATAAAACACTCAGTCTGTTGTCTTGGCTGAAAACCTTGTCATCCAGGAAGACCTCGCACAAGTAGAATCCTCCATCACTTAGGGCTGGGCTTAACAGGAAGGAGAAGTTCCCAGCAGCAGCCAGGGAGGCGGGGTCTCTCAAATGGAGGTGGGCTTTGGTCTGGTTGGCGATTCTCCTCCAGCGGTCAAAATAGAATATGAGCTTGATTTTTTTTGAATCAGGACATTGCCAGTAGAGCAGCACATAGTCACCAAGGATAGGAGGACAGGTTAGAGTGACCAGTGAATGAGAGAGGGTTGCCATAGACCTTGGGTCTCCTGTAGAGGACACATGGTAGGAGAGATTACAAAGAAAGGTAAAGTGACGCACGGGAAGAGACTCATTCATCACAAGAGAAAGTCTGAAATACAAAGTGCAAGGCAAAAGAGAATAAAAAGAAACTGATGAAGCCAACCGAGTGACAAATGGACTGTGATACAAGAACAATATTGTCAATTTGGACTGATCCTGTCCACTCTGCTGCGACTCACTTTAGCCTCTTTGTTCTTGACACAGTCAAGAGAATAGAACATTAGGAGTCCCAGAGCAAAGTCATATGGGGAGATATCAGGAACGAGACAGGCATGAAAATGGGGATTATGTTATTAAGCTCAGTGAAAGCTCTTCTGAAACATTCTCCTCTCAGATTTAATAACCCCGATTAACCGTGTGCTGACACAAAATTTGGGAAGAACAAACCAAAATAGTTTATTAAATTGTTGTACAATCAATCAATAATCAGTAGCATGTAGAGGTTAACTGAAAACAATTCACTATTCAGTTAGTTAAGAGAGCCTGAAGGAGAATGTTTAGGTTTGGCTAGTGTAGGCTGGGTAAATGGCACATAAGGAGGTCCCATTTTATTCACAATAGTGTTCCAGTAACAAAAGAGCTTATTACCATGTGTCACGTTTGTGAAAGAAAACACAGGTCTCCCTGAAAGAGAAAAAGAAAGGGTGGGACAGAGAGAGCGAGAGAGAGAGAGAGAGAGAGAGAGAGAGAGAGAGAGAGAGAGAGAGAGAGAGAGAGTTGGACATTGTTTATAATGAGGTTGAGATATTCCCTGCTTTTTTTTTTGTGTAGTCTCAAATCTGTAATATTGCTTGCATTAAATAATAATAATAAATAATCCACATTTTAGATGCAATATAGCAGTTACAGTACTGACTACTTATGTTTCATCAGTAAAAACTGTCAAAGTAGAATCAACCGTTGCTTCTGCAAGCAACAGCCGCTGTGTATTCTTGAATTAATCAGTGTTTTTGAAAGAATTGGTTAAGTGAATGATTCAATGACAATGGCTGTGTCCTGAAATAGCATACTCTCTGCTGAATAATTACTTTGTGACCATTAGAAAAAGTACATTCGATATACAGTATAAATGTGTGTGGTATAAGCGCAATTCAGATTTACTACATTCGTCATTGTCATGCACCTCAGCGTCAATTTATGTTGCTTAAAGGCCCACTGAAGTGCCTTGAAACTTGCAGCATTATTTAATGTGTTGAGGTATGTGGCAAGCAGTCGAGGCTGAGGGACCGTCAGAACGGGGCGAGGCCGGTGGCGTGAGAGATAATGAGCGCCAGCTGCAGGCCGCACCGGTCTCGTGTCTCACTGAGGAGCAAGCCTGCATAAAAACACCTATTATTCAACTTCAGATTATTCTGAGATTGTCTGTGAAAGCCATTTTGGGAAAACTATCAGTATGAAAAAATTTTTTTGCAACATTGTTTTCAACTAGAATTTGGACAAATAAAAATGTTTATACGTGAGACACCAGACTAGTACGGCGTGCAGCTGGCGCTCATTATCACTCACGGAACCGGACTCACCCCGCTCTCATGGTCCCTCGGCCTTGACTGATTGCCACATGGTAGTTTCCACTGAAACAGGAAGACAGGGTGGGACATGTCTTCTCCGTTTTATTAAAATAGCGTTTAGTTTATATCACAGCTCAGCTAGAGCTGATGAGGTCGCTAAAGCCACAGTTTCCTCCTTTAACCGTTTCTCCTCCTAATCTCCTCCACTGTGTGCGTGATGTAGCGATTCACGTGACAATAATGCAAAACCAGACTTCATTAGCCCCAATAGAAGGCAAATTTACACTGTCTGAATCACTGCCTTTCCCTTATCTAGTCGACTATGTTCCATTCTCCATGTAGAAAATAGTACATGTTTGAACAAATTTTTAGCCGCAGCTTCAGCGTCTGTTTATAATGTAGGGGAAGGGACGCTCAGATTCTAGAGAGCATTTGATTGGACAGAAAATCTAATAAGAAATTAAAGTGTGATTAAAATTAAAGAGTGATGTGATCAAAATCATTGATCCATATTGGTGGAAGTGAAAAGTTTTAAATGCTTCTATCTTCTAAATGCTAATTTTGTCATTGTTTTGGAGCACACTAGCGATAGATAACAGTAAGGCTATCATAATCATACTACAAGCCAAAAAACTCCATGGTATAGTAAAGTGTAGGCTACATTTGAGGCGCACTTCAGAATCTCACCAGAAGTAAGTCATCCCAATTGTTGGCTTCTGTTTTATGAATACTATGACTGTTGCACCCTATATGGAGCCATAAGAGGACATGTTGGGGAGAAAAAATATGAGATGGTAGACGGTAGTCACAAAAGTTTTGAGAGCAAACGCAAAATTTTGCAAGTAAACACATTTTTTTTGGTGGGAAAACGCAATACTTTTGCAAGAGAACTCAAAAGTTTTGATAGTAAACGCAAAAATATTGAAATATGACGCATTGAAATATAATTTATTTCATCTCATACACTCTCAGAAAAAAGGTACAAAGGATCTCACTGGTGTGGTACCTTTTCAAAAGGTACCTAAAGAGTTTTTCTACCTAAAGAGTGCAAAATCTATATATTAGTGCCCAGTGCTGTGCAAGTTACTTCCAAACTGTAATACATTATAGATTACTTGTTGCTGTTATTTGAAAGTAATTATTTACCTAACAATATTACTGTCTCAGAATTGTAATGTGTTACATTACTCCTATATTACTTTTGAGTTACTTTCACCAAAATAACTACAGAAGTAGAACTTAAAGCTGCAGTCCGTAGTTTTTCCTCTTTGTCGCCATCTCTGTTTGAAATCTGCAACTTCAGTTATTCGCGGAATGATGAACTCGCGGAATGATGAGTTGTACCTCGACACCGCACAGCGCGTATGAATACAATGTTTTGAGGAGAATGTCAATGCGCGTCTGTCATGAGAAGGGCTGTCAGTCACCGCGCGTGAGGATACTGTCATTCAGAATCACAGATTCTACTGTTTGAACGTATGACCAACATAAGAATGTCATCTGAATAAGTAAGCAGCTAACATCTACTTTTTGCTGACCGACTAGGCCTACGTGGGAAAAGCATTGCAAGAAATCATGATGATTAAATCTAAAGATCGTTTACCATATCGTCAAACCGTGCAAATTATACTTTGTTTTGAAATTGTTAATGTTAATAACATCAGCATTGTGTGACTACACTTAATGTGTATTAGAACTAACGTTACCTGTAGTTCAATTTCCATTTCTGTGCAGTCTCATTTCTAATCGTCTTCAACAAATTAATGTGGAGTAGAAGTGAGCTCCCTCTAGCTAGCACAAAATAATGGCTATTTACCACAAAGCACGTAGCAAAAAGAGAAAGGCACAACAAAGGAAACTCCGTAACTTTTACTGTATGAATTAAGCGAAGTGTGCTACTGTTACATAATAACCATTGAAATGTCTGACCTGTCCAACAGAAGAAAAAAAACTCTCTGCATCCGTTTTGAACCCCTTTAGCACGGAGTTAACGCCACCTTTCAACAGCCCTTTTTATCCTTGTTTTGGCTTGGTTGAAGTCTCTCTTTTTTCTGTAACTTAGCCATTATGAAAGTCCGAAGTCTTTTGCATTTTACAACGGGCGAATCTCCAGATGTCCCTGTTACTGATTGAGGTTTCAACCTTTCTGGATCTGCTATCAAATTGATAAATTTAATTATATCAAGCGCTGTGAGAAAAGACTATAAATCTCCACCTCAAACATCCTCACACGCAATATAGCCTACTTCTTATTGATGTGTACAGATGTGACACAAAGACGCAAAGATATGCTCGAATCTCACGCGGAAATCCACCAGTACCACTGGAATTAAAAACATTATAACAAGCTTACCGTTGTAAATCGAGCAATGGTAAACAGATAGTTTTGAACACTGGCTGGTTATGTACTTGCTCAAAAATTGATTTTGGATAATTTTTAACCCAAAAAAGTTACGGACTGCTGCTTTAACATTCTACAATTACAAAATGTACTACAGAGCATTTTACATCCAGTAGATGGCGATATAATGTAGCATAATGACTTTGGGCTATCCAGGCTGCTAACAATATAGCGTATAATTGGCAAAGTGAAGGCTCAAGACAATGCAAGAAAGGATGAGAGACAGAATCACAATCCAAGATTCCAAGTCTGTTAAAAGTATGGTGGAGGTAAAGTGATTATCTGGCAATATCTGGGAATAGCTTCATATTGCGGTTTTAGACAAAAGGTTGCATTTGACTATTACGTTCTTTTTGTCCTTATCTCTGACAAACTCGATGTAATGCGCATATGTCAATCTTGCGATTAAGCCTTGTTTATACTTTCGTTTGTCTCCGCAGCGCGATCCTCCGCTGACTGCGCGTGTGCCTCGTCCGTTTGGGCAGGTGGTTATACTTGACGCGCTCGCCGTTGTGCTATTCTTTGAAGCGAAAGAGCCTTTAGGCCTTCTTCTTTAGCTGCTTTTCCAATGGCCAGCGCGAGCTAAAAGTATGTTGTAATGCAATTAAGTGTTACTGAACATGTACCGAGTAAAATTTTACTGAAAATTGATTAGTAATGCCTTACACTACTGCGTTACAGCAAAGAGTAAGACATTATGAATTACTTTTGTAATGCGTTACTCCAAACACTGTTACCTAAAGTGTACATATTAGTACAAAAGTGTACCTTTTGAAAAGGTACCAACTCAGTGACAGCATTAGTAGGCCTACCTTTTTTCTGAGAGTGTACGTAATATGTAGTGTCTTCTACTTCTAGACAAAATATCAGTTTTTTTTTTTTTCATAAGAGAATGGTTTATTTAACTTTCTACTTTTTGCGTTCCAGAAAAAACCTGGACATTCTACCCCTTCAGTTGTGTTTAAAGGATAACATTGACTAAGCAAATTATCTGACCGAGCTTTCACAAAATATCTCCAAGTCTCACCGTTCACTGTCACATTCACCCTGTGCTCCGAGACAGACGTGCCATTGTTACCATGGACACGGATTCTGCAGGTGTAGACTCCACTGTCTCTCCTGGTGACGCGAGGCAGCTTGCTGAGCAGACTGCCCTTGTCATGGGAGATTTCAGTGTATAGCTGTTCACCTGAGGAAGACACCCACGTACCCCAGGCAGCCACGGAAGAGGGAGACACCTGAGCTGCCAGTCTCAGAGTACTGTCCACTGTGACAGGGGGCGTAGGAGTGACAGTTACTGCAAAAGAGAGGGAGAGAATGCCTGGAGATATGAGACACATTGAGACATGAAGAATGTGGTGTGCATGGTGGGGTTGTGTAGTCTACATTTAATCAGAGCGAGTAGAACGATCCTCTCCTGTAGCTTCTTGTCATCCTGTTCTATCACGCAGGAGTAGCATCCTTGAGCATCTGCTGCAGCCCTGAAGACGAGAGAGGCATCTGCAGAGATCTTAAAGGTTCTGCCTGCAAGCACTCTGCTACTGCGTCCATCTGTTTGTCCATCGATGCAGTTGGCTGATAACAAATATGACCAGCGGTCCTTGCTCGCTGCCATAATTTTCCAGGTAACCAGTACAGAGGATATGGGTGGTGAATCAAAGCAGGATAGGGTGACAGATGTGTCCTCACGTACCATGACCACATCAGTCCATGCATTACCTATGGCCCATATTTTTTAAACACAAGAAGTCACACACACTCTTTTACTGAAAAGCATGACATTTAAAACATATCATATAGAAGAAGAAAAAAATCTGTTTAATCTCATTAATTTTAGACATTCAATTTCAAGCTGTACTGAAAAATGACTACTGTTAGTATTTACATACATTTTTATTAAATGCATTCCCCCTTTTTGCAAAACATTTTATTGTAGCAGAATACCATGAACAAAAATCAACAGGCTAGGGAACACTTAAGCATATGGTTTAAAAATACCATAGCAAAAAGAACTAGCCTAACTAATATAAATTTCAAGCATTATTAAAGTCAAGTAAACACTCATTAATTAAAAAAGAACAAATAAACAAATTAGCAAGCACACAAATAAATGCAACAGAACAAAGATATGATTGAAATTAACAGTGTATTAAGATTTTTAGGTATTCACAGAAACTGTAATGTAAAATAACACTGCACTTTATAAATAAAATATACGTTACAAATATAGTTACAAAAGTTATTCAGTCAAGAACAGCGAGTGAATTTTCACTTTTGTTTTTTGTTGTCTGATTAAATTTAGGCTATTATAGAGAGGGCAGCATAAATATTAGTAATGTTAGCTGCATGATTATGGTCACTTAAGACATAACTGACTGTTTATGAGGATATTTTGGCAAATTTTTGTGTGTATTTGTCCATTCAAGTGCTTAAAGGGTTAGTTCACCCAAAAATTTAAATTTTGTCATTAATTACTTACCAGTTATGAATCAGTGTATCGAATCAGCGATTCGGAGCGCCAAAGTCACGTGATTTCAGCAGTTTGGCGGTTTGACACGCGATGCGAATCATGATTCGATACACTGATTCATATAAAGCTCCGAAGCTTCAGGAAGCAGTGTTTTGAAATCGGCCATCTCTATATATGCCATTATTTAGTTGTTTTTGTTTGAGTTTTTTTGCGCAAAAAAAAAACCCATTCTCGTCGCTTCATAAAACTATTGTAGAACCACTGTAGTGAGATGGACTTTTTAACGACATCTTTAGTACCTTTTATGGGTCTTGTGAGTGCCTTTCTGAGCCATTGGATTTAAACAAAAAGATCTTCATTTGTGTTCCGAAGATGAACAAAGGTCTTACAGGTCTGGAACGGCATGAGGGTAAGTAATAAATGACATTATTTTCCTTTTTGGGTGAACTAACCCTTTAAGTATTGTGCACTACACATGAAAGGTGGCTTTCTGTGCGCATTTTGGATGTGTGTACAGCACAGAAAACACTTGAATGGGTTAAAATGCACACAAAGGAATCCATAAGTGGAATCAAAATTTTAATTGTATAAAAAAGTATCCGATTCCTGACCTTAAGTATCCGATTCCAGAACTGGAATACATTTTCGATTCCCAACCCTACGTGTTCTAGTCCCATGTTTTTGGTATTAAATTAAATTAGTAATACTAAGCGTAACTTTTCAGGTTTAAGTGAATACATTTTACATCTTTAAAAAGAGCACACATTATCTACAACAGTATATTAGATACATATTAGATTAATATATATATATATATATATATTTAAATGTTGTTATTAGATCTTACTGTTGATATTATACTATATTATAAAGATGTAAATGATTACAGCCATGTGTAGAATATTTCTTCACTTTAGGTTGCCTAAAATTAAGTTAAACTTGAAACGTTGCATTTGTCAATATAGATTTCGTAGAATACAATAATATATATATATATATATACACAATATTCTGTAACAAGCTTTTAACTTTGTTTAGAAAGATTTTCATACCTGCCATGAGCGGAGAGATGATAAAATCTGAACATGAACAAAGAAGTATAAAAGCATGAAAATAGTTCCCCATGGTGCTGCTAGGAAACAACATATTAATAGTTAGCTAGGTAACGTGCGAGAGTATGCCTTCTTTTCTCGCATTTGACCACAAGCACAAGACAGGAAAATGGCCCGACAGTAAGAGCTGAGAACAACATGTGACAGAAGCTGATAAACACAACAGATGTCAACACACATACAACGAAACGGAAGCAATAATACAAATATGGAGGCTGATAAAACAGAACACACTAGTTTATATGCAGCTACAGTAGGCTATATCATAATGGGATAAGTCAGTGTTTTTATCGGCAGTCACATAGTCCTGCTTCTGGCTATAACAAGGAACATAGTATAATAACACCAAATATGCTAATTTCTGAACTGCAAACCGTAGGAAATGTTGGCCGGTCATAAAACTGAACAGGGTGGAATGTTAGCCAAGAGTGAAGGAATATGCTTGTAAAAAGAGAGAGAAAGAGAGTGAGAACATGAGAAAAAGGATTTAGAGATGTAATCGGAAATGGTCTTCAGCTTCTGGCTAAATGTCTTTACATCCCCTTAAATGTCTTTAATTAAAGTTAACAGACTTATCAGCACCTCCAAGTCCCATTACCAGCTCAGCTCCTAATCACCTCTGAGCTAAAGAATGAGAAAGGGTCTAAAGAAAAGAGATAAAAATGAAGAAAACTGAAATGGAGAAAAGATGGAAGGGGTAAATGAGCTGGGGAAGAGAAACTTCAGAGAGAGCAAACTAGGGCAAAGCAGCTAATTAGAGTCAAAGTGCTGTACGTGTCATTGGCCCAGTGCAAACGACAGAGAGAATGAGTAAGGAGAAAGATGCTTCACTTTTGATTTAATGGGGTGGTGGAAGTGACAGAAACTGACTGTGAGTCAAGCACACATGGGACGCAACTATTTCAGCAATCAAAACGGATCTCATTTAAACGTACAGTTTTGTTCTGTGTGATGGTATTTTGCCTTCTGTGTAAGGAAACATAGCCTCCTCCATTGATTCAAAATCAATGTTCTTTCAGAAATGCAGAAGCAAGGGTAAAATGTGTGTAGCTTTAGTGTGTGTAGTGTATAGATGTTACCAGCAGGGGGAGAGCTAGAGCTACTTGTGGAACCTACTAGTTCACTCGCAACTAAACTTACCCAAAAAAAGGCTTATTGCGTGTTCCATTGTATCGTTTTATAATTCATCGCAACTCATTATGCTGAAGTTATATCTGCGCTTACATCGCAATTTAAAGGCAAAACACCGACCGAGACTTTCGTCATTAGGCTATATGACGAAGTGGGTTTGTAGCCTTAAACATATAGCGTCAGAACTTTATAATACGAAACATGAGGACTGTTAACTGAAATTATGACCATTCCTGTCTTATCGTATTATATTTCAGTTGCCTGAAACTGAAAGGAGTATAACGGACAAAACCTCCATGATTCTGGAAAGTACCGAAATTTCTTTTTTTGTTTTATGCAAAAGATACAGAGATTACATGTTTATAATACACAAGTGTGTAATACAATATTCAAAAAGTGTATCAATAATATGTTCAATGTCATCAGAATATAAAGGCGAGAAAAGAATTACCAATAAATGGTTAAAGATTAAGGTAAAAAAAAGAAAGAAGAAAAAAAAAGCGAAGAGCCTCTTCTGAATTTTAGGTGACTTTAAATTCAGCGTGACGTGCGGCATGACATCACACGACTGTGTCCAATGGGCTCCGCGCTCCTGATAGAGTTTCAACAGAGTACGATCCCAGGGCGACAGGTTTGAGACTCCACCGTCTGAGTCTGAGAAACCTCGAACTCACTTACTGGATATTTATTCACCTGTAGGGCGCTTCATACCTGGCCGCCGGACGCCGCGCCGCAGTTTCGGAGGACATAAGCTGTTCACACGAGTTAAAAGGAAACTCGGACGCTAGATCGTAAACCAACTCAAGAGGGACGCGCTGAACAGGCTACAGCGACGCACGCACCTTAACATTAAGTTGCTGTGCTCGATCATTGAAAGAAACTAGAGGAACCACATAACAGTTCCTATACCGCCATCTGACTGTCTCGGTTGTTTTCCGCGATTCGGTGCCGAGTTCAAGCGGACAACAGAATTTTTTAAAAGGTGGACTGTCCACCCTTTCCCTCCGATGAACATGTCAGGACTTTTAAGCGCACTCGTTTTCCTATTTATTCAAGGTAAGACATGTTCATTTATATGATTTTAAATAAACAGTAAAGGGAATCTTTCACTTTCATTCAAATGGATAGACTCAATCAAAGCACTAGTCGCATCATGATAGAAACATCCTTATTTTTAATCGTGCGCGTGCTTCTCACTGAACTCTGACTACATGACTATTTTCATTTTAAAATAAATGTATTAACTAGGCCAGTGTTTTGCAGTATAGGGGGAAATAACTTTACCGTTTTGGTTATTCATCTAGTTTCGTTCCCTGGAGATTGTATGACTTTGGTTTCGATAAGCGCCATGTTTCTCTAGGTGTGGCCTTGGGAAGTGCCTTTTTCCCTCATACGTGTTGACAGGTGTGTTTGTTTGCGAAACTATGGACATTACACAGTCGTCCTTCAGTGCTCGAGTCTCTCTCTCTCTTGCCACATTTCTCTCTGTTCCTCCTTTGAGTCTTTTCTCCCTTCACATCATGTCACATTATTTCCAGCTGAAAGGACATGTAAATCAATCCATCACGCAACAGGGTGACTCGGACGTTATACACGTATATGTATTATTTAAATGTTGGTTTCAACTTTTAGTTTTTTATTATTTTAGTCTAATCTTTTAAAACTGTAAAAATCACTTAAGACACAATGTTTTTGAATAATTTTATTTGACCGAAAATCAATTAATTTACCTGTATATCGCAGAGCTGTTGATCGCATAGGCTGACGTCACCGCCTGTTGTTTCGTCATATTTCTTTGCACGCCTCACCTCGTGCACTTTAGCTCCTTTTGATCGTATATTCAGTTGCTCCTCAGTGTCTTTGCAGTTTAATTATTCAGTGGCCGTGTCACAGTCCGCAGGTGCACAACACCTGACAGCGAGCGAGCTGAGCTGGTGTGTGTGTGTGTGTCAGGAAAAACTGTTGCTTGAGTGTCTCTAACCGAGCGTACAGTGTGAATCTAAATAGATCTTAGACATTTTAAATGTCGAAATTATACAATAAAAGGCATGACTAGTTTTATATATGGCACATTTGTATTATATAGGAAAATACTTTATGTATTAAGAGGATATGATTGTGACAAAGCTTTGTGACATCACAGGATGCAGTACATGGTAAATAAAAAAAACGATTTACTCCTTTTAACTTATTCATGGTCTGGTCGTCTTCTGCCTGGGCCCATTTCACAGTACATCGGCTGCACTTCACGGGGAAAACTAGAATAACGAAACAAAGGATTTGTTTTATTTATGAACAGAGCAGCGGAAGAAGGGGTCATGATTGCCTCGCTTAAGCGAACAGTATAAACAGGCCTTGTGTTTTCTTTTTTCCCCTTCCCCTTCTCATCCGTTTAGTTCAGTGTCCTGGGAGAATTTGCTTTTATACACAGCAGTTTCAAAATATTTTAAGGGTCAAAGCATTGTTTTGTGCGCTCGACTCAGTGGCCACTGTAGACTCTTTTTCATTGCATGCCTTTTTAAAAAACAATCAGACCAACTTCAAGCACACCAATAAAAGAGCTTTATTTTATTAACCTCATTATTGCTTTTTAAATTTAAGAGCTGTACAGGCAGGAAGTAGGTTTAACTAGTTTTATGAACTAAAACTTAAGCAAACTTTCTAGTTCCAGACCGAAATGTAGGCTACAGGGAGCAGAGATCTGCACAATAGCAGCTACTGATTGTGTTATAATACCCTCCTAGTGAACACGGGTCAAAAAATGCTTGAACCCGTTGCCATGGAGATGCTGTGTTTTCACAATGAAAGCCAGGGTTAGGGGGGCTACTGTAGCGGCGTCTCTGGCTGAATGCATCAAGTGGTGTTTGTGTGTGTGTTTGAGTGAGAGGAGGAGGTGGTTGGGGAAATGTTAGGCTGCTGTGATGATGGAGGCGGAGGCCAAGATGACCTTATTCTAAACTGTGTGAGTACAGACGCACACTAACAAGCGATTGGGACAGCGCTAGCTCAAGTGGGTTAAACAGTGAAGAAGTGTTGAGTTAACAGGCGAGAGGGTCTCCATTGTTTGCCATTTCCAGAAACCCAAGAGCATTCAAACAAAAGTTAAACTGATTCGGAAGGTTTTCTGCTGCCATCTTCTCCCGTTTCTTTCCCTCCCTCCCTTCCTCTTTTTGCTTCCCTTGCCGTTCTTATCCGCTTGCTTTTGTTTGAGCGATGATTGTCATTGGTGTATTCAAATCCCCACCTCACCCTGACCTCAAGGCCATGCTGTTTATTAGCGTCTGAGCCGGTGAAAGAACGTGGGAGGAGGTGTAGCAGTAGACAAAACTGAAAGACTGTGGAAAGAACATTGATTTAAAAATACTTCATTCCTGCAAAAACTCACAAGGTTTTCAGTGGGTACACTCTTTTAAATAAATGTTTCAAAGGGGGGTTTTCACAGTGGGATTTTGAGGTTCTCCCAAGAACCTTTTAGTGAACAATTCTTAAAAGAACCAGTTTTTAATAAGTTTTTTTTTTCTCTATAAAAACATTGTGTAGTTGAAAGGTTCCATGGATGTTAATGGTTCTTCATGGATACCTTTTAAAAGGAAAAACAAATAAAGTAGTGAGACTAGGTGTAGTAGTTCAGTTCCTTGGTTCATTTGGTTTGGACCAAAAAAACTCCAAACATTTAGTCCTGGTCCGCTTAGCATTCAGATTGGCGTTTTTATCTCCAAACCTAAAGGGATAGGGTTACGTTCACAAGCTGATTGGTCTGCTTTCATGACGTATTGCCTATTTTGAGACAGAACTTACAGGACATCCAAAACAATGCTGTGTGCTGGGCTGAATGTGCTCGTTGTATGTGTGTAGCTATATATGATTTCTATATACCCTAATCATTGTTAACAACATGTATTCTTATTTCACATTGCCCATTGTCTGTACCTTAATTTTATTTTTATATTGATTAATAATACATTGTTAGCCAACTGTGTGCTTTGTATATGTACATTTCTGACATAAGTACATATTAGGGCTGTGATGGTGACAGCTTTTTACCACTGTGGTCGGCCAAACAATTTTTTGTTGCTTGTGAATGCTGTTTTACGTGAATATTATGACAGGAGTGAAGCACAACGTTTTATTTACAAAATAAATAATAGGCTCGCAATTAAATGTTACCTCGCTGTAGTGTTGTCACGATACCAAAATTATGACTTCGATGCGATACCAGACTAAAATACCTCGATAACGATACTAAATCGATACCATGGTCAAAATACCACCCAGTAAAAGTAATGTTTCTGTTGCTTTCTTTGTCATGTGCTGCGCGTGTATATTTAACTTCTTCTGCTTCCAATGTTTAGTGAACGGTGGAAGCAGAGCTCTGCACACACATCCTGACTCCTGCTGTCACTCATCGACACAAATAAATACAGCTCTTATTAACGCGCGGTCCTTCTTAAAGTACCGGTACTAATAAAATTCCATATCGTACCGTTTGTAATAGCAGGGTATCGCAATACTTTTCTAGTACCGGTATATCGTGCAACACTACCTCGCAGCCAGAGCCGTTGAAAAACAAAGTTACGACACTCCCATAGACTTCCAAAGGAACTGAGGAATGCGGAAGTAAAGTGTGTCACGGAGCGACCAATAGTTCCAGCATTTATCCCCATTACAGCGGAGTTGGAACTATTGAGAGCTCTATGAACCACTTGACCACGTGGCGGCGAGATCAAAGCGTGTCGCAACTCTTTTTCTATGGCTCTGCTCGCAGCCATGGAAACATGACATTTAATGTAAGTTGTGTACTCGCCTCCGAAACCACCGCGACACTGCCGGAAGTTACCACCGCGGTGGTACCACAGCCCTAGTACATACATAACTTGGACACAGTCTCCTCGGATAACAAACCACAAATTGTAATGTGGACGCATGCATTTTCTGTGAAGCTGCTTTGAAACTAAATGTATTGTGAAAAGAGCTATACAAATAAATTAATTGAATATGATGGTATTTTGACCAGCTGAGAACTCGTGAAGAGCTTATGAAATGTGTAAATGAGTCAAAACAGCGGCAGGAATCCCTCCATCACACACACACGATCTGCTGCGAGGAGATGCAGTTCTGATGCCTGTACGAAACTGTGATGGCAACATCACGACTGTGACGAGAAAAAACAGGTATGCTTAAGCATGTCTTTGGTCTGTGTTGCGTGCATATGTCATTAGAACCGCACCAGAGTTTTTGGAAGTGGACCGTGGACCGAGGCCCATCTTTTCAGCGGGCACGCCTCGGTCCACTTGTTTGGTGCGCACCAGGGTTCGAATGAGAGCATTCGCAATTATTCAAATGAACCGGACTAACTGAGCAATCGCACCAGGATTTGTTTTAATCAAACCAAACATGCCAAGTGTGAACACACCCTCAATGAACACTCTTTCTCCTATTGTAGTATTTGAGCTTGAAATTAGCTGATTGTAAATAAAATGCAGCGCAAATCTGTTGTTTTCGTCGACGTGAACTGTTATAGCATTTGCATATAGCGTGGGAATTGAAAATCACATTTATTTGTTTTGTGGAGGCACATTTATGTGCCCAAGTGTAAATGGAACCATTTTAACAAATTAGATCGTTATCCGTTCAGTAAAAACACATGAAGTGACCAGATGTAAACAGGCCCTTAATGAGTGAATATAATGGGGTTTTCCTCTCAACATGGTTGTCCAGAGACTGCTAAAATGCTGTGTGCGGGTGAAGGGAACCATCAGTGATTGCGGATCTCTCTTTCTGGTTGCTTGTAGAGATAAGGCTGGATGAATGTAGGGGGATTTGAGGATGGAGGAACCAAAGCTTTTAACACTTGTCGCAAGTCTGTGTTTGACATGCAGCTCTGGGAATGAAGTCTGCCGAAATCAATGACTGACCTTGTAATTAACATCAACCTGCTCTAATACGGGCACTGGAGGTTTTCCCGCCAAGCTTTGTACGATATCCATGGAACACAACGGAGTTTGACTTATGATTGACTGGTGAAAAAAAATATAAGCAACTTTTGTAGTCAGGGTTATTTTCAGTATCGCTTTTTCTTTGTTCAAAAGTGGAGCTAAGAGGAATCTCGCCTGGTCCTCGAAGCACTTAGAGGACAAGGGTCTTTCAAGCATTTCTTTTCTGACTGCCTCGCTCTATTCTTATCACTTTCTTTCTCACTCCACTCTCACTGGTTCAGCAGATGTCAGATCTCAGAATGCTTTTACGGTATTAGAGATTCATGGGGTTGATATGTCCAGTTAATTGGTCCTCATATTTTAGTCTTTCGCCCGGTGATGGAAAGCCAACCAATCATTGTGGCTTTGACAAGATGGTGTGAACTGAAACAAGTGGCACAGAGGAATTAGAAAGCAGGGTTCTGCCACTGCTGTGGTTTATCATCTACTTCGTGTCATGTGATCTTGTGGTGAAACTGTTCCTTTTTTTATGCATCTAAGAATTCAGATAAAAACGGATTTAGTGAGACACACACAAACATAAGGCAGCATGTTATCACACCCCATACTGGCTGAGTTTACCCCCTTGCCCTATTGCATGCTGGGAGAGCAGTGACCCTCCAGGGGCCAGTAGCCAGTTGCTCTGAATAGTTAAATGTGGTTGCCAGAATGATATAGGAATTTTGAGAGTTTCCAGATTGCTGTAGTAGGTCATGTCTAAATAACCACATATCTGCCCTCTTTAAAAATGAAGCCAAATGGCATAAAAAGGAATAGGACATGATGAGCGTCCGGCCCCTCTAGACAGAATGCCATCCAGTTTGTTTTATGATTAACATTGCAACCCTGAAGGTTTTTGGGATGCTGTTGCTCTTCTGTCTGGTTCGTTGGCTCCATATTCAGAGCTTAGGTTAGTCATGAACTTGATAGAAACGGGTTTTAAATTAGTGGATTAGTTCAACCAGAAATCACATTTTTCATCATTTCACTTTCATGTTCCACATTGACTTTCATTTTCTGTAAAATATATAAGTAGATTTTTAGTAGAATGTCCGAGCTGCTCTATTCTGCAACCAAAGCAGGCTAACAATGATAAAGCACTTTTAAAGTGGCTATATTCAAAATATACTTAAAAAACCATACAATAGTTTTGTTCATTTAATGAATAGTTTGAATCAGACAGTTCTGTATAATTTTTAGCATGTATGTGCATCAAATGGACATTAAAAGTTCAATATACCCAAATTAATCCATAACAAATCAGAACTGAATCATATTGAGAGCTTGGGTTATTGAAGCAGAGGGATGTCTCCTACAAATTTGGGATGAGATTAAATTGTTAATATTAATAATATCATAAACTTTCTTCTTTTTCCCCGCTTAAGTTGAAATGAGATTCCTACTGAGTGTTTCTAACACATGCAAATCCTTTATCATTTGAGGCAGAAACATCAGATGACGAAGTAACTGAAAGGCTTCTTTTCTTTTAGTGGAATGAGCGTGTATGTCCTAAGAGGTTCACTGAGGGAGGGACGAGGGGGGTGAAAGTGTTTTTGATTCCTGAGGATTTTTTTAAAGCACTCTCGTGCCGTCTCATGAATTTAGCATGCCGGTGGTTTCAGGACTCCTCGCTGCGAGCGCCCTGGGCACAGCGGCGTTTGTAGAGACGAGGTTACGTGAATAGACAAGTCTGGCTGGGTAGCGGTGCCTCCGAATATCGACATAGGCGAGACTTGAACGAAGAGTTGCAGGATGCATACACACATGCCTGTTCACATCAACATGTCAAGAACATACAAATAAAACGTTCTGCTTATTTTAAGCACAAGCTGCGTCTACTGCTTTAAACGCTTTTTAAAGTCTAATGGATTCTGACTCTTTTTATCGTTCAGTGTTTTGCGGCAAAAATCGTTCTAAAAATTATTCCAACGATATCGTTCCTCTTTGTCGTATTGTTATAACTATGAAGTGGACCCTATTCTCATACACTTAGAACAATTGTTAAAACTTTATCGTTATAGTTATCGTCCTTGGTGTGAACGGGCTTTTAGCCATTGATTGTATCATTATGTTATTCTACACTGGAGGGACAATTAAAACCACTGTCTGTGACGAACCATGTGACCTTCGGTAGCCCGATCATTCATTCACAAATCATGCAGGAGACAATCTTCCTCTTATTAGCTTCGGTTTCTCACTCACTCTTTTATGAAGTGTCTGTGATACTGTTTAAAAGATTGTCCTTCCTCTGCCCCCTCCCTTTTTTCTCACTGTCCTTTGCGTGTCCATCTGAAATCGGCTAGCCAGAGGCAGACAAGGAAGCGAGGCTTTGCTCTATTGATCCTGTATCGATTAGCAAGGCCAGCGATGCCCTTGTGAGTCGACACGGCTTATTGAAGACGTTAAGCCTCTGCCCTGTCGGACTGACATCGCTGTGAAATATAGTCCCTCGTTTCCAGAGGACATCTGATGTGATGACTTATCTTCTCTTTTTTTTTATTTACTCTTTGCTTTCTTCTATATTCCCACCACCCTTTTTTCACTTTCACATCCTTTTCACACTCTTAATCCCTGCACTCAGTTGTAGTTAGCGATGGCGTTAGCGCCTTTTTGCCCTTGTCTTTCACTCTTTTCCTCTCCTCCTCTTCCTGAGCGGCTTGCACCTGGTCTGCAGAATGTCGTGCCAGTCCATGTCATGATGGAAACTGGCGACTGGATCCTATCCAACCAGAAATGGCCTTTTTTTAAAGTTTTTTTTGTGCAGCCTCATTTTAGACCAGATACAGTAACTACAGCACAGTCACAGCAAGCTGAATCCTATCTTGTTCCTGTAAGTGTGAGCGGCACAGCGCTCCTTAGAGAACGCTAATGTCATTAGCATGCCCAATGTAGCGATCTGTCAGAGAAAAACAGCAGTGACCTTTAAGATCATTTTTGCCCGTCCCCTGTGAGTTCTGTTGGGTACATTTGGTGAATGCTAGTGTATGTTCTCTGTAGTATTTTATAAGGTCAGCGTATTTGAAGGAATACTGTAAAATAACTAAGATAGAGAGTGTGTGAATCATCCAAATTAAGTTCTCCTGAGATTGCTCTCCTAAGGAGAAATGGAGCTTGTCTAGGTGACTTAGAAAGTTTGGAATTTAAAGGACCATGCATCCAAAACTATTGCCGCCTTTTCACTGTCGGTCCAAAGGATTCTCATTGCTTAAAGGTGCGGTGTGTGATTTTCAGCGGCATCTAGTGGTGAGGTTGTGAATTGCACCCCCCCCCTCACTTTCAGAGCACATAGAGAAGCTACAGTGGCCGTCACAGGACAAAAATGTCGTCGTCGGAGAGAGCAGAGAGTGCTCTGTGGAGAAGTTTGTCCATTTAGGGCTACTGTAGAAACATGACGGCGCAAAATGGCGATTTCACTGTAAGAGGACCCGCGTTGTATATAGATAGAAATGGCTCATAACGGTTCATTATGTGAGGTCTTTATACTCCACTGAAAACATAGTTATGTATATTATATTGCATTTCTGTCTATAGATCCTCATAAAAACTACACTGCCAGCTGGTACGGATATGGTTTCATTTTCCGCTGTGGGTTTGATAACAGAGCTCTTTGGAATGTAATACAAATGCGTTAGTCGTTGTCTTGGTAACGCAAGAGTTTACAGATGATATGAGATGTAAATAGTGACCTCGTTATGGAGGATGAATTTAACTCTTTCCCCGCAAACGTTTTTGACATTTCATGGCCCCCAATATTTTATTGTATGAATATCTGAACATCCAATATATCAAAAGAAATCTAGACTCTAAAGAGACTCTAAGCTTCATGCATTCTTTTTTTTAGTATCACTTGAATATGGGTAAGTTTCATAAAAAAGCAACATTTTGAGCAAAAATCTGAGAAAATCGCTTTTTTTTATCATAATCTACATCCAGGTCGAATTCAGAGCAATGATCAAAACATAGATGGAGTTAAACGAGTCCATCAACACCCCCAAAGCTTCACAGTCCTATAGCTCGTCCTGGGTCAAAATTATGTTCTGTAACATTAGGCATTTTGATTTATATGCTGTTTAATGTTGATGATTGTGTTATTTTACATATGAATATGATTGCATATGATAACGCTTGTTTATGCAACTACTTCTGCAATTTCTTCTACTCTTTCACAAGAAGTGTCATAGCACCCCTAGCATATAACAGTGGAAACACGGAAACCTAGAAAATTCAGGAGTCATGGAGGTTTAGAACATGACAAAATGGTCAGTTGTGGTTGAACCTTTCCTTAAAGTCTCATTTTAACAAACAACATACAAACATACAATTAACATTTAGTGAGGTATGTTTGCTGAACAATCTTTGTATTCCTCTAGTTTTCTTTTGACCTCTGATCCTCATTGTATTTCTCCAGACTTCCCTCTGTGATGTTTTCTTTTGTCTCATTCTTTTGCTCCTGTCAGCCATTTAACAAACGAGAACAGTCCATCCTCCCACCAGTTCTCCTTCTTCCTCTCTATCCCTTGTTTCTCACTTCTTCCATCTTGAGGATTCCGTCCACTTAACGGGTCTATCCGACTACTGGGATGTTCAGTTTGTCACTCTCCAGTGACCTTCTTCCCCCTCTCTCTCTCTGACTCATTATTCCTCTAGTCATGTCTTTTTCTTTCTTTCTTATTTCTCTTCCTTAGCTTCGTTGTTGTTCTGCTGTTTTTTGTTTTGTTTTTTTGTTGTGGACTTTGTCTGGATGTTGTTTAATCCAGTTTGCTTTATAAAACCAGGACGGGTCAGAATACTGTGTTTCTCTGCTGTGTTTGCAGTTATTATTATGACAGGAGAACCCAGGCATGATTCTCATTCCTGATTTACCTTTCATGTAAAATCATTCTTTCAAATGCAACCAGTCTCTTTCTCTCTAATATTTGGATGCAGTCATGTCTTCTGCCCTTTCCTTTCTCCTCTAAAAGAAGTCCTTGTTTCTGCTCCCAATCGCACCCTTTCTCTTAAAATTGGGTCTGGCCTCTCTTTCCTTCTCCCTAGTCGTTCTTTTTTGGTTCATGAAGGTTAAATCAGTGAAACAGCTCATTCTCCATTGTTGAAAGAGAAAAACGCACATGTGGAAATGGCAGAGAAAACCATCTGGTGATTCAGTTAAAGGTCAAAATACTTGTAAGAATCAGTGAGAGAATTCACTGACACCTGTGACACAAACAATAGATTCTGAGCAGTTGACGCATTAGCTAGATTTACTTTAAGCTATTGTTAGATGCGTCACATGGAAATGTACATTCAGTAATGCTGTTTTTGAAGAAATATTTAAAACAAATGAATCATTCTTTTTTGTGCAGTAGTTTGAAGAATCTAAAGGGTTCTGCCCTTTTACTGAACAAAGAAGTGTTTTGCGTCTCAGTTGGATGTTGACAAAATGGAGGAAAAAATCAATCTGTTTTGTCATTTGTAAAAAAACAACAAAAAAAACATTTAATAATCGTTACTCTGTTTTTGGAGAAATCTGTTGAGTGACTCACTCATAAAAGACAAAAAGACACTGGCTGTGTTCAAAATCGCCCTCTTTCATGATTCCCTACATTACTCCACTAATATAGTCCACTTGAAATACTGAATGAAACCAATTGAGTGAATTCGGACACTGAGTGTGCCGGAAGGGCTGCCGCTTTTGCATAGTTTGCGCTTGCTGTTTAAAAATCAGTTGAAATGTAGCAAACTTGCAGCTCCAGTAAATTAAAATATTTATTTTGAACTCTCGTGTAAACTAGCATGTATAAAACACAATTATACAATTTAATAATCAATAAAAAATAATTTACCTGTATATGTTATACGCTATAGCCACATTGGAAAAGCTGCGGGCGCCATCTTGTGACCAGATGCGGGAATTCATTCGACGCGTGACTCGCCCAGTGCATTATGGGTATTCTCTAGCTTTTGCGCGTACATCAGTTGTACACTCGTTATTGTAGTGAATTGCGGGATTGAATGAGTCCGCTTGATAACATCCACTATGGTTTCGAACAGCACTACAAATGGCTGTCCCCTCAAATAGTGCCCTATTTAAGGGTATAGGGGGGGGGGGCGATTTCGGACACAGCCACTGACTTCCACCACCAACTGATGAACGGATAATTGAATGAATTATAGTTTGCAGATAATTCCTAATTAAATTAGATTAAAGCATCTGGGGTATGTGAAGAGGGTCAAAAGATTTGAGTCACTAGAATGAATCAAAATCACCACTGCTAGCTTAGATGGTAGATGTGTTATAATGCATTATTGTATTGTTTGTTTTGAATTCCTCTCTAAATTACACATAATTATTCATTAACATATAGTACCTGTCAGTCACAGCTCAGTTCATCAGTGAGTAAAGGGAACATGAAATGGTGACCATAGAGGGACAGAGGAGCCATTGTGTTTGTTTCCTACCTCTTCTAGAATCACACTGCCTTTCAAACAAGTGTGTGTGTGTGTGTGTGGCGGGCGGACTAAAGAAAGCCCCTCATTGTTCTCTCAGCCGTGTCCATTCATACAGGTAAGTGATATAGCAGAGTCGGAGGATCCACCCTTCTCTTCCTCTGCTCTCTAGAGGACAGAAGAATGACGAGAGGAGAAAATGTTCCTCACGCTCTTATGAGGGGTGAATGGATAGTTTTCACCCTGACTCTCCTTTTTATGGCCCTCTGTGCTCCCCAAGAAGCAAAGCGAATAAAAGCGCTGACACAGTGGGTGAATTCCAAATGGAATTGTTGTGCCCTCGAAGGGCACTGCGGGAAAACAACGCTATTTAGGGTTAATCTAAATTAAACTGAGCAGCTCAATCCCTCAATTAGTGAAGGCTGTTAGTGAAGGGTACAGGCCACATCTTCATGATTAATTTTAACCTCATTTTTAACCAAATATTTTTTGTTTATTTGTAATACATTTATTTATATATTCTATATAATTTAATAAATTTGGGCTCTGTAAGGGTTTTTAAATATATAAAATCCATTGAAAAATATACTGATCCATGAATGCTGACTTGGTCTACAGGGTGTGCTAAGCGCTTGGATATGAGATGACCTGCACCCTTCGGAGTTAGTAGGGCATCAGTTCTAACTTTCATATGAAATTTCCTGATCTCTTGTGTGCATGGTTGTTGTGTATTTTTATGGTGCTTTGTGTGTGTGCACGCAAGCTTAACATCTGCTAGTATAAAATATGTACGAGTAGACTATTATGATATAAGTGTGATGTAAATTTTGTTTTCAGTTTGTGTGAGCGATTCTTTTGTGCCATAACCAAGCCCTCAAGGCAACACGGGTCTGTGAGAGAACGAAAAAGAAAAGAACAGGAAAAAAGCCCCAGGCGGAGCGGCGAGCAAGGGATGTAAAATCGACTGTAAGTGATTAGCACCAGAGCATTTTGATTAGGCAGATGCAGCTTTAAAGGGCAGAAATCTCTATTCAGCCTTGTCTTCATCCCTTTGTGTCTCCCCCTGGAAATACTTATCTGATTTGGATTATTAATAACATTGATTGTTACATAGTCAACAGATACTTTTATCCAATAATACATATTATCAGTTCATGCGTTCCCTGGGAATTGAACCCATGACATTGTGTGGCTAGCACTATGCTCTACATTTTGAGGTATAGGAATGCTAATACATTTGTAGTGCCACTGACCACCGTTCACTGCCTGGTTTATCTTTCCTGAACATCTATACCCTCCTCTTTCTCTTTCCCTCACATCTTCCTTCCTTCCTTCCTTCCTTCCTTCCTTCCTTCTTTTACCTAAATGTGTGCCGGTATACCACTCCTTCCTGTCTGTCAGTCTTTCTGTGTGTGGGGGAGGTCTATGGGTCCCAGGTTGTAGTGTCCTAGTTTTTCTCTCCTGGTCTCCCTCGCTCCCTTCTCAGTGTTTATTTATTTATATGCCGAGGGAGAGAGGGATGAATACATGGGTGGGTGAATGAAGGAATGGCTGATGGATAAAGAGAGGTGTCAGGGAGCGAGAGAGAAAGATTGATATTTTAACATTCAGTGGAAGTGTGACAAACAAGCAGCTCTCGCACAGAGGCTATGCAAACGCGCTTTCTGGTGGATTTCTAGCATTTAAAAAGGATTTGTTCAAACAAACTTATTGAGCTGCGTGGTTATTATTTTTTGCACCTTGTGTGAGAGACTTTTCTTGATGTCATTCCTGATAAGCCTGAAAAGAGCAGATGAAACGAATCTCCCTCCTTTAGCATTCTGCATTTCTCTGAGATCCCCTCGTTCAGTCCTTCGCTTTGATGAGAACTCAAACTGCAAAACTGAAAACCTTTTGTGCTTGGATGGTCCCTGGCAGCACTTATAGAGCTGAAGTAGTTTCTAGCTAGCAGTCGAAGAATGTAGGTGTTATTTAAAGTCAATGTTAAATTGAAATGAATCTTATTTTTGTCTTAATGCACTTTGCTGGTCTTATTGTGAATAATTCATCAGCGCCGGTATGTAGCAAATCTGGTATGATAAAATCAAACTCTCCTTTTTTTCTCATTAAATATCCCATTTCACTCTGAAATACATCACATTATGGAAGTTAAATGGGTTTCGAAGGACAATTTCCAATTCTTGTCGACTTTGATGCATATTTCTAATTATATAAGGGGTTTGCTGTGATTATCAAAGTACAATAAATTGTTTTAATTTTTAAAAATTAGTGTTAATGCTAATCTTTCTGATAGCGGTTATCTCCCAGAATTCAGTGCATGTATGTATGAATAAATTAATTAGTGCATGGAAAGGTGGACTGCAGAAAGAGATGGATGATGAGAGATGAGAACAGATGGAAAGAAGAAGAACGACAGCGTGAGCATAACCTTACACCTGGTGCACTTTAATGGAGTTAGACAGGGTTAAATAGTCCACAGAGGCTGGTGGTGTGTGTGTGTGTGTGTGTGTGTGTGTGTGTGTCTGTGTGTGTGTCTGTGTGTCTGTGTGTCTGTGTGTGTTTTCATGTTTTTCTATCCCGGTGGGGACCTAAATTGGGGTCCCCATGAGGAAACAAGCTTCTAAATCATACAGAATAAGTTTTTTTGTAAATGTAAAAATGCAGAAAGTTTTGTGATGGGTATGTGTAGGGAATAGGATAGGGTTAGTGTAGGGGGATGGAATATACAATTTATACAGTATAAAAACCATTACGTCTGTGGAGAGTCCCCACAAAGATTGCGAACCAGACGTCTGTGCGCGGGTTCGGGAAACAAAATGCTTGAGAAATGTCACCAGGAGTTCATGCTTGTTATTTTGTGTTATTGTTAGACTTTGGGTTAAAGTTAGTCTGTAGTAAAACTAATAAGCTTTAATTTCGCCCTGTTTAAGTTGGTGAGTAAACATGCATGTGAGTAAATGAGTTTAGATCAGAGATGCTGTAAAGAATGGCTCTTTGAACTAGCAAGTAAATATTTTGGTTCAGTTCTCTGCGGTTGAGAGATCAATCAAGACAGACTGAAAGCAAAGCAAACAACGTAGCGTTTGTATATTTAAGCGGCCATTATCAGTCAACAAATGCTTTGAAAGCTGTGAGAGGGAGATTCAGAGGCAGATGTGTGTGTTTGTATTCTAGTGTGTTTTTCAACCGGAGACCTCTAGTCTGATTCATCTCCTCTCAGTTTGATTCATTATTATCTTTCAGCCATTTGCTCTCTCTAGTGACCTGGGATGAGATAAACCTATACTGCTAACTGTGTGTGTGTGTGTGTGTGTCTCCATCCCCAGCGGTTACCGGAGACGCAAACTCGGAGGGGTGCGATGGTGGTGGTGGGGGGGGGGGTTCATTTATCTGTTGGCATGGAAAAGGTGCACACACCCCCCCTCCAAACACACACACAATCCGTCAGATGACCTCACACCTTCTAAGATGTGTGTGTGTGTGCAAGTTTTGGCAAAGTAGATTTTCCTAATCTTTATGACTCATTGAAATACAAGCTGCACCGCGTGGCAGCAATTTGCGTTTGTGTGCACCCAGTCCGCAGTTTATCATTGCATTTGGTTCATGTACAAATGTTAGTTTAATTTTTTCCCCAAATTAATATAAAAACAGCCCTTCTGCTCATGCAAGTGCCGTTTCTCCGACACTCGGCCTGAGAATGGATGTGTCCTATTTCTCCTTGCTGCTGCGGCTGCCATGCCTTGACGTCTAGCAGGGTCTGATGAGGACATTTGCGCGCACACACACACACACTAGCAGACTTTCCTTTGGGTTCCTTCATCTTTGAACTCACACAGGCCCTTCTTGTTCCGAGTGTCAGAAAAAGGGAGCGAGAGCGCGAGCGAGAGGAACTTCAGCTGTCTCAGGGAGTGAAAGACTCACTCAAGGGGAATGCAGAGCAGGTTACTTCAGCGACTGAGCTCAACTCTCGCTTTATCTCCCCCCGCCCCGCTTCCATATTTCATCTACCGCTCACCCCCACCGTGACCATCCGCACACACACTCACACACACCACCCTGTGTCTGTCTCTCTCCTCCGCAGGGCAGTGTCTGTGAGCTGATGGCTGTGTCTCTGTGCAGATGTGATGGGAAACAGCTGTTGCATTTCTCTGCTCGCGCTCATTTTTTTTGCTCCTCTCCCTCCTCCTGTTCCACCCCTTCTTATCCCTGGAAATAACAGGGTGATGGGTTTATGGCCCGTATTTTCGGGACTGCTCATGTCCGGATCTTCTCTGGCTGATCATTCATATGATAAGCAGAGTTCCTTCACTGATCTGCTCTGGAATGTATTAGTCTCTGGGATTGAGGAGAAGCAGATGTCTTCTATCTCTTCTTCCAGGTGTTGTTATAAACCTCTCCTTTAGGGGTCGGAGTCTTTAGATGCCTTTCGTTGTCCATCTTGATTGGGGTAATCTAGTTAATGGGAGGGGGGTTTGGGTGTCTACTGCTATTTCATGCATTCTCACTGATTTACACTGTTAAAGTTTCTCTCATTACTTCTCTTACTCTTTTGTTCTTATCTCTTCTGTCTCAAGTCGTCTGCCATGTCTTCTTTCCTCATCTTCTCATCTTGTCTCTTCTTGTCTCCCTTACCTTCTCTTATCTTTTTTCCCATGTTGTCCAAGTGATTATCTAAGTCTCGTCTTTCCATTTCATGACTAGTCTTCTCTTCTCATCTCTTTCTCCTCCTCTTCTTGTCTCCATTCCTTCTATTCTCTCCTTTCTCAGGTGTTAATGTCTCGTCTTTTTCTCAACTCTCTCATCTTTCTAGTTTTATTTCTTCTTGTTGTTAAAGTGAAAACTGTCACCCAGGTGTTAAAGTTCTGACGGTCTCTCTCTCGTCTCATCTCAACTTTCACCTGCAGATCCTGTCATTTCCAGCAGGTAATTAGTTAGACATCCCTGCTGGAGCGCGTGAGGGTATTTGTGTGCGCCTGTGTGCGTTTGTAATTAGCCGCGTCTCTGATGTGCGAGTGTGTACGTGTGATGTGAAGAAAATCCAGGATGATCCGTTCCTAATCAAAAGTGGTGGCAAATCTCTGCTGCCTCAGCCTAATCTCCCTCACATCCTTTAAAAGGAGATGCCGGCAGCCAGCTCATTTAACAGCTTAATGCTGCATGTGTGTGTGTTTCCTTTAGCCCCTCTCATACATGTCATATTTAGCTCTTTGGTGATCTGCTTAATATATATTGTACTTCTGTTAGATTCTCCCAGAAGTCAACAACACGGATGCATGTATTCATTTAATCAGCCCCCTGTTCATTCCTTCTATTTCTATCTTCTGGCTTGTCTCTCTCTCTCTCTCTCTCTCGCGCTCTCTCTCTCTCTCTCTCTCGCGCTCTCTCTCTCTCTTGCTCTCGCTCTCTCTCGCTCTCTGTGTATCACCCTCTTTGAAGATCAGTGTAATTATAGGGAGCTACTTTAATTAATGGGGGGTGTTAGATCCTGTGTGTGTGCTATCAGCAGATGCAGGTAGTGAGTGATCTCTTGATTGATTTCCTCTTTTATTCTTCGACTTTGACATGACACATGCTGATAAAGGCAGAGGATTCACGTTTAATTTTCCACAAGACAAGTCACTATGCCAACATTATCAACATTTTTGAAACTGGAATCATTTCTGTTGGTCATCGTGATGGAGTAGATATTAAACCTGACCTTGTCTGCCATGTAGTGTGTTTGTGTGTGTGTGTGTTCATGTTTTTCTATCCCAGTGGGGACTTCAACCTGAATGCACACTGATTCATAGGGACCCGTGTCGCCGTGGGGACCTAAATTGGGATCCCCATAAGGAAACAAGCTTATAATCATACAATATAAGTTTTTTTGAAAATGTAAAAATGCAGAATAGGTTTAGGGGTTGGGTTTAGTGTAAGGGGATAGAATATACAGTTTGTACAATACACTGTAAAAAAAAAAATCGTAAAAAAATGGTAAATTACTGGCAGCTACGGCTGCCAAACAAAAACCCTAAAATTAAAGTAAAATATCTTAATTCAAATAAAGTGCAAAAACAATAATTTTACAGAAATTTACATTAAAGGTTTTACTGAAAAATACTGCTATTTTACAGATTTTTTCCTGGTTTAAATTAAGATATTTTACTTTAATTTTACGGTTTTTGTTTGGCAGCCATAGCTGCCAGTCATTTACCATTTTTATACAGTGTTAAACTGTTATTTTACAGATTTTCCTTGTTTAAAAATAAGATATTTTACTTTAATTTTACGGTTTTTGTTTGGCAGCCATAGCTGCCAGTCATTTATCGTTTTTATACAGTGTTAAACTGTTATTTTACAGATTTTTCCTGGTTTAAATTAAGATATTTTACTTTAATTTTACGGTTTTTGTTTGGCAGCCATAGCTGCCAGTCATTTATCGTTTTTATACAGTGTTAAACTGTTATTTTACAGATTTTCCTTGTTTAAAAATAAGATATTTTATTTTAATTTTACAGTTTTTGTTTGGCAGCCATAGCTGACAGTCGTTTACTGTTTTTTAAAAAGTGTAAAATTGTTATTTTACAGATTTTTCCTAGATTATTATGATCAAACACCTTCAATAACACTGTTATTTTACAGATTATTACAATAAAAAAAATCCAATAAAGTGTTAAAGCATGCTCAAGATTGTAAATTTACATTTTATTTTGGAAGACAAAATACAGTCTGTACAATAATACAATTCATAATACATTTAACATTTAAAACACAGATAACAGTGAAATAGTTTCATCAAATTTTTTAAGTTTAATAAAAATATTCTTAATTTTAAACTGCAAAAAAAAAAAATTAAAAAATACAAAACTGATACATCTACAATGTTTCACTATTGATTCTAAAACTTGTATTATTCAGATATAAATGTATGTAAACAAATTCTTCTCAAACAGTTCTTCAGAGCCCCCAGGAGGAATTAAAAAACTAAAAATTGCATTTATTTCAAGTTAGGGTTACTAAAATCATAATGAGGTCATGATTTCACCTTAAAACAAAACAACAAATTGTGCGTTTACATCGTTAGCTTTGTATTTACCAAATCAGTTTTAAATTGTTTTCGTTAATATTCAACTGACCCCGTGGGCTCCATAGCTGATAATATATGTGGACAAACATTTACCTTTTAATTCAGAATCCAAGCTATATAGTGTAATAAGAAATATAAACAAAACATACAACAGAATGTCCATGATTCTGCATCAGAAGGGACAGATAAAGAGCAATCCTTTTCCAAATCTCCAATAATCAGCTGATCCTTAAAAGAAAGAAAGAAAAAGACATTAATTGATAAGTCCTTAACAATTGAGGATTTAATTTTTGTACCTTTCCTTTAAACAACATTTGATATTGAGATATGTTGGCTATATGAACACAGAGTCCTCTCAGCTTTGAGATGGGAGTTATAAGGAATATGAGGATTCACAACAACTGACACCTTCTCCAGATGTATCATAGCAAGGTAACACAGTTGCACCAATTTTTGTACACAGAATGCCAACTATAGTACAAAATATTCTGTAGAATAACACTGTTATTAAAATAAAACCAACCAACTAATATTTGTATTAATTGCAGCAGTTTACACTGTTTTTTTTATTACAAATGGTACTTGTTGAGATCATTAGATTAATCAAGATTTCAGATTTAATCAGTCATCATTTACTCACCCTTAAGTTTTCTTTACCAACCTTTCTACAGACTTTCTTCTGTAGAAAACACAAAATAAAAATAAGGAAGAAAATATATTTTGAGAGGTGTCTTGGTCATTATTGACCAAAACATTTGGTCAAATGTAGTTTGGTTATACCAACATTATTCAAAATGTTTCACAGAAGAAAGTCAAACAAGTTTGATAAGACATGAGGGTGAGAAAACGATGAGGAGTTTTAATTTTGAGTGAGCTATGCTTTTAAACTCAAGAGGGTACGCTTGAACCAGAGTTGGGCCTGTGTTCACATTTCCTCACACATAAGGGTACACAGTAACAGTATTAATGTTGGATACGACATGAATACTCACTTCCTCTGAAGATCATGTGGCAGAAGATTTTCATTCCCAAAACTTCGGGATCATGAGGGGAGAAATACACACACACACACACACACACACACACACACACACACACACACACACACACACACACACACACACAAATTAATATTAATTTGTTTAATAAAACATTCATATTAATTATCAACTTACTGACAGAGACATGGATTTGAGAATTGTACTCACCAGGTCCATGCAAAAACAGAAGATCGAAAATCCTGGTTTGCCTATAATTCTTCCAAGAATGGAGTCCAAGAATGGTGGTTTCATGTCCTTTCTGTTGAATGAGTGTACATAACAGTGTTCTCAGATTACTCGTGCCAAAGATCCTTTACTTTTTATGACAAGCTTGATCTAGCTGACAGTAAGGATGGGCATTATGACCATATTATTCTACATACATGAGAAATGTTATTTCAATAACGATATCACAATATAGTTATTTAATTTTTTATGGATATTTCATCAAAAAATATTACAGAATAATACTGTTTAGTCTTCAATGTAGCATATTCTATTAATTAAATTCAATTGATTATAAAATAGCCGAAGGTCTTCTCTAGACTTTTGTTGTTTAATTAAAAATATGAAACCGCAGTTTATTAAGCTGCTGTCCCTTTAAGAACGAATGCACAGAATGACACTCATCCGGGTTTCCCACTTTAACTGTTTAACTTTACTTCAGACATAACTGACTGTTTAAATCAAGTGAATACCTCACATGATTTAAAGATAATTCTGTGCATTTTACCAAAGGATAATTGATTGAGTCTTATTTGAACACATGCATGTCCCTCTCTTTATTCTTCATACATGCATGTTTCTTTGTCAAAATGTCAATAACTTTTAGAACAGTGATACATGGATATATTTACATTCCGTGATATAAAAAGGTAACGTTACGTTAAAGTTAACTGCAAAGTCTCTAACAATAGTCACTATCATCATCATAGCGTTCAGCCCTATCTTAACAGTATTACAACATAAAACACAGAAACAAAATATGTAAATTAATCGGGATTAGTATATCTCTAAGTAACAGTTAACTTACTTGATGTGACAGTGAAAAAAATATAAAGGTTTTTACCTGCTGCAGCTTGCCGTCTGTTGTCCGCCATTGGTAACTTCTGTTCATATTCCTGTTTTTTCGTTCTTAGTCGACATCCCACGATCGAAATTTGTCCAAAATAAGATTTTAATGGATGTAAAATGATCCATGTAAGTTAATGCTATTACTAGTGGACCGACTAAAGCAAAAGCAGCCGCGAGCACTCCAACGGCAACGGGTGTATATTCAAACATGACCGGTAGAAGGCGCGCACAGCTGTCATTGGCCAGATTTCTAGATGACGTTCAGATTGACCAATCACGCTCAAATGAACACGGAAAGACAGCAGATTGACTTGCAACTGTTACATAGAAAAACTGGTTAAAACTACAGTTAGCAAATGTGTATTTTATTTGCTGTTATATTTCATTAGTTGGTCAAATGGAGGCAGAGCAGAGGCCTGAAAGTTTCAACCTGGAGAGCAGTGCAGATTTGATATTTAGTTTAGTTTGTTATATTTGTATCTAGAATTACAGTTTAAATGTAAAAATACACCTGAACTGTAAAAATAAACAAATAAAAATAAATGGTCAAATTGTAGTGATTGCCAAACAAAACAAAATTAAAGTATAAAATGTCATTTTAAATAAGAACAAAACTGTAAAATAACACTGTTTTCTCTTAAACTTTTAATGTAAATTTCTGTAAAGTTTTTGCACTTTATTTTAATTAAAATTTCAAGATACAAGTACAAGATATTTTAATTTGACAGTTTTTACTTTTACTTTAAAAAAAATAAATAAAAAAAAATAAAAAGAATAATGTTAAATTGTTAGTATGGACATAAGCCTTTAATGTAATGAGCTAAATATTTTATTATAGATTATTTCTGTAATTTTACATACATTTGTATGTCATTTAAGAAAACAGAAAAATACTGTATAAATACTGCAGTGATTTTCTGCATATAAAAAAAGAGAATTACTGTAATTTGTCATTAATGATATAATTCTTAAAATAATGGTCAAGTTATTAATTTACAGATATTGTTTGTATTTTTATATGAATTTGTATGTTATTTATGAAAACAGAAAAATACTGTATAAATAATACAGCGATTTTCCTGTATAAAATAATGAGAATTACTGTAAATTGTCATTAATGATATAATTCTTAAAATAATGGTCAAGTTATTAATTTACAGATATTGTTTGTAATTTTACATTAATTTGTGTGTTATTTATGAAAACAGAAAAATACTGTATAAATAATACAGTGATTTTCCTGTATAAAATAATGAGAATTACTGTAATTTGTCATTAATGATATAATTCTTAAAATAATGGTCAAGTTATTCATTTACAGATATTGTTTGTAATTTTACATGAATTTGTATGTTATTTATGAAAACAGAAAAATACTGTAAAAATAATACAGTGATTTTCTCGTATAAAAAATAAGAATTACTGTATTTTGTCATTAATGATATAACCCTTAAAATAACATTAAATTTGTTTATTTACAGATATTCTTTGTAATTTTACATAGTTTTAAACATAATTTAAAATTAAAAGAAAATACTGTAAAAAAATTAGAGTTATTTTCCGTAAAATTAGGATTTTTTTTTACAGTGTATAAAAACCATTACATCTATGCCTGGAGAGTCCTCACAAAGATAGTGAACCAGATGTGTCTGTGTGTGTGTGTGGGCATGTTTTTGTGAAATATCAGGACACAAATGTGTATAATGACATGGGTATGACATAGGTATTACAAAAAGAGGGTGAAATATGAGGACGTTCCCCATGTCCTCACTTTTCAAAATGCTTATAAATCACACAGGATGAGGTTTTTTTTCACAGAAAGTAAACTGCACAGTCTCCTGTGATGGGTAGGTTTAGGGGCAGGGGCAGTGTAGGGGGATAGAAAATACGGTTTGTACAGTATAAAATGCATTACGCCTATGGAATGTCCCCACATTTCACAAAAACAAACGTGTGTGTGTCCGTCCGTCTGTCCGTCACCGACTCTCACAGGAAAGCAGCACAGATTTGTGATCTGGATATTTATGTTTCTGCATTCTGCTGCTGTGAATTAGCAAGATTTATCTGTAATGATGATAATGGTTTAAACCAAAAGAGTTGACCACACACACACCGCAGCAGAACATTGACCAACTTTCAGCCAATATTCCAATTGTAGTCTGCCTCTGTTAGCTTCCATTAAAAGCACAGATCAGAACATATCTGTACACCAATCATCATACCAAATCAGAGAGAAGAACAATGTTTCTTCTTTTTCTTCAAAAAATATTAACACTTTCTTCAGTTGCAAATGTACCACCAAAAAAATTAAGATATCAAGTAAATTGTCATATTTAGCGAATTGAGCGAAAAGGACACGGCACAAATCGTATTGACACCTCAGAACCAAGTCATAATTAATATTCATGAGCCACAGAAATTCCATTAAGTAAAAAGACTAAGTGGAGTGCATATGTCATTGTGAGCTAATTCCTGTGTTATTCACCATATAGTGATGTCATCTAAACCTTGTCCCAACGCAGCTGCACCCAAGTAGTGAAATGCTTAGTTAATTGTTCAGTGGAATGTGTCTAACCTAGTAAATGCGGTGCTGTCTGTCCACACGCATGGCTCACACTACCTGCCCCCCTCATTCTCCTGAAATGGGCTGTTTTGTGTCTGTGTGCTGTGCTAACACTGGCCATTTAGCTCCTTTGAGCCGAGTGTTTACTGACTCTCAGCGTGTTTACAGACGCTGTAATGAATGTACGTTCAGAAAGCGTGCTGTGAATGCGTGTGAGGGGGTCTGTGGACTTTGATTCGTGCTCGGTACTCTAAACAATCCTGGCTAACACTTTATAATACTTGAATTTATAGCATTTGCAAACATAACATTATAAAATGCTTGAAAGACTACTTGGAACTTATCCCATTGTGCCTTGTTAAGACCAGGTGTAATAGTTACGAAAGTGCAGAGTTAAAGTTAAATTTTTAGCTTGATTCGAATTCACAAGCTTTGATTTGAATTGGTGTTCTAATTAGATTTGATTTATATTCTGATTCATATGGTGGTTTATTTCAGTAATATTGACCATTTTACTTTGGTATAAAAGAAATTTCACTAATGTAAAGACATTTTAATGTGACATTTTTATATAACTATTACAAAACTATAAAATCATGAACACTTCGGGCCCTATTTTAACGGTCTGAGTGCACAGTCTGAAGCACATGGCGCAGGTGCACTTTTGCTAGTTTAACAATGGCAAAAAACAATCAAAAAGGATTGTACCTAGTCTCAAAATGAGTCATGGGTATGATTTGGGCATAACGTGCAATAAATAAATCAGAGTGTAATCACCCATTCCCTTTAAAAGCCAGTTGCGGTTGCACCATGGCAGAATTTGCGAGTGGAAAGACTGAACACTTCTCCAAAGGAATCCTTTTATTTTTCATATTTGAAAATGTTTGTGTGCTGCTGTGCATCCATGTGTGTGTAATTATCAGGGAATAAGCAGAGCATATTACTAACGCGCCCTATACTGCGTTTTTAGTTGCCTCAAAATAGCAATGCGCCTGAACACACCTCATTTTCAGACCAGCACGCACATGGACAAACAGATGGCCGTGAGTGCATTTGCTAATTAAACAACGTGGCGCTGAAAAATGATAACTGCTTCAGGCTGAAACTAGCAAAAAACACTTGCGTTGCGCCGGGTGTATGATAGGGCCCTTCGTTTACAATCTCCCATAAAAGAATTTAGAAAGCCTGTCTTCTTGGATGAATAATTGAAAAGGCCAAATAATAAGACCTTTATTCTTGAAAGGGGCTACACTGGTTGCGCTGTATGTTTTGATTTACTAAAAATAATAATTTAAGACTCATTTGTTTGCAATTTGACTACACAGTAAATGTCACTTTGTGCCACCCCCAAGGACATATGGAAATAAGGTGCGTCTTCTCGCCATCATATTTGCAGACCGTGTTTTTATCTCATATTCAATTTAGGCTGCAAAGATGTTCAGATATTCATATTTCAATTTAGTACTGATCTGGCATTGAATAATATGAATCTTGAAGGTTATTCTAAAGGGTAACCCCCTCCCACACACTCACACTAATGTTACATTCACACAAAAAGTAAGTACAAGAGAGTAAAACTAAACAAAAGTCATTCTAGCAGGTCGCTGATCAGCTCTTCTGAGGATTGTTTAGGTAAATGCGAGCCTGCTGTGAGCTCATATTGTACACGACTGAAGCCTAGTATAATGTGATTGGCTGCGGTCTCTAAGCTATGGCTGGAGCTTGTGCTATCTCTTTACTTTACCCAGAAGCGACTACCCGAACGGGTTCCCTCCTTCTGGAAAATGCAGGAATCCTATTACACACCACACACAGATGGAGACAAGTGTGTTTGTGTGAGTGTGCAAGGCAGCAGAAGTAAAGAGAAACTAGAAGTGTTTAATTATTGGATTCAATCTGTATTTAGTTCAAGGGCTATGCGATCCTCTACATATCACTTATGTTTGCATTGACCGCTGAAAGAAGGAAGTTCTTTGCGTTGAAATTATTTATGACTTCTAGATGCAAAACAGCTTCTTTGAATGTGATTCGAACTCATTTGAGCTCATTTCTAGATATAGTTAATTTTGTACAATTATTTTAAATAGAAATCGAAGTGTTGCAGTTCTTCTGGGGACATTTTCTGACATTTCATCCCCACAAGGACAGCAAAACCTGTTTTTCCACACACACAAAGTGCTTCCAGATTAGTCTTCAGATTACCTCTCAGCTCTGTGTGTTTGTTGAAACATTCAGTGTGGTCTGTGTGTCAAGTGTGGATGGTTTTTGTTGCCTCTAATCTTAAGGATTTGTGAACACAAAACAAACAGCAATCGTTCGTCTCCTTATCTCGTCTCATCGGATTGGTCACCCTGGCCGGTGACATTTTAAGTGACATGCACTGGTGATTGACGGCTGTTACAAGCCCAGAATACATGCAGGCGAGGACTCGACGTGTCCAACAAAACGAGGGATGACTGTAGTGATGCACAAACTGTGTCATTCCTAATCGAAAATGAGAAGCCTATGATTTATTTGAGTGAAACACTTCTTTTAGTCCTTGCAAAAAGCATATTGTTGTTATTCTTGTCTCTCTCTCTCTCTCGGTCGTAAGTGGCAGATGAATAATTTAGCCTGTAGGATGGAAGTCCCTTCGCCCTGGTCATGTGTCACTCCTCTCAATCTGTGGGTGTTGCACGTGCTTGTACAAAGAGGCAAATAGATGATGATTTGTGCTTCATTTCAAGCTGCACATGGCCCTCATTTCTTTCTCTCAGGCCTCATTAGCTCATAATTGTGAGTCTGTGTGTGTGTGGTAAAAGGGAACAGTTGTGTGAAACTGCTCTTTTCCCTCTGTGTATGTGAGTACATAAACCTTTCATAATCCAAATGTAGGCAATATGACTGACATTCTTTTGAGGAACATAAAAGACATTTTAAGAAATGCCTGTTTTCTTTTTTTGTCTATACAATGAAAGTTAATGGTAACCCTGTTTTGGTTAACAGCATTCTTCAAAATATCTTATTTTGTGTTCTTCAGAAGAAAGAAATGTAGAACTGTCCTTTAGACTTGAGAAACAAGCAGCCGAAGTTCTCTACCATTTTTGTTAAACTTTGTGAATCTGATGGCTGATGTGATCTCCTACGGCCTCATGGGATAGCAAAGTGTCCACTGGTAGCACACTTCAGAATCTCAGCAGATGCAATAAATCTTCTGGGGATTGTTCACCTACTGTTTCATGAATCCCGAGCACTCAGACTTCAGACATTCTGTCTTTTGACATGCTGCACTTTACATACTGTATTTTTGTCTTGTTTTCCAGTAAGAAAATATCTGAATTCTTATTATGCAATACACGCTGCTGTTCAAAAGTTTTAGAAAAGTATTTTATGCTCACTAAGGCTGCATTTATTTGATTATATATACAGTCAAAACAGAAATAGATATATTACAATTTGAAATAACTGTTTTATATTTTCATATATTTTAAATTAATGTATTCCTGTGATGCATAGCTGAATTTTCAGCATCATTATTCCAGTCTTCACTTCAGTGTCACATTATCCTTCAGAAATCATTCTAATATGCTGATTTGTTGCTCAAGAAACATTATTATCGACGTTGAAAATTGTTAGATGCAGGGATTGATCCTTGGTGATCATATGGGGGGCACGTTTTAAATTTGGCCTGTGCCAACCGAGGTCCTTCTTATTCCCAGCTTTCCTGTCTCCTCTCTACTGTCTACATCTATAAACAAGTGGAAAAAGAAGGTACAGTTTCACACTTCCAGACATCTGCGTATGCAAATAAACATGTTTACTGTACGCGCAAACACACGCGCGGCCGCGCTCCCCACAGACCCCCTCCAGCTGTTCATTTCCATCTGTTTCCACCCCTCAGACTTTATTCCTCTCTCTGCACACATCAGCTGTGTCATGAATGATTCTCGTTCACCCACTGGACATCTCCATTTTCCTGCATCCCAAGCATTTACTCCGATTATGTGCGAGTGTGAGCGATAATAAGCTCTGGACCTGAATGCTCTGTCATCTGTCCTTGCGATATCAAATGAAGGTCTACTCTCACACTCGCGCGCAATTGGTAGTCATAGCGCGTTGTCTGCCATCTAAACTCTCATTCTGGGCACTCGTCTGTCACTGTCCGCACTGGACTGAACAGTATTTCTCCCAGGATGGCGGGATGAGAAGCGGGAGCTCACCAGATTTAAGACAGCGGTGTTCCCTGTGTGTGACATGATGATAGGTGACAGGCTTCCGAATGGTGGTGTGTGATTTACATAAACGCCCTCTAAGTGTGTGTGTGTGTGTGTGTGTGTGTGTGTGTGTGTGTGTGTGTGTGTGTGTGTGTGTGTGTGTGTGTGTGTGTGTGTGTGTGTGTGTGTGTGTGTGTGTGTGTGTGTGTGTGTGTGTGTGTGTGTGTGTGTGTGTGTGTGTGTGTGTGGCATGTCACCTGCAGGCAGCAAGCTCAGAGAAAACACGGTTGACACACAGCCTCTGTCGTTCATTCTGTTTTAAATGCAGCTTTGGACCTTAATTCGGACAGATGCCGTATTTAGTTTTATACAAATGGTAACGAAGTTGATGGATAGACATGCAGTCTTTTTAATGTACTGCCGTATATTAAAGGACCCCTGAATATAACAATTCTCCTATGAAGGATAACTACATTTGGTTAGTGGAAATGTACTAAAACGTATTGTTTTTATTATTTTTACAATTTCTTTGTTACTTTATGTGAAAACTCCTGCATGGTTCAAAATATTGAATGTATTGAAAATGGCTTTCCAACACATTTCACACGGACAAAATAACTGTAGGACATGAAATTCAACCAGTATATAAAGTATATGGTACCATACGTGTATCCCTTACAGCCTTTATGTTTGTGTGAAATTAAATATGCCATTTACACTGACTGAGGTGGTCTGCATCTCTCCTGTGTTTTCAGTTTATTATTGAATCTCTCTATCCACGAACCCCTTCCCTTCTTTCTATTTACACACCGTGCTGCTGTATGTTAAGGTGAGGAGTGTATGTGTTTAGCGTTCTGATGGACTGCTGACTCTCTCTACACATCAGTGTAATGACCTATCCACGCTCTCCATCCTGAGAGACGGCGAGAGGGAGATTTTCAATAACAGGGCTCAGCGGTGCTAAACGCAGGCTCAGAAGTAATCGCCTCGGTGGACACAAACACACACACACACACCCTTGTCTCAGTTTGAGCACCTGCGGGAGACAAAAGTAGAGTTTCACAAGACCACTAGTGAAAAAAAAACATGCTTTGGATTGTCTAAATAAATTAATCATTTTTCATATATTTTTTGTTTATACAAATTATATTATTAGCATTACAGTTTGGGTGAGAAGTTTAATTGAAAAATGAACATTTAAGGCTGTCTTAATAGCTGTGTTTTCCCCTTTTGCTTTAAAGGGTTAGTTCACCTAAAATTGAAAATAATCCCATAATTTACTAGGTGTATATGAATTTCTTCTTTCAGCCAAACACGTTCAGAGTTATATTAAAAAATACCCTGGCTCTTCCAAGCTTAATGGGAGAGAATAGTACCCTAAAAAGCACATCCATCCATCATAAAATTAACCCATATGGCTCCAGGGGGTTAATAAAGCCCTTCTGAAGCAGAGCGATGGGCTTTTGTAACTATAATGGCTTCCAGTAACAGCCGTACGCAATTTGACCCAACGTCTATGACGTAGGATGTAGGAGTAGTGTAAGCTTAGGTGAGAGTAGATGCCTCTCGTGGTTCAAACAAGTGGGCAACAAACTTAAGCTCCTCTGACATTTCTTGTTAATAAATCTCGTTTAAGGCTTCTAATTCGTGTCCGGTGTTTTTTTGCTTTATCCTCTGCGCTTCCACGTTTGTCAATAATTCGGTTAGAGGTCACTCTACGGCCAGATTTCAACTCGTGTACGGCCATTACCAGAAGCCAGTGATTTATAATTTATAAAGTTATAAATATGGATATTTTTCTCACGAAAAACACATTGCTTCGCTTCAGAAGGCCTTTATTAACCCCCTGGAGCCGCATGGATTACTTTTATGATGAATGGATGCACTTTTTTTGGGTTTCAAAATCTAAGGTACCATTCTGTCCCATTATAAAGCTTGGAAGATCCAGGATATTTTTTAATATAACTGATTATTTTTTGATTGTGTTTGGCTGAAAGCAGAGAGTCATGTACACCTAGGATGGCTTGAGGGTGAGGGGATCATTTTCATTTTTGGGTGAACTAACCCTTTAATGGCAGCAGCACTCAAGTTGTATGAACGCTGATTGTCTGTTCAGTCACATGATCAATGAACATTTTGAATCCCATATTTTCAATGTGAGCTTTTGAAGCCTACTGTATGTTCCAGATAAAAACAAGGAAGCAATTGAGTTCTCTTAAAACATGTTTACTTTAAGCTTCCTTAGTACCTTTCTCTTTCCTTCTTTTCTCACCGTCACAGTTTTGATGTGACAGAGTTTCAGTCTTTTCAGCTGATTAGCAGACAAACTAGTCTAACTAGTTTTATACCTACAATACTTTCTGACTCTTAAAGTGCAGTCACACTAGTGAAATTGTTCCATTTTTCTATTGTCATTAGTGTTGTGATGCTCACACAAAAGTCACTTTCAAACCAAGTAGCTATCTTTTGTCATTGTGGTGAATTTGTGTGACCAACTTGAACCTAGTGTGAAATGTGCATGGGGAAATCTTTCACCCTCATGCTTACTTCCTGATTGTGCAAATCCCTATTGAAATAACATATTATTTCAACCAAGAACATTTTGGCAATCAACAGTATATGTGAACCTTGACCACAAAACCAGTCATAAGTCCCACGGGTATATTTGTGGCAATAGCCAAAAATATATTGTATGGCTCTACATATTTCTTTTATGCCAAAAATCATTAGGATATTAAGTAAAGATCATGTTACATAAAGACATTTTGTAAATTTCTTAATGTAAATATATACCAAATGTATTATTAATAGTAATATGCATTCCTCAGGACTTCATTTTGACAACTTTTAAGGGGATTTTCTCAATATTTAGACATTTTTGCACTCTCAGATTCCAGATTTTCAAATAGTTTTATCTCAGCCAAATATTGTCCTATCCTAACAAACCATATTATCAATGAAAAGCTGATTTAGTTATGATGTATAAATATCAATTAAAAAAAACTTTTGTGGTTTTGTTGTGCAGGGTAACATATGTGACCACACATTTTTGCAGTAGATTTGCTACTTTTATAATATCATATCAGAGCAGTGGTTCTCTATTTTTTGCCTCCTTTAAACATAAAATATACACCCCCACCTTTGACTATTAAATAATTTCATTAAATATAATAAAGACAGATTTTTTAAAATTAAAAAACGTGCAATGAAAAACACCATATCAGAACATAACTTTTTTAATTTGAAATACAATTTTAAAAAATGTAACCATTTCAGTGATGCTTTGGATGAACAGTAGATAATCAGTGGCTGCAGTGAGCTCTTTTGACAGTCTTCTCGTCTGAACTCGGCAGCATTCACAATAGCAGCTTGTGATGTCATTTGCTGAAGAGGTCATTTTCTATGGCGAACAACTATGTCAGGCTTGTTCAGATGGTGAACGGTTGGCATTTGATGCTGCTTTGTAAAGGCAGCGCACCAACCGCTATTCACACACTTCAATACCATTGGAGCGGCTGTTTCCTGTTATTTTATTTTTTCAGCTGATCTCTTGTGCACCCTCAACCCCCACCCCCACCCCCAGGGGTTGTGTCCCACACTTTGAGAACCACTGTTGTAGAGAGAAGACAGGAAATTATGGGGAGAATGGGATTGGGAAATGTTGCGAGCTGGAAACTCTCAAACTCTGCCGGACTCTGCAAGTTGGAAAGGCTCTGACATATGCAGTGCTCCCTTGGTACTTGTGTTTTGTGTGCAATTTTCACTTCTTTACCACATTACACCCCCAGTGGTGCGCACACGTACACACTCGTGTTCTCACTGAATGTGTTCTGTCAGGGTTGTGCTGGATGATGAATGCTTTAGGCAGAGAGCTAGCTGAATTTTTTTTTTTTCCCATAGATACTTTCACACACTTGCACGCGCACACACACATTCACATTTAGATTCGCACCCTTTCGCACACCCTGGCTGAGTTCAGAAACATTGGCCTACTTGCTGTTTTTGTTGTAACCTCATTTTTCATTTTGCCATCCCTGAACTCCTAGACTGTGCTAATATGTGCTGAATTTCTCTCTGGCTGCACTCGGCAAGGTGGTCGCGGGTCATCTGAATTTGGCCGGACAGAAGTGAAGGTCGTTTCCTGTTCTCATGGCTTTATCTTATTCTCTTTCCAGGGTCATTGGCTGAGCGCGTGAGGGTGGAGCCAGAAGTCGTGTCATATCCTGGTCAGACCGTGACACTGCGATGCCAGTTTCCGAACCCAGGCGAAAACCAGCTCACTCAGGTCTGAAATCAACTTGTTTCCTGCCAGTCTTAAGCAGAGCCGTGAAACCCAACAAACAAGAGTTTGTAGAAAGAACTTTGAAGTTTGTTGGGCTCATAGGAAGAACTTTCTGTAAGTGTTAATGTGCTGTAATCATATGTTGGTCATCTGCTGATTTGTTTCCTCTGGCATGCAGGTGTCATGGATCTTTGAACAGACTGACGCAGAGCGAACCAACATCGCAGTTTTCCATCCAAACTTTGGGGCAAGTTACCCTGCCAAATCCCCTCTATCTGGGCGTGTCCGTTTTGTATCAGATCCACCCACTTTGGACAACCCGTCCATTCAGATCAAAGAAGTGAAGATGACCGACGAAGGACGATATATCTGTGAATACGCCACCTACCCTTCCGGCAACGAACAGGGAGTCTCTTCACTGGTCATGCTGGGTATGTGTTTGTTTGCACAGGAGAAAAGAAACACTAACACTTAGGGCTTTGCTTTAGAGCTGCAACAAATAATCAGTGTAAAAAATTTTTTTTTAATTGTGAAGAAAATATCAACAACATATGTAATGAGATTTATATGTACATTTATGTGTATAACAAAAACACTATGTCTAGTGTGCATTCATTTTATATATAAAATATTACCAAAGCTTCAGTACGTAATGACACTTGCGTCTATCTGCCGCGAATGTACTACAAATACTCCAAAAGAACGCTGATGACGAGCAGAAATTATATTTACAGCTCTCTGCTTACATTATGTCAGTCACGCTCGTCAGGACTCGAGTGCGGTTCGCGGGTGCACACCCGAGTTCGGAAGACAATGTTCACACTTGATGTGGTAATTTCACAGCAGGCATACACGCAGGTTCGAAAACTACAGTGCAATTCTGCAAAGTATACATCTGCACTAAAATATCAAGGTGAACGTCATCATAGCTTGCGAAGTATAGACCCAGCTCCCAACACAACTTTGAGAATAGATTAACGCCGATATTTTTTTTATCGCCCGATAAGAGTCTCACGTTAACGCAGCACGTTAACGCCGATAACGGCCCACCACTAATATGTATGTATGTATGTATGTATATATATATATACTACTATTAAATCCTAACTTAATAACTAATAACTAATAACTTTAATTAATAACTAACAATTTGCTTTCTTCAATAAAATAAAGATGAAAAATGCGCTTCTTTTAATCTGTTTAATCAGAAATTTATAACAATTAAATAAATAGTTGACATCAGTTTATTACATTTTTTATTATATCCCATTAAAAAAAAAATTTCCAACAAAATACAGGGGGGAAATTACCTTTTTTAAATCTGATTAATTATATATATATATATATATATATATATATATATATATATATATATATATATATATATATATATATATATATATATATATATATATATATATATATATATTAAATAAAATTGGGGAGAATAGGCTTTTTTTTTATATAACAATTGACAGACAGCTTTCTTTTCAATAAAATATAACTGGGAATTTGGCTTTTTAAAATCAGATTAATCAAAATGTAAAAAAAATATTGATACATTTAAAAGCCAAGTGAGCTTGGTCTAGTATAAAAATATTTGTAATTCCCAGCCTTATTCTGCTTCAAAGACTCGTGTGTGTGTACGCATACTCAGACTCACGTCTGTGTCCGTTTGTGGGCTTAAAGGGGATTTATAAATGGTATTGTCAGATCAATTGTGCTGCTGTTAATGTGTGTGAAATGTGGTAGTAACCTTGGCCGGGCTCTCGCTCGCTTGCCCACTCCCTCCTCTCTCTCTCCGCTATTGATCTGCCTGCTTATCATGCTGAGAGGCCGTCGCTTCCCTGTCGTTCCCCGTCTCCCCTGCTTTTCTCCTTTCCCTCTCTTTGATGTCTTTCTCAGAGTGAAACGTGAGTACAATGTGAGCGCTGTGCTAGCGTGCGGCAGGACAAGCCGATCTGTGATCTTCCCGTCTCCACTTCCTCCCCTCCTCCTCTCATCCTCCCTTACCCTCCTTCACATTATAGCATCAAATAAAGGTCAAACTCTCTCTTTCTCACAGCTAAACCAAAGAACATGGCTACAACTGTCACAGTTACTGCCGGCACAACCCCGGTCATTGTGGCGCGCTGTGAATCATCCAATGGCCGCCCGGCAGCGACCATTACTTGGTCCACGGCGCTTAACGGGAACGTGACGACGCCGATGAAGACGGACAATCCAGATAATACGGTCACCATCCAGAGCACCTACATGCTGGCTCCGCAGCCAGCGGATAATGGCAAAGACATCAGCTGCATGGTGTCGCACCGTACCATGTCCCAGCCCGAGACATTCCCGATGAAACTTGTTGTTGAATGTAAGATATCAGTCAGACCATTAACTACACTAGCATCTACTGATCCAAATACTGTTACGCTAAGCATTCCCTGTTGCTATAGCTGGTAATTGCTATAATGAGCCATGTCTCAATCGGTCCAGGCCAGTAATGGGTCTAAGAATATGCCAGACATTAGTAGAGGTCATCAAGCAAATTACCCTGAGGCTTTACAGTGCTGCTTGGACCAGAAACATGAGCTAAGGGTCAATGAGGTCATTGTGGAGTCAGCTGACGGACTGCATCAGTGTCCGATTTACCTAAGACTTCAATGTTACAATGCTAAACTCATTCATAAAAGCTAGTAGTTCGACCCACCTATTCACTCTGTCTTTCTCTCTTTATCAGATCCTCCCCAGGTGCAGATCGTTGGGTACGATAACAACTGGTACAGGGGTCGGACAAGTGCGTCTTTGACCTGTCAGTCTGATGGAAACCCCATCCCCACCACTGTCACCTGGAGAACGTGAGCATTTCTTTTCAGTTTCAGTTCTGTTTAGTCTGAGCATTAAGTTAGTTTTACACTTTAGTATTTTAGGCACCTTTTTGCTGTTTTTCTAGAATTGTAAAAGACTTCATAGGGCAAAATCAGCAGGCTTTTATTGCTTTGTGCAGGGTTGGCCAAACCTGCTCCTGGAGGGCCACTTACTTGCAGAGTTTAGCTCTAACACACCAGCCTGGAAGTCTCTAGTGATCCTGAAGATCTAGATTGGCTGGTTCAGGTGTTTTCAGGGGTGTCCAAACCTTCCAGCCGGGTTTTGCTCCAATCCTAATGAAACGCACCTGAACTAATAAGTGTCTTCAGGATTACAGTGGCCCTGTCCCAAATGGCTCACTTCATGTGCACTTTCGGTCTTGTAGGGCCTTCAAGAGCGTAGTGTGTCCCATTCGTCATTTAAGCTTAAAGAAGGGTGCTCGTGAGCGCCTCATTCACGGCTGCTATGCGCCCTCGATGCGCACTTCAGCTGAGCCCGCAAGTAAACGAGCTACACAGAGGACTTTTACCCGGCAATCAAAGAGGCATTACATTGTGAAAGTGCGGACTCAGAGGAAGACCGTGAGGGTTTAGGGTGCCATTTGGGACAGAGCCTAAAAGGCTGTTCCAAGAATGCAGACTTGCGTTCCGTGGAGACCGGTCTTGCCAGGCGACATTGAAAGAACGAACTCAGAAGGACGAGAGGACAGAGAACGCATCCTTATGACAATTGAGATAAACCTCGATCTTTCTTGTTGCTCAACTGACTCTCCCAGCATGTTAAGTAGCGACTAATGCACAATAAATACAACACAACATCCCAAAGAAATATTACAACCTATTAAAACATTTCATATTATTAAACATTTATTTTCATATTATTTTATATCATTTTATTTTACCGCGTGTATTTGTGAAAATGAGCATGTACATTTAATATTACATATGCTTTTTTAATGTTAAGATTCTTTTTAATATGCCAATAAAAACGCTGCAGGCTTTCTTTATCACTTTATTAAAATTAAGCGAAACAAACGGATAAATGTTTGCTTTCACGAGCTGTCACATATTTGCGAGCTTGCAACGGGAAGTTTGAAGCTTACAGGCTTCCGTACGTCGACCGCCCGCAGTGGTTTTTGGGATTTTTAACACAATGCATCCTCGATATCAAGAACATCTCCAGGTAATTTCATGCATCTTCTGTACTTGCGTTCTTGAGTATTGGAATTGAACTTTGATGGCTGATGATGACAAAGTACAAGGACGCAAGATGGCTTAAGAACGCATATTAAGAAACAGCCAAAGCTTTCAGTCAAGTGTGTTGTGGCAGGTAGGAGCTAATCTCTGCAGGATATTGGCCCTTCAGGAGCAGGACACCCCTGATTGGATTATTTGGATCACAATTGGTTGATTTGGATCACAGTCTTGTCTAAGATATGTATCGTCAATGTCGCACGCAGTGAAAAATAGTGTAAAAGTCGTACAGTGTTCACCCGGTTTAAGAAAATGCCCACAAACTGCCCACTGTCCATTTACAGTGGGCAGACAATTTACATTCTGATGCACACAATTGGAAAGCACGTTCTCAATCTGGCACTCTCTGTTCTAAATCAGCTGGCTTTAACACATCTTCTGGGAATAAGGACTCACACATTATTTTTTTCAATGCCATACTATTATTGTGGTATCAATCATTTCAAATAAATCCACCTCTAAAAAGCACCAAAAAACAAACTGTTGTCAAGATAGTCAGATAGCTTCTTCCTGACTAAGTGGGTGGATCTTGGCCAGAATAAGTTGCAATGGGAATTCGACAATGCTTATAGTCATGAGGTCTTTTAAGCTTTGGTTCTATCTGAAACGTTATGCTAATGTTGCATGAATGTTGTCCCTCAGTTTGTCCGGGCTGATGCCTGAAACGGTGCAGGTGCAGGAAAACCGGCTCGCCGTGCAGAAGGTGGATGACACTATAAATACCACCTTCATCTGTGAGGTCAGGAACAGCTTGGGATACGGCAGAGATCAGATCACCGTCTTCGTGAGGGGTAAGTCTGTCTGTAGTATTTCGTAACCGGATCCTCACACATTTATACTGTGGTGAGTGTGAGGTGGTAACAGAGGCACTAGCTGGAAATTTAGACTAAATTTCAGACAAACAAGGGGTTACAGTTCAGACGTAAGGCAGTTTGTTACCACTTTCCTTGTCTGTGTATGTTTTATTCGTCAATCTCTGTCCTTTAAGATCACGTTGCATGCACTGTCATCTCTCAGCGTTTAGCTGTTCCTGACTCTATGGTGGCGTTTTCATTGTAGTCTGTTGATCGCGAAAAAATGTGACAGGTCCCATAGAGTTCCAAAGGACCCTTCCCGAAGAGAGGACTGTGTGATTGCAGATATGACTCTGTTTGGGTGGGGTTGGGCTGAGTGCAGCTGTATTTGGGTGTTGTTGAACAGTCTTTAAATCCTAGTTGTTGTGTATTCAGAAAAATGCCTTTTAAGTAGTCAATATGTTGAAGATATTGTATCAATTGCAGCCTGCTGTTAAGGCAATTTCACAATGGATGAAATGATGTTGTGGTTATAGCTTACTCTCACACACTGGGTCGGTAAGTGTTTTTGTTTTTGAAAAAAATCTCTTATGCTCACCAAGGCTGCATTTATTTGATAAAAACAGTAAAACATTAATTTTGTGAATTAGTATGACAATTTAAAATAAATGAATTCAATTAAATTGTAATTTATTCCTGTGATGGCAAAGCTGAATTTTCAGCATCATTACTCCAGTCTTCAGTGTCACATGATCCTTCACAAATCATTCTAATATGCTGATTTGCTAAAGAAACATTTCTTCTCATGTTGAAAACATTTGTACTGCCTAATATTTTTGTGGAAACATGATGTTTTTTTCAAAACATTTAAAAGAGTCTTTGATAGATAGAAAATTCAAAAGAACAGCCTTTACTTGAAATGGAAATATTTTGTAACGAAGTCTTCATTGTCACTTTTGATCAATTTAATGTGCCCTTACTAAATAAAAGACATTAACATTGAGTATATAGAATGTGTTTGAGTGAGCAGTCATAACCAAACATATGATGATTGGACTATTTAAAAAAAAAAAAATAGTGCATTTAAAAGAAAAGGTCTTATATTTTCATAAAGTTAATGAGATTTTTTTCATCAGGGTGCGTTTGTTTAATCTGGTCTTTATTGACTAAGCCAGAGTTGATTCTTATTTGATTCCATTAGGATTTTTCTTATCTTTATTTATTTATAATTTTTTTTGACTATGGCAACTTTATTTACTTTATTATCACTGGTGTTCAGGTTGGGGTGGGTTCGATTAGTGACCTCTGGTAAATCGATTAGTGACCTCTGGTAAACTACTCCTGCCCTTCCCATACCTATATGGCCAAAGTGAGCACTACGTTTGTTTGCTGTCATTGGATGAAAGATTGTCCTCCACTGGCTTTTTCTGGCCCATTCTGATGTCCTGTGACAGGCTGATGGAATAAAATCCACATGGTTGACTGCGGAGGGTCTGAGCTGCTTTAGTGCTGAGCAAGACTAATAGCTCTTAGGTAATGTGGAGGAAAGGTGCTTTTCTCTAACAACTTGGGTTTTAAAAGCCTTCTATCTTTCTCCATTCCCCTTGCTCTCTCTCTCTCTCTCTCTCTCTCTCTCTCTCTCTCTCTCTCTCTCTCACATATGTGTCCATTTGTGTGGCTTTAAGGCAGATCTTTGCTCATTTGGAAAAGTACATTCCCCTACTGTTCACTAAACTCACAACATCTTGCCTTCCATCCACATTTGGTCCCTCCCATATTCTCATGGAGTGAAAAGGAGAAAGGGCAAGCAGGAACCGACTGAATCAAGCGAGGAGGGTGGAGCGGATGAATGCTGGTGGCATTTCAGCCCCCCTGGGAACCTACGGCTCTCCCATCGCACGTGCATCCTCTCGCTCTCCTCCCTTCTTCCGCTCACATCACTTTCATCCTCTTCACTACCAACTCTCTCGTTTTGTTTGCCTGAGCCACTTCTGTGCGTTCCAAACCTGCTACCCACCCACCCTCCTTCTCCGACCATCTCCCCCCACAAGAGGCTCTCGGTGAGGATAAGTCAGTCACTGCTGTTTCAGCTCCCGGCCTCTTATCCTCCTCTGTCAAAGGAAGAGCGGAAGGAAATGCTAATCAGACCCATAATGCAGAGCCAGGCTGTGTCGTGCATGTGCGGACAGAATTTGTTGTTCAGTTGGCGTTCGCGGCATGTAGTGTAGGAATCAGGTGCAAGAGGAGATATGTTCTGTGGAGCGCCGCGGGAAGTGTTGGTTAACCGTGCTTAAGTGCAGCCGTTTTGACAGCCATGAAATGGCCACTACCTTCTCGGTCGCGTGGCTGTCTTCGCCCCCGGCAACCATCTCCATGGTGACTAAGGCCGGCCTGCACAGATCTTATCTCGGTGTTCCTCCTGAAAGCATGAGAGTAGTACAGGGATACCTCGGAGCGCGTTTTGTAGCTCCAGCACGGGAGCCAGAGCCGGGAATCCAACTTTGAATCCAAATCGTTTCTCAACACTGTGCCTCATGGCTAACCTAGATTCAACCCCCTCTCTCTCGCTCTCTCGCTCTCTCTGTCTCTCTCTCTCTCTCCATCCTCCATCATTCATTTTCAACTCTGGAGATTCTGTCATATTCTCCATCCAGCTGTCATGACAAAAATCTCCTCCTCCGCCTTGTCCTGCTCTCTCCTGTCCAGCGGTGTGATGGAAAAAAATAAAAGAGAGGATGTGAGGCATACAGAGACATTTTTAGACTTTTTTTTTGTCTGTCTAGGAAAGCTCCACGAGCTTCATTCATCCACTCAGCCATTCACTTAAGAGTCTTTCAGAGCACTAATATGTACATTTATTAATATACTGCCAGTACTTAGAGAAAGATAAAGAGACTACATTAGTGGTAATACAGTATTATTAGTGGTGTCCGCTAAGGCTTGGGTGAACTATCCCTTTAAGCAACTGTATCAGAAGTATCGGCAGATATAGTGACGTACATCTGAGTGAAAACCTGAGAGAAGACTGTTGACCAGAAGGTCAAGTTATGACATTTTAATGAAAAATGATGAAGTCGAATCATTTCTAAAAAATTAACTGGATGAATCATCCACAATAGGATAAAAATATGCATTTCAAAAATAGATAGGGCAAAAAATGCCTCCTTCCCCAACTTCCTATGGGGAAGAAAACGTGTATAAAAATATTGCCTTTGATTGTGGATTACGGATTTGGTACTACTTAAAATGTTGGTGTCAGTGTCTAGAAAACACATAGCAACATGCTGAAAACCACTCAGAACACCTTTTCACTCGTGTGCCAACACCCTGGCATTGTGACTGCGACTTCGTCACGGGCAAGCACCCCTGCGTTGCTGTGTGTGAGCGTGAAATCTTCCGATAATGAAGCCATGTAGATCTGTGTGTGTGTGTGTGGCCGCTATATGATCAGACTGTCATGTATAATTCAGAGGACTCAGGCAGGCGGTGAGAGATTGACTCGAAGATCAGAACAACACGCTCACTCTGACTGAAACAGTGGGAGGTTGAGGTGTGTGTGGGAGAGAGAAGTACGCCACAGTGGGTGGCTAACGGGAACATGGCGACTGAGGCAGTCAGACATGATTGTGTCCCTGTTGTTTCTGTCGTTAGCCGTGTATCGGTGCGAGATGCACAAGAAAAAAATGGTGACAATCAATGAAAAACGTAAGCGTTCGAGATTTAAGATGTTGTTTATTTTGGGTGTTAACACATGCACTGCTCTCTTTCAGCAGTGCTAGTCACGTCTTCGCACAATCATTTCATCTCATACGTGCATTCGCCGGGCAGTGAGGAAGAAGCTGTGCGGCGTTGTGTGTTTGTGGCTTCAAGGCCGATGCGTCTGTCTGCTGTCTACCCTGTCAATCCAAGCCTCCTCTCTTACGTCTCCCCTCCTCTCATCTGTCCGTCTATCCATCCGTCAACCAGTCATCCGGTCCTTTGTCCATCATCCTTTCTTTTCTGTTTTATGTGAGGCTGCATGCTGGTGCTGTTTCCTTCTTCATTGTGCAGTTGTAAGTGTGAACTCTGCAAACTGGCCTTATGGAAAGCAGTTCCCCTTAAGGAATTGGGCATAAATGTCACCCTCCCACGTGCATTCACGTGATTCAACAAAAGCCGGACAGGACTAGTTTTCTTAACGGTGTTTGAGTCACAATTCTTATCTCCCGACATCTGTGATTTCATGTACCAATTCGGATGGGACTAACATTTATTACAGAGTTGGGAGTGTGTCTTTTCTAGACATGGCCATTACAGTTGGTCATCTGCTGCATCATGTGTGATTTTCTTTATTTTAATAAATGACTTATATTGATATAGCTTTAATTTATTATTAAAATAAACTTCACATGGGTTTATAGAAGTGGCTGTTTTAAGTAAGTAAGCTTAAGCTGAGACATCAAGTATCTTACCTGACATAGATAATAAAATGGGCTTCGCAGTTTCCAGAATTTAGCTCTATTTATTCATTTTATAATAAAACATTTTCATCCGATACCATATTGAAATGAAAGCAAGCATGCAAAACATAATCTGTGAAAACTAGTCCCCTCTGAATAGGGCTATACACAAAGACATTTGAGTTTATACATTATACGTGTATGAGAAACTGGAAATAATTTCAGACCCCATGAAAAAACTTACATTAGATGTTTGTGAATGATTCAGTGTTTTTGAATTAATCTTTTAAGTGAACAAACTGTTCTTCCCTTCCATGCACTGTTGGACGTACTCAACAAATATGCTCTAACCGAAGGAGTCTCTGTTTTAAGTCTTAACAAGACTCTGGGGGACAAATTGAACGAGCCATCAAATGAACACACTGAATGTACTAGGGTATCTTGCTTGTGAACAAGGATTTACTGACCAACTTAAAAAGTCGGCCATGTCATTTGTTCAGTTTGGCATGCGAGTCACACGCAAGTAGAGGAAACGGCTTAGAAAAACTGAACATATCCGTGTAACCTAAAAGGTCACTGCATTAATCTTTATACTGAACTGTTCAAAAAATCTCCACCGTTATAGAACATATCAAAGGGCTGTTTCCTTTGTTACACTTGACATGAACCAAGATTTGGTACTTGCTAGTCAGTTGCAGGTGGTATTTTTAATTTAGGGGGCGGGTCCTTTTTTATTCTAGAGAGCATTTGATTGGACAGAAATCTCTGTAGTACAGGATGAGTCATCAATATTTTTAGTCTGCTGAAGATGAGTTCAGCTCTACTAGACATGGACTGAAAGGCATCAAATCTCCAGTTCTGATTTCATTGGGCCTTTAAACATTTAATTTCCATTTCCTTTCCATGAATCTAACGCTGTCTAATTCCGTTCTCCTTTCTTTTCTCTCTTTTTCACCTTTCTGTCTCTAGAGCAATCACCTCCGTCCTCGAACGCAGGTGTGATCGCAGGCGTGATCTTCGCTTGTCTTCTGGCCATCATACTGTTAAGTGTCCTCGCCTACTTCCTGGTATCCCATAATCGCCGCCAACAGCATGGTTACCGCGGCACCGGCAAGCCAACCGGTGCTCCCTACGACTCCTTTACCCGCCTCTTTGGCTCTGCTAAGTCAAGCAAAAATGGTACTGGAAACAATGGAAACAACAACACGCCCATTTACAGAGGAGATGTGGGGCTTAACGAGAAAACGGCCAATCAGGGCATGCATCCGGGGGGCGTGGCTCTGCTCGAGACCACACGCACTCACACAGCGGAGGATATCCTGCTTAGTAGAGAGATGGACGAGGTAGAAAGGAAGAAATTCGATGAACTGGAAGAAGAGGATGAGCGATATGACCATTTCAGTGGGGTTGGACCCATCCTACAGCTCCGCCCACATGAAGATGACATAGATGATGACATGGAGTCCCAGAGGGATGGCTCTGTGATCTCTCGGACTGCTGTCTATGTGTAAGAGGAGGGCAGAAAGAGGTTCTCGAAGGGTGAACGTGGACCTCTTCCAGAAGGATTGCATTTCTTCCTCTCAATGAATATTCATTTTATTGTAAAAACATATTACGGCTTCAAATACCATGAGAAACGGATTAATGGATGGATTGAGTTAATGAATGGATGAATTAATATGCTGGATATAGCACAGATCATATTGAAGGATCGGGTGGAGTAAATAGAGACTACTAAATACAAAACTGTCAGGCTTCCATTCCTAATTATTGCTCTGGTTGTCATGGTGACAAGTTCTGAGTAATACGAAACTGCAGATGTTGACACTGCGTGATATATATATGACATGCACACACATGAAGTTATGTATATAAAACCACTGTGCTGTTATGTAATCATTTAAACATGTTCTTATTTTCTATTGATCATGGTTTCACACTTAAACCAGTTTCAGACTTGATTTTATTTGAGTTCGGTTAGAGCACATTCCTCGGCACTACGCCTCTCTTTCAGCACGTTCTATGGAAGCTATCCTTATGTATTGTGTAGATTTTGAAAGAGTCAAACGTGCACAGTGCTTTTGATCTAAATTCACCCTCGCACACTCATCTGTCTCGAGATGACGTGTGCAGTTTGCTCGTTTTACAGCACACAATATCTCAATCCCGTGACACGACTCACTAGTGAATCATCATTTGGTTTCGAGGCTAATCAAATCAAATATTAATAAATTGTGTGTTTGTTCTCACCCACGGTCTGTTTAGTCAGGAAATGATGGGTTCAAGGCAGCGCATTTGACCATTTTCCCCTGCACATGTACAATTTCCTTATGCATTCAGTCTCAAAACAATGTAGCAGATTGCTCTAGTATAAAAACAGCGAGTCAGGGTCACATCCTTATTCACAGTGAACTTTAAACCCTGTCGGAAGGAAGGAGTCAACTAAATTTATTGTCATAATTATGAAGTGATGTTGTGCCACATATGCAACACTTTACATTATGGTTCAATATTAGTTGTAGTTATCATGAACTAACAATGTTAACAGTATTTATCAAAATACTTTTGTTTGTTGATATATTCACTAATGTTAATTTATAAACTTAGTCAAAATTGACTAAAGCTAAGATTAATAAATGCTGTGGGCATATTGTTTAAAGTTAGTCCATGATACCTAATGCATTAACTAATGCTGACGAATTAAACCTTACTGTAAAGTGTTACCAACAAATCTATATTTATAACTATAGCCCATGTCCATTGTTACCATGGCCACGTAGCTATATATATACACCTCTCCTCCGACACCACAGTTATGCATCATGTACTGGTTTTTCTTTTTTTTGTCTTGTTTTATTGTCGTTCCTCTCGGTCGGTGAGATACACTGCCTTGTTTTAGGGGAAATAAAATGAAGAAGCTCTTGAACGAGTGAACGATCCTGTGTGCTGTTCGATGTGAGGTGATTTGTAAACTACTGTATGTACACATTTTATTTTTCTTAAAAAATGACGAAAAAATGCCTATACTTATAAATGTTGTAAATACGGAGACGGGGCGAGGCGAATATCCAGGTTGAATGTTGCGCATGTCAACCACGGCTCTGTGCGTACAGAACTATATGAGAGCACATATCACACATTTATATCTGTAATCTGGTGTCGACTGTACTTGTTTCACCTGTACCGAGTTCAAACACATTCACATGGTGGAAGCTTTCAATCGGGTGTAGTTTGAGTGTATGTGTGTGTATGAGTCAGCGTGTTAAGTGGTGTCTGACTCGAGGGCAGTGAGTTATCCCTCCAGTCTCTCAGGGTCTCGCAGTGTGATTTAAACTGGACATCACACACACACACACTCACATATATTCATTCTCCCTCTAAATCATCTGTCAAACCAACTGCCCTTGAGTCTATAAGTGTCCCTCTCTGTACCTGAGTATCAAAGGGCATATTGGGCACCGTAGTGTTGTTTCCCTGGGCTTCCATCTTGATTCACTGACCCTATTAGTGCCACGTCTGGATCAATGCCGCTGGAAGTTGTTCTCACCTCTGAAAGGGTGGTCAGTCTGACACGGGCCGGTCTGATGCGCTCTGATCCGTCTGGCACCGAATAGGCCGGGATTTCGACGCAGCTCAGTTTACATCCTGATTGAAAGGTCAGACCGCAATCAGTGAATGTGTGAGTAGAGGAAGTCATTTCGTCATTCGTGCTCCAAGAGGCAGAACGCTTTAGCTCCTCATTAGAGGAGAACGCACTGACCTTCCAGCTCAACGTCTCCACCAGGAATTCCGTAATGAAGGAACGGATGCCTTGAGAATATTAAGGAAGTATCCTTTGAGATAGATGTGAGACGGTTTAAGTAGATTTCCAGAGAGTGTGGAGTCGTGAAGGGATGTTACGTCTCTCGCTGTCGATGTTCCATTGTCCTGGTGAACACATGCACACACATTTAAAAGCCTTAATGTCACTCGTCACAAACCATTCCTCCTGTGTACATAATATAAATATATAAACATGATTAAAGACTAAACGGTAATGTCACATCCTTGTGTATTGTACTTCACTGCTGTGAGCATGAAGGATACCTAGTTTTATTGAGTTGGTATCACTTTATTATAATGTTGAATTTGTTCGCATTTTTAATGCTTTAAAACAAATCATTTTTACAGCATTTATTAACCTAGGTTATGATTTCATGATACATTAGGTAATGTTAATTTTAATGTGAAATGTTACAAATATATTCGTATATGCAGAAGTGAAAATGAATCTATATTAATAAACGCTGTAAAAATGTTTTGTTACTTAATGCATTAACTCATGTTAACATCTTGAACCATATTGTAAAGTGCTATTGAGTTTTCTATCAGTTGATTTTACTGTTGTTTCTTTTTTTTCTATTTTTATTTTTATGAAATGACCTGTGCTTTGAATTGTTTTTATTCGGAGTGGTTTATTGATGCCTGTAACGTGTTTGTGCTGTAAACTGTTGAGCAGTGCTCTTGAACTCTCATGGACACACAGAAAACACATCTATACTACTAAACTGCTTTATCGCCTTGTGTTGCTTTTAGGTTTTATTTTGGTTGTCTGAATGTTTTTGCAGTCTTTGTAATATTGTCTTTTTTTATTTGGTTGCTTATTAAAGTCTTAACGATATTTGACGGATCTTGGTATGTGCTGAATGCTCTGGGGCTCATGTTTGTTTTTTTTCCTGCAGTGTTTTCAGTCTGGTTTCTGTTGTGAATGTTCAGTTAACGGTGTGCGTGTGTTGACAAGTCACCTTGCACAGATAACACCACCGGCTGAAATAGGGCTAAATGAGAAAGCGTCCACATACAGCTCTTTTTTCTTTCTTTCTTTTTTTTTGCCCTTTCTGTTATTCAAAATATGTAGGTACAGTGACCAAAACTCTTTTTTTTTTAGGTTTAACATTACGACATCTAATATTAGTCTAAAATAATGTTTTTGTCGAATGAAAAAACATGCGAAATCAAACTAATACAATGTTGTGAATGCTTCATGTTGTATTCAGTAAGATTTAATACAAATCTCATTTAGAAATGGTTAAAAGTCAGAATTGTGAGATGTAAACTTAGAAATGCAAAAATTAAAGTCAGAACCGTGTGTGAACTGTGAACTCGCAATTCTGAGAAAGTCAGAATTGCGTGGCGGTAACTCAAAAAGGTAATTGCAACTTTTAAAAAAAGTAAGTTTCCTGGTTGCATTAATTTTGAGTATTGAAATTGAAAATTTTAGTTAATACAATGAAGGAGATTGGTTTAATGAATAGAAACTAAAAATATTATGTTATCAGAACCACATTAATTAAGTTGATTTATATAACTTAAAAATAAAAATGTACAGTGTAAAAAAATTCATATTCTTGACCTTTCTTCAAAAAATCCCTAGTACATAATTATATAAGTTAGGGCATTATTAGTATAATGTCCATGCACCACCAAGTCACAATTTCATAAGCAGTATGTTTTAATTAATAATTTAATTGTGTTAACTCTTGGTTTTGTCTGTTATTGATGACGAACTCAAAAAAACCTTCATCATGCAACATTTTTCAGTTCTTATTTTGTCATAGTTTGTCCATGCATTCAGATGTACCACTGAAACTTGTTTTTATGGAACTCGGAAATAAATCTCACACACTATAAAAAGAATGTGGTAGAGTTCGTGTTCCGGCTTCTTCCCTTTAGGTTATAAAGTTGACTGTCTCAGCATAGTTCAGCCCTACAGGAACTCTGCTCTCAAAAAGCCTCTTTGTTTACACCAACGCAACCGATCTCATATCTCAACAGGTTAAAATTTAACTATGAGCACATTTTGCGAAGGAGGGGGGAGTGAAACTGAAAGAGTTGGTGTCATCATAAAGGTATTCAGCGGCTAGAATTCCTTCAGTGCGGTGTGTGTGTGTGTGTGTGCGCATTAGCAGGTGACCCTGATAGAAATGTGCCTGTTAATGTAACAACAGACGTTTTCTTCCAGAAGTAGCTGTGCCCTAGATTCCGTCCTTTTCCTCCCTTTCCCTCTCTTTCTCTTCCAGTTGACGGGGTCAGAATCTCGGTGCTCCTGGCACACTTGTCACTGTCGTTTGGAGTTGGAGGGTTTTTTTTCTCGGCCATTTAGCCATCTGCCTGCTCTAATTGCTCTGAGTTGCAACCTGGAGTGAAGACCAGCTGCTTCTTTCCTCTCTTAGTTCGTCTCTCTATCTCTCTTCCCACAACACTAGCTGAATGTATCATGATAATAGCCTTATGTTGCTGTGTAATAGTGTGTTCCACTTGTCCTGAGACACAATCATGACCTAACACAGATGTGAGGTTAAAGGTGCGCTCAGTCATTTTTTTGTCATTAAAAATGCTTCAGCCTTAAAGGGACAGAGCACACAAAAATTTAAATTGAGTTATTTACTCACCTTCACGTCATTCTAAACCTGTATGATCTTAGGAAGAATTACAGCCATCTATTCACTTTAAAAAAAATATCATATCAGAAGCTAGTTTGTTTAAAATGGTGCAGGTCACCTGACGGAGATTGCCATGTTGAGATCACATGACCAGCAGAATTCGACTCATATGGTATTAGTAGAGATTTTTTGTCTCTTGAAAGCGTGATACTGATTTGCATTTTCACCTGTCCACGTCACAGGATAGTCAGTAGCATGACCAGTGAAGCCATTGTATATAAATGATCTGTTTCTGTAACCAGATGTGGGCAGGTCTACATTAAAACTACATTAAAATCCATTTTAGATATAACTTAGATTAACTTTATTTCATTTACATTCTATTGGCTGTACACTGGTTCAAAGCTTTAAAACACTAAAATATACAGTATTATTATTACAATTTAAAATAACTGTTTTCTCTTTTAGTATATTTATGGCAAAGCTGAATTTTCAGCATCATTGCTAAAGTCTTCATAGTCACATGATCCTTCAGAAATCATTTTGATAAAATCATTTCTTAATATTATCAATGTTGAAAACATTTGTGCTGCTTAATATTTTGGTGGAATGATGCATTTTTTCAAGATTATTTATTTGAACTAGAAATCACTTTATTTTAAGGTGACATAGTTACATGCTACATGTACTTACTATAGTAATAACAGTAAATCATGCATAGTTATTAACTCTTAAACCAAATCATAACTAACTCCTTAGGTATACATGTTGTTAATTAATATTACTCAGTACTTATTTGAGTATAAGTACAATGTAACTAGTCACCTTAAAATAAAGGGTTATACTTTATTTTAAGCTGTCATTGTTACAGTGTAATTATATATTTAAGGACTGAGTAATATTAATTAACTACATGTAGCTACTTACTATAGGGTTATGGTAGGATTAGGATTTGGTTGAGATTTAGTGGCACGTAATTATGCATACTTTACTGTTATTACTACTAAGTATATGTAAGTACACTGTAAAAAAAAATAGTGTTACCAAATAAATGTCTTTTCTGTCACTTCTGATCAAGTTAATTTCTTGTCATTAGTGTGGCTGTGAGCCAGCAGTCGTCACGCACAGCGCCGACAAACTATTTGGGGCTTTCGCCGCTCTATTGAAGTGATAACGAGCGCCAGTTAGTCGCTTTATCCATTTGAATTTGATTCAAACGCAACATCAGTAAAGTCTCTGTGGTGAAGCTGAACCGGACCTCTAGCTCCGACCATGTGAACGGAAGTTTTGAGGTAAACTATGCAGCCAACACGACTCTAATCATGGCCGTAGCCAGCTATGAGGTCGCCGTGGTCCAGACCTCGGTATTTTTCAGAGGTGTTTATAATAAAGAGGCAGGGCAAGAGATGGAGACTGAGAGAAAAAGAAAGAGTGATGGAAATGAGAGAGTGATAGCAGGTATGACAGATAATCTACTGCCGACTAACATGGTTTTCAGTGTTTTGTTGTTGTTGTTGTTTAGCCTTCAACCATCTTAAAATGCACATGTAGATCATACAAATCAAAGAATTCTAAAATAGCTCAAATTTGGGACCTCGCTGGTTTTAAAACTCCTTAAGGCAGTTGTATGCTCAAAAGTTCTTGCTGGAACCTGTTTGCTTTGACCCCATATCTGGAGTTAATGCATTTATGCAGTTGATGTGTTGCAGCCTGGAATATGTATATAAAGGCCTACTTAATATTAAAATGAGATATTCAGACAGTACTCATTGTATACAGAAAATGTTGTGGCACCAAGGTAGGCTACTATATGGCCCTTGAGTTTGTTATAGCCCCGGGGCCCTACATGTTCTTAATCCGAGACTGTTGCAGTGGAGTTAAAAGGAGCTGTATGTGAGAATAGCTACAATATTTGGATCATAATAGATTGTTGTTTTGTTGTTGTTATTGTTTCTTATGTTTTATGATACTCTCTCCTTTGATTCTGCATTTTGACATTGACTCTGCAATAGCTCTATCTAGGTTGTGATTTATTTTTGTTGTAGTTGTGTCTTCAGTCATTTTGGTGTGTTATATTTTAATCAGTGTGAAAAACAAGGTTGTGTTCCATATTGTGGTGCTCAGCAATTTTAACATAGTATTGTCATCATATCAGTGTAGATGTAAATAGAACAAAATAAAACCATTCAAATATCAAGTAAATAAGTATTGTGATACTTGGTGGCACAGTGACACTCTTATCCAAAAAAGTATTGCTATACCACGATATTCAATATGTTGCATAAGGGTGAGTAATTATTCCCTGTTGCAGCTGTCCAGCTTGCCCACCTGTCCAATCCCACTTTAACCATTGGCTGTGACTGAGGGTATTCACCCTGTTGACGATGGTCAGGGATAGATTTAGGCTATAAGAAGTTCATGAGATCATGCACTGAAAAATCCCCCTCTCTAAAACAAGCACACGCAATAACTGTTTAACTCCCGTCACATGCCTCACATGTGGATGTGTGGTTAATAGCGAACGACGAGTCTGGTCCAAAGGCTCTATTTTTATTCCCTGTCATGGAGAGCGACAGTTTAGGAAAGATGAAAAAGCGAGCGGAATAAAGGGCGAAGAGTGAGGATGCGCTGGTGTGATTTGGCCCTGAAGCTGTGACACTTCCGTCATCTGTAGTGTTTCTGTGAATTGGACATGTGTGCGCACGCACCCGCGCTCAGTGGGAGATTGGATTGACCCACGTTGCCCTGAGCTGTCAGGCTGTGAGGATCGTCTGGTATCCCTAGTCTCCCGTGGGCACCCGCAGGCTACGACATTACACACAGAAAACAGATGAAGAGATAGATTAGGCCCGGCGGGGGTTCTTCTGGTGGCCTGTCTGACCTTATCAATTGCTTTGATTATGGATGATTGATCAGTTGGTACTGGAGAGTAATTCATGCTCGGTTTGCCACTCTTCCATGATGGGGTTGTTACCATGGGTAGAAGATCCAGTGACCTTTTACACACAGTGACATTTAAGTGAAATGATTATTTGATGGCGCTGGCGTGTTAAGAGGAGACAGAGCACATAATCAATCAGCAGGGATGATGATATAGACCCAATGTGACAGGTAGCCATAGTAACACCAGAACTCTGTGTTGACTCTGTAACCATTATCCACTCTCGGCTGTTAGCTGTTTGTCTTTTTTTTTTTTTTTTTTTTGTCAGGTACGCTGCCTCAAGTTTCCACTTATGAGCTGAGACATAGTAATTATGATGAGACGTGCATTCAAGTTCTGAAATAAGTGGATGCAGTGGCCAATTTAATATATCTTTCTTTTTCTCTTACGAAACAAAGACATGAAGCTTTTGTAGTGCTGGTGCAACAAAATGAAGCAGAGAGGACGCTACATGTAGGTGTGTAAGTGATGCTTTAAGCATTTTTTTACACACATAAATGCACAGCTTGACCTCGAAACCTCTGACAGCTACCGTTTTGGGAAGCATGCTTCATTTAAATCATTCGTTTGTGATTTATCTTCTAAATGATTGTATGCATTCGAAATTCTCCAGAATGCATGATGTATTTTTTGACCTGGATTAATTTGCTTGATAAATTAAATCACGGTTTCCACAACAATAATGTTTTCAAATGTGATCATTAGAAATGTTTCTTTAGCAAATAAGATCATGTGACACTGAAATAATGGCTGTAAAAAATTCAGCTTTGTATAACAGGAATAAATTACATTTTTAAATATTTTTAAAATGACAAAATTTGTATTAAATTGTAATAATATTTCACAATATTACTGTGGTTACTGTATTTTTAAAATCAAATAAACAGCCTTGGTGAGCATACAGTCCCTGACAAAAGTCATGTCGCTTATCTATTTTGTAGAAACACCTGCTATTAACATGATTTTTAATTAATCAATTTGTGTTAGAAAAAGTTTTGTCGCCTAAACAGAAATTGAACAAATGTACTGCAAGTACAAAAATATGTCAGCAGATTAAGTAGTGGTGCTGTGAGATCCAAATTTAATATCTTGTATGACTTCCATGAGCTTGAAGGACTGCATCCATGTGGTTTGGCAAAGACAATTTATTGATGAAGTCATCAGGAATAGCAAAGAAAGCAGTCTTGCATGCCTCCCAGAGTTCATCAATATTCTTTGGTTTCGTCTTCCATGCTTCCTCTTTCATCCTACCCCATATATGCTCAATGATGTTCATGTCTGGTGACTGGGCTGGCCAATCCTGGAGCATCTTGATCTTCTTCGCCTTGAGGAACTTTGATGTGGAGATGGAAGAATGCGATGGAGCACCATCCTGCTGCAGAATTTGGCCTCTTTTATGGTTAGAAATATAAGAGGTAGCTAAGATTTCTTGCTATTTTAGACTATTGAAGTTGCCTTCCACCCTGCAGATCTCTCGCACACCCCCATACTGGATGTAACCACAGACCATGATTTTTCACCCACCAAACTTCACTGTTTTCTGGGTGAATCTCAGATCCATGCGGGCTCCAGTAGGTCTCCTGCAATATTTGCGGTGACTGTGGTGTAATTCAACAGAAGATTCATCTGAAAAATCCACCTTCTGCCACTTTTCCAGCGTCCATCCTTTTAGCAGGTTGTGGGCTTTGGCAAATGCCACAGTTTTTCAATTGTCTTTTGTTTAGTGCTGGCTTCTGGGCACTGATTCGACCATGGAGGCCATTTTGAGACAGAATCCGACAAACTGTTCTGGTTGACACAGGGACTTCAGGTGACCAGGTCTCGTGGAGCTCTGCTGCAGTGGAAATTGGCCTTGGATTTTCGAGCCAACAAACGGTCCTCTCGAGCAGTTGTCTTGCAGGGTCTGCCTGACCTGGGCTTGTCATAAACATCTCCAGTCTCTTCAGATCTTTTTTTTATCCTCTGTATTTGACGCTGAGACACTTTGAAGGTGTCTGCCACATCAGCAGTGGATCTGGTCTTCAGCCTCTTGATAATCAAAACTTTAGTCTCAGGGTGAATCTTAGGCATGTTTGCAGAGGTCTAGTTGCAGTTGATGTGAAGGTCTAGTGCACTGGGGTTCTTTTTATACACACCTGAGATCTAATTGATCCATTATTAGTCACAGGTGAAGCTCATATGACAAGGCGACAACACTTATGTCTTTGCAAAAATTAACTCAATGGGCTTTACCAAGCTGTGAATATTAGAATATTTTTTGACAGTTTCATTTTGCACTGAAACATTATTACAAAAACTGTTGGGATTAAAATGAGCCATTTCTTGTAAAAAAAATCTTGATAAGAAATATATTTCAGCGGCACTTCAGTTCAATTTGTACACAAGCGACAAGACTTTTGTCAGGGACTGTATATGCTCACCAAGGCTTTTTAATTGATTTAAAAATACACGTTGCCCTGAAAAAAAAAGATTTTTGCTGCTTGTCCAAATTGCTTAATTAAAATGAGCTAAAGCAACACCACTGCTATACATTTTGTCCTAACTTAATTTGATTTGTGTTCAATCTACTTAAATATATGTAAAATGGAAGTCTACTTAATCCGTTTGTGTTGAGATTACATGAATGATTTGTGTTACATTAACTGAAACTGGCTGTGATTTGTTAGTTCCCAGCATGCTTTGCATATGGTTAACTCAAGAGAGAGTAAAGTAAAAGTGCTATTTAATGTATTTTTGAGCAATATGAGAAAGGAGGAAACGATTTAAATTACAGTGGGTTACTATTGTGGAGATATTAATGCTTAGTATTTAAGATGCTGCTGTGTGCTATCGCTAGCTAAAAGTTTGTCAACTGCTAATGCAATATTATAATTTACTTGTGTGACATTAAAATATATGAAACTGAATTGGATGAATAAATATGTGAAATTGAATGCCTGAATCATATCAGGGAGCCATATAAAATTTACTTTGAGACTACTTAATTGGGTCACTTAAAATGACTTCATTCCATGATGTTAAAGTTACATGAACAAATTATGTTTATTAAACTTAATTGATTCATGTGGGACGGATGTACAACACTAAATCATGTACATCTCAGTATATGAGACTTCTTTCAAAAACATTTATCTTACTGTCATTTACTGTCAGTTTTTGGTATAGATAGAGTTTAATATTTTTTCTCATCTCCATCTCTCAATAACAAGCTTTATCACAATATGCCCTTTCTAAATTTACAGTCACATATTCTGCACTGTTTGGGAACGACACATCTTAACCTGCTCTCTCCTACTAATTTCTGCGACTCTACTCTTCATGGAGAGTACAAGAATGCAAAATAAATATAGTCATAAGTACATAAGTACAGTCAACATGACCAATACCAATTTGCTTCTGCCACTATTCTTAAATTGACACGCCCTAAACTCAGAATGTCAGAGCTTCCAGAAAAACCCAGTAGCAATTACAGCATTGTGGTGGCATTCATCTCATAAACACAATCATTCTGACACAACTAGAAGACAGCAGTAGTCCTGGCCTCCTGCTGACATTGGACTTGTCACAGGGAAAAACTAGCTGGTATAAATGATGTGGATGATATCCCAGAAGGGGGTACATGAGTGGACCTCTGCAGCAACAGCAGAATGATTCTAGGACACAGGCGGAAAGGATTTGAGGAGAAGGAGGGTGGGTTAAATATATATTATTCATATATACTGTTTTTGTGCATGTTTATATATATCATATATGAGTGATGTGCAAAGGGACAGCTAGAGAGGAAGGACATAATTCATTTTTCTAGTTTGAATTTTTGTCTGTAGAAGACTTGGAAATTGTCTTCTACAAATCACTCACTCTCGCACTTATTCTGTCCCCTCCCGGGAGAGACGGCCCACCTGCAAAAACAGAGCGTGAGATGAAAGGAGGGCGACTTTTTGTGTTCAGTGCATTCTGAAAGGACACACACACTTCTCCCTCTTCCGAAAGGCAAGCACACATTGCCACTCTTGTATTGATACACAAAGCACCCCTCTCATGCACTACTTCACACACTGAAGCTCCGTTATATATCTACAAGCAACAGTAAATGAATGATTAATCATTTACTCAACCTCTAAACCTGTAGTTTCTTTTTCTATAAAACACAATTTTTTTTTTGAAGACTAGGCTGGTTTCTCTTTTACATGCAATTATAGTTAATACGGACAGAAGCTTTTAAGCTTCAAAAAGACTGCAAGGCATGGTAAAAAAAAATTGTTATAAGAGTGGCCCAAAGGACTAGTGAGCTAAATAATAGTCTTCTAAAGTAATGTCACTGAGACTTTGAACCAAATTAACCCAACTAACCGGAGTGGGTTTCCCATTCAACTACATAGCTCACTGCTTTACTACACTCTAAAAAATTCTGGGTAAAAAACAACCCAATGTTGGGTCAAATATGGACTAACCCAGCGATTGGGTTGTCTTAAGCAAATATTTAACCCAACCGCAGGGTTAAAACAACCCAATCGCTGGGTTAGTCCATATTTGACCCAACATTGGGTCAAAACAACCCAGCATTTTTTAGAGTGTACAATGGTACGATGTATCGTTGAAACAAGTAACTTTGTCGCTCACCTGTTTTTCGGATGACAATGGTTTAACGATGTAGAATTGCTATTAATGGAGTCACGCAGATCGGATAGATCATTTGAACGTGTTCCATCAGAACTTTGTTAACAAAACATCATTTATTTAAGTATGTTTGCTTCAATTGCGAATTCCTCTTACATCATACTTCAGGGTTCTCATACTTACTTCAGGGTTCCTTCACACATGAGCACTCTTCAAAAATGGCACTTTCATTCTCTTGACAAACTAAAAGACAAAGAATAAAATTGGTACACACAGTTTATGGAAAGATTTTGATTGCATTCTTGCTTATTTTGATCCAAGAGCCTGATGTAAGCTATGCTTAGGTCAAGAGCTATACCAACCACACAACTGCAATGCTTTTTGTGAATGTTCATTAGAACTACGGTTTTGGGAAACACTGAGCCATTGAACTATGTTGCAAGTGACAGAACTTGTGACCGTCTAAAGATGCTTTTGAGAAACACACCCTAGAGTGGTTTTATATCTCAGACCACCTGATTTGCTGAATGATTTAATTACACTTTCATGGATCTTTTGCAGGTCTCTTTTGTATTTGTTTTTTTTTCTTCTTTATTGGATTTTTCTGCATGGAACCTCAAATCAGCAGATATAACAACTGATTTGGTCTCTCTTTATATAAGGTGGCCTTAACTACTATGTACTTACATCAAAAATAAGTACAATGTACCTATTGTGTTCATATTTTATTGCAAAACACTTTTGGTGCTTTTGAGGTGAGATACGGGTAGAGTTAGTGACAGGTGTGTTGGTATGGGTAAGTTTAAGGGTAGGGTAGGTGTAAGGGAAGGGTCAACAGTGTAATTATAAATGTAACTACAGAAATGAATTACAGATGTAATTACATGGAGGTATTTTTTTAATCTAAGTACAATGTAGAAGCATGTATGTACACAAAAAGTGCATTGTATCAAATGATTAATTAAAATGTTAGTACGTAGAAGTTAAGGCCACCTAATATAAAGTGGGTCCACTGATTTTATGAAATTATCATTCCACACTTTTAATACCCCAGTAAGACCCTCCCTCAATCAACAACTTCCCATGAAAAAAAGAAAATAAGGTGAAAAACAACAACACCACAAAATGATATCCTAACAAACATAGCTCTTTACAAAAAAACAAACAAAAAGAGCAAATGAAATGTCGACACAGGACGAGGTTTAGGACTGTGCTATAGCTTTGGGGGTGTTTCTGGACTCAATCTACTCCATCTATGTTTTGATCATCGAACTGAATCTGAAACTGGATTTTCTCAGCTTTTTGCTCAAAATGTTTAGCCTGGATGCCAGCCGAACTTAGCTCCGCTCACAACATTTGGACTTGATCCGTTGTGGAGCAACTATGCCCGAACCAGAGCTGTTTGGACCAATCAAATTGTCAGGGCAGGCTTTATACGATGATGGACAGATGATCGACAGCAATGTAATACACGTCACTATAGAGCGCTTGGGTTGAATTCCTTTACTAAACGGAGAATTTGCGTTCACCTTTACTATTTCTCTCAAAAATGATGATCGTGTTGGTAAGTACTCCATGTATCCTTAAATTATTTTTACAACACCGGCGAATATCGTTTACACTCATCATCTTCTTCTACTTTTTCCAACATGCGTGCAGTTGAGTTCTGTTGACAACTATGCGTTGCTCAACATACGTCACTTACTCCATTGCTCTGATTGGTTGTAGGTCTATCCAATTGAGTGCAGATTCATTTTCTTTCCTGGTTTGGTTGAAACCTGAAACACGCCTCATAATGGAGCCAATGGAGCAGTAGCAGACTCATATTCTGACTAGAATCTGAGTATGACGACATCAGGCTACAAAATGTTGCTTTTTTTAAATGAAACTTATCCACATTAAAGTCATGATAAAGAATTAAAGCTACAATGCATTTTTTATTTTTTGGGGATTAAAAGCGGAGGGTCTGCGCTTTCTTTTGATATATTGCATGTCCAGATATTCATACAACAAAATATTCCGGGGGCCATGAACGCTGGTGGTGGCTGGCAACTTTTAAAAACAAACGTTCTCTCTTTTGAAGGTTGTGCATAGTGATGAAGTGATGTGGATGAATGAGTGTGGGATACTTGAAATAATCCATCTGACAACCCAGCAGAGCGCGCTTTTCTCTCTTCTCTTTCGTCGTCTTGGTCATCTCTGCAGCTTCAGTGCTGCTCACTTCTGCTTCACTGGCTCAAACGCTCCGTCTAACCATTCCACAGCATCCTCTGTTATCCTCCACGCCAAACAACTAGTCCAGACATACACTCCACTGCTCGATATCACATCAGAACAGTCCACTGCACTAAACACTTCACTGCCCAGTCCAGCAGGAGGATTGAGCGCCACAATAAATGGCTAGTCATTTTTTTAGTGCATTTTTGTCAATAAACTTTGACTTTTCATGTTAAAAAGAATAATTCATCCAAAAATCTACATTCATTATTTATACAGTGTCATGTCATTCCAAACCCACATGCTGTTTTTCTTTTTCTTCATGTGGTGCACTAAAGATTCACTCTCTATATCAAAACTCAAACAGAATAATACTATGAAATATTACAATTGTAAACAACAGTTTTCTATTTTAAAACATGTCATTCAGTCCTGTGATGGCAAATATTTCAGCAGCCATTCTGTCACAATTCTGCCAGCATATGTCATGTGTAAGATTTATATGCAAAACCCATCAGCCTGTGCAACGTCCATATATCTGTTTCTGTATCACATTTACAAATATATAACAATTATCCTTGAACTGCATCGGACTGCATTGCATGGAAGTAATAGCTATTTTGATCAGAGCATCAATATGCAGATTAATCATCTTCTAGAGCTATTCTGTACTTACAGGAATGAATCAGTGTTTTGCTTTCATGAAATAATTTGCATTCAGATTAAATTATAGAGATGTGGTTACTGGTTACATTATCCTCAAAAGGTCACGCTCATTAAAAGTCATCTTTTGGTATTTAAAACATTTGAATTAAACATGTCCATCAGGTTTATGCATTCAAGCCATGATCGTAGAAATCAAATGATGATTTCTGAAGTGTTTCTAAAAAGCAGGTTGTTTACTTTAAACAGTCTACCCTTTAACAGCAGTTATTTACAGCTTGTTTCCATCACACAATCTTTCCGCACCGTCGAATAATGGGTCCAAAATGACACGCCGCACGCCGCTCTCCGTATCTATTCAAAAGCACAATACTCAGAAACATCTTGTCACCCTTCAACGCTCACACACCCAATCGACTGTATGAGCCATATTCATGGATATGATCGTACCGGACGACACTTCAGCCGGTCTGCTTTCCTGCAGAGTCAATTCCACAACCCTTGTGGTGTGTGTACGTGGACCACACATCAAATGTGAAGCACCGATGGCTGATTGTCTGGCTTGAGTGCCTTATGAAAATATGATGGGTCGGTGATTATGAGCTACCCTGCACAATCTATCTGATTGGAAGTTATGTGCTCTAATGTGTTAAAGGGATATTTCAACCAAAAATTAAAATCCTGTCTAACCCTCTTGTCCTTCCGAATTTTTGCGACTTTTTTGCACCAAGCTTCAAAATTAAAGTGATAGTTCACCTAAAAATAAAAAATAAAATTTTATCCTCATGTCTTTCGCGACATTCTTTTTTTGAGACCTGTAATGAAAGTGGATGGACACCACAAAATAACAACCTCCAAAAAGGGTAAAAGAACACCATTAAAGGGATAGTTCATCTCAAAATGAAAATTCTGTCATCATTTGCTCACTCATGTCGTTCCAAACCTTTTGTAAAACACAAAAGAAGATATTTTGAAAAATGTTTTAGTGTTTTTATACAGTAAAAGTCAATAGAAAAAAAAAAAGATTTTGGAAAACCATGATGGTGAGAAAAATGATGATACAATATTCATATTTGCGTGAACTATCCCTTTAAACAGTCGTGTCTTGTATTAGACAGGTTGAGCTGGATGGGAAATTCAGTAACACTTGACCTGTTTCACTGAGTCACAGAGAAAAATATGAGGGAATGTGGGGGAGAGAGAGAGACACTGAGACGGAGAGAACCAGGGGTTTGTGGTGGGGCGAAGGCAGATGAAATGTGAAGGGGAAAGCAGAAAGAAAGAACAACAGCTGGGAAGGCCAGCGGGCAGAGAGATGACACTGCTCCCCCCTCCATTTTTTCCCTCTCTCTCCTTTTCTCCTCTCTTGTCCTTCATTGCCTAGCCTTTTGGCTCTTGCTCTCTCTCAGATGCCCCTGTCCTCATCTCATTTCTACAGCTGGAAAGGGCAGAGTAAGACCGCTCTGTACACACACAAATGCGTGTGCTGCTTTTGTGGAGCGGTGACATGCCAGCAACCCTGCGCACCCGCGTGATCGCAAAGCCAAACTGCTGGGATCTGCTTGGTTTTGTGATGGCGGGTACAATTTTTCACTCACTGATGGGTAAAGGTACATGTAGGCTATGTCTGAAATCGCATACTCTTGGGTAGGTACTTATTTTGAATAAGTAATTACTTCATAAGTGCGTTCAATAAAGTATGAATGTGTGTAGTATGAATGTAATCTGGACGTACTACATTCGTCATGTTGTCATTAACACTTGACCAACCAGCGTCAGTTAGGTCGCTTCACTGCCATTCACAGATCCTGTTGCCTCATGGGATAGTAAAGTGTCCATCGTATGCACACTTCTGAATCTCACCGGAAGAAGTAGGTCATTTGGGTACGTTTTGTGAGTACTGTGAATTATATATATATACTATATGGGAGGTATGCCATTTCAGATGCAGCCGTAGCATCAGCCTCAGATGTCAGACTCACCAACTGCCCACAGCATGTTCAGTGACCGACCAGTCAGATTGCCAGACAATAATATATCTTCTAGGAAGCTGTTATTAGTCCACCACAAAACAAAATTGTATTTGAATGCATTGGAAGGTTATTATGGGCCCAATTTAATTTATTGTACTTTTTTGATTTTAAGTACGATTTTTTTAATGATTGTGAAAGTCTCTTATGCTCACCAAGGCTGCTTTTAATTGTTAAAAAATTCAGTAAAAACAGTAATCTTGTGAAATATTATTACATTTAAAATGATCTGTTTTCCGTTTTAATATATTTAAAAATATATATAATTTATTCTTATGATGGCAAAGCAACATTTTTAGCATCATTACTTCAGTGTCAGTCTCCAGTCTTCAGTGTCACATGATCCTTCAGAAATAATCCTAATTTGATGATTTGGTGCTAAAGAAAAAAATATATTTTATTATTGTTTATTATTGTATGTATTATTATCAATGTGTCACATTTATATTCAGTTCATTTTCATGGACTTTCAGTTTGTTTGTCTTCAGTCACATGTTTTGTTTGTTCTAGTATCCCGCCAGTCATTTGTCACCATGGGCATTCATTAACTATCACACCTTTCTGTGAGATAAACCCGAATGACCTAGAATGAGTTCATCACCATGCCTATTTAAGTTTCTCCTCAGTTTCAGTCTTTGTCTGGTATTGTCTTGAGTTACATGTTGTTTTGTTGGTATTTGCTCCTTTCTTGTTTTTTAGTATGCTGTGTTTATTGGAATTGACTTAATCTTCTTTGGATTATATATATATATATATATATATATATATATATATATATATATATATATATATATATATATATATATATACTGTATACACACACACACACACACACACACACACACTAATTTAATAATTTATCCACCATATCATGAAAATAATTTTCGGCTTATACTGAAGGTATGTTAGTGAGACATACTTTTTGATATGTATGACTGGACAGTGCTTGCTCCATCTAACTGTGGTCATGGCCAGAGCTTTTCAGACTGAGATCCCCCAGAATGCCCTGCAGCCCAAACAGAGCAGGGTGCTCTGCGACATGCTGTATTTCAGAAATAACTCCTCATCAGGCTTGACGGCCGCTCTCTTACTTATTTATTCAGCAGGACTTCTAGAGCTCCAAACAAACACAAGCACACACTCACTCACAACCAAGCGGAGCTAAGTCGCACAAATGTCAATCTGGATCAACGGGCCACCCAGAAACAGTCATGCACACTCCTTCTCGCAGTTCAGTCTCCTGTCAACCATTTGCAGACGCACCGGACGCTGAATAAATGTCTTGGGTACTGCTGTTCTGATTTTTATAGGGCACATCTAGCCATTGCTTCCGGACCATTTGAGCCGCTAACCCATTTCTTTATGGATATTAAAAGATAAGGCTTGTACGTGCTGTAGGCAGCCTACAAATCTGACCTTTTCTGTAAAAGCTTGAGCCTCAGGACAGGAAATACCGGATTGTATGGTGTGCTTTGTATAAACTGGGTGGGGTGGGTATTCACTTGTACGAGGATTGTAGTTTCGGTAGTCAGACATTCCTGCCATTTGTTATGAGAAATGTAACACATTTATTTATATTCTCTTCCATATACAACACAAAGATAAGATTCATTCATGGACAGTATGTCTTTGTCTCTGAGATCAAACATAAAGCGTTTTTTCTCACCTGTTGAGTCATCATTTGGTCGTCTTTCAACCATTACGGCCCAGATGGTTATCAGAGCCAACCTGTAGCACCATGTTCTTGCCTCTGGCTATTGCTTTTACAAAAAGTCACATGACGGGTATGGCAGCAGGTGTGGTGAAACCATTACAGCTTTATAAAAGATGGACTGTTTCCTCATTCCTCCCAAATTATTTTTGTGCTGAGGCACAGACCAGAGTATCTGTTTGTAGGCCAGTCCGAGAAACATTAGTCATTAGGCTCATACCTGCTATGGACCTGACATTTCCAAAAATGACTAGTGCCAGCCAGTCTCTGACCTAATGCAGTTTAACCATAAATAAACATATAGGCTATTTGTCCAACACTGACATGTCATGTCGACTCAGTGTTGTGAATGCCTTCATGGCCTACATAATCAGCTATGACAACTCTGACAGCATTTTCTGACAAGAGCTGGGGGAGAACATACTATGGCGTGCTTGCCAAAACACATCTTAGCGTTCAAATATTTTTTATTGCTGTTATAGTCATAAAAATAGTGTGATATACTTATGTATTTTTTACCAAACAAGAAATGTGTTTCATTGATCTTGTCATTTTACAGACTGGGTAAACCCAGCCTGATCTGCCGGTGATTTGAATTGAACCTTTACATTCATTTATCCTGCTTCTGTCACACTTTTGCAGGAACCAATCACAGACTGGCTTATCTGGCGTGCTATTGGCAGGTTTAACACAATGACAGAAAGAGAAGGATGGATTGATGCCAGTTGATCACGCCTCTTGTGGTCTGATTGGGTGAAGGACTATCCAATTGCGTACAGAGTCATTTGAATTATGCTCGTTGATCACGCCTCTCGTGCAGTAGAAAATTCAGAGCAGACTCCCCAGACCAATGATCAATCTTAAAAGATTGAGCTTGGTCTGGTGATAGCCGGACAAGTTATTTAAGATCTCATTTAGCATTGTTTTAAAATCTAAAAACAGTCGATACTGTTAAAACAGTACTGCACAAAAGAAATTTTGATTGTGTTTAGTATCTATTACTAATTTGTCATGCGATTCCAAGATATAGGCTACTCTGCAGATATAAAATACCTTTATAACAGGAACAATATCATTGGAATCACTTGGACAATTATTTTTTCCGGCTGATGAATAATTTAAAGCAGCAGACCACAAAACGAATAAAAAGAATGTTACCGTGATTTGATGTGAACACGTTATCAGCGTTATATAATTGTTATAGTAATCTATAGTTAGTGTGAACAGGCCTTAAAGGGTTAGTTCACCCAAAAATGAAAATTAGCTCACGTTTTACTCACCCTCAAGTCATCCTAGGTGTGTATGACACTCTTCTTTCAGACGAATAAGATCGGAGTTATGTTAACCCTAAATACATACCTCGGGTCTTTAGCGACCCGGGACGTCATTAACTACCCTCCTCCTCATTTATTCAAAATGCTAAAGCCCAATTTATACCTCGCGTTGAGTGTAGCTACGTCGTAGGCTGTGTGTTGCACGCGTAGCCTACGACGTACCCTGACGTGCAACTCTCCAAAAATGTGTCAATTCTAAGCGGACCGCAAGCGCTGTGATTGGTCAGTCAGAACCCCTCCCTCAGGGGTACACATGCTCCCTCTGCATGTGTAACTGCGTGTTGCCGTGGACAACGACGCAGAAGTATAATTGAAAATCGACACATAGCCCACGCCGTATAGGCTACGGTACAGGTCAGACGCAGAAGTATAAATCAGCCTTAACGCTACGTCTGACGAACGTAAAGCCCAATTTACGTGTGGAGCAGTTATGATGGATATAGATGCACTTTTATGGACTTCAAAAACAGCCTCAATCACTGCCATTATAAAGCTTGGATTAGCCAGGACATTTTTAATATAACTCTGATTTTATTCGTCTGAAAGAAGAATGTCATTATCAATTTTGGGTGAACTAACACTTTAAGTCTGTTTTTCACCCACAGTATTATTTGTTTTTGAAAAAGTGAATCATTATTGATAATATCTAAATGCTATAGTATAACACAAGCTAAAGGGAGCACATTTCTTGTGGTAAACCAACAAATCCATCCTCATCAATGGTGATGGCTCAGATTGTCCATTGCAGGTTCAAACCTAAAACCTCCTGGTTACCAGCCCAGATATTTAACTATGTGGTTAGCCTGGTGTTGCATTTTCAAAACAACAGTTCTGTGCACATGCCTCAGTGAACGACACTGATTTGTCTCCATATATTAGATAAAGGGGGAGGTTGATGAAGGGGAAATGAACTCTTCATGAACTGGATAGGCACATTGATTCAGTGTTTGTGCGAGTGTCAGCACACTCATGACAGACTTCACTCATCCCTCATATGCATCTCATCTCTGTTTCTTTACTTAACATTGCGTATTGATTATTCTTCATCCACTGACACTCTGGAGTCACCCAAGAGACGGTTGCCATGGCACTACACTGACAGATCCACCCTCCGTCTCCATAGCAGCTGTGACAGAAGGGTAAAATGAAGTGTGATGGTCAGATGCACAGCTTCTGTTGGTTGTGAAAACTCTCATACGTGCATGCATACAGAAAGCACATGATGGCAGGAACATAATATTTTGCGGATTTATGAAATGTCAGGGCCTTTAACATGTAGCTTTTATTACTATAGTGGCCTCGTTACATTTTATGGAGAGCAGATCTTTATGACAGTGGATCAGGGTTTGATTTATATTTTCAGTTATTGAGGTTGTGGTGGTATTTGTTTTAGAGAGCGAGTGAACGCTTAAAATGGGACGGTGTTAAAAGCCACTGATGAAATCATCCTTGAATCCATTGTAAATGTGGCCCATGCAATGAAAACATCAAATGAATCAGATCAAATGATTGCTTAATTAAGTTAATCTAAATTGATGCGCTGCATTCAAAGCAAGCTCAGAGCGGGAGATTGCTGAGTTTAACTCTTGCGTTGCTGCCTAGCAGGACTCATATCATTCAAAAACACATTTAGAAATAGTTTAGCAGGCACAAAAGACAAGACTAGTGCATCATCCATTTCTTTCTTTAGAATTGTACTCAATTGACAGAGCAAGAACAATACGGTACAATAAAACAAGCAGAACACTTTCTACACTATACAATGGGCACAGAGAATAAACACTAAAATGGCCTAGCATGGGACTTTAAATGGCACAGTTGAGTGGTAAATTACACACAGGTTGCACAAATAGACTACACAGCAGACATACAGAGCATGTCACTATCTGTGTTTACATGGACCTCTATATATATATATATATATTTACATAAAATTTGTTTAAGTTGGAGGGCCCCTAGCTTCATTGGAGGGACATTGCCTGACAGTGTCCCATCCTTCTGCCATAGATAGTGTTGACAGAAATTGCCTGAAAAAATCTATTTATTGTCGAACTAAAACTGAATTGAATATAGCTATCTAAATGATTAAATGATTGAAGAGTATAAATTATTTAATTGATTTTCTAAAACAGGCCAGAAAGTATAAAGTCTATAGACCACAGAGTCTATTTTATATACCCCTTAAAGGACGATTACAGACATTTACTGCTGTGAGCTAAACCAAGAATGTACACTGATCAGGCATAACATTATGATGACACTGACAGGAGAACTGAATAACACTTATTATCTCTTCATCACAGCACCTGTGGCTGTGATATATTAGGCAGCAGGTGAACATTTTGTCCTCAGTTGATGTGTTAGAAGCAGGAAAAATGGCCAAGAATAAGGATATGAGTCAGAGCATCTCCAAAACTGCAGCTCCTGTGGTGTGTTCCCGGTCTGCAGTGGTCAGTATCTATCAAAAGTGGTCCAAGGAAGGAACAGTGTTGAACCGGCGACAGGGTCATGGGGGACCAAAGCTCATTGATGCAGGTGGGGAGCGAAGGCTGGCCCGTGTTCTCGGTTCAAATAGACAAGCTACTATATCTCAAATTTCTCTAGAAGTTAATGCTAGTTCTGATAGAAAGGTGTCAAAAATAGTTCAGGAATGTTTTGAGGAGCACAACAACGAGTTTGAGGTGTTGACCTCCAAATTCCCAGATCTCAATCCAATCGAGCATCTGTGGGATGTGCTGAACAAACAAGTCTGATTCATGGAGGTCCCACCTCGCAACTTACAGTACTTTAAGGATCTGCTGCTAACATCTTGGTGCCAGAGGTACCACAGCACACTTTCAGGGGTCTAGTGTAGTCCATGCCTCGACGGGTCAGGGCTGTTTTGGCAGCAAAAGGGGGACCAACACAATATTAGGAAGGTGGTCATAATGTAATGCCTGATCTGTGTATGAACGTATATGAAATACATACATTAAATATTCACAACAAACACCCTTTCAACATGAAACCAAGAAATGAGACCTACACTTTCACTGCCTCTCCCTGCAGCCTCTCAAATGTTTGTATCCCCCAGGATACAAATACCTTTTTAGGGTTAACTGAAACCTTATAAAGTGTTACCTAAACAACTTATAAAAAAAATAAAAACATGCTCATCATAAAAATCACTATATGTATGGATTGCATTTCTAATGTATTTCTGAATAAATGAATAACTAAAAATGAGCATCAACTCACTGACCCAAATAATAATACATTGTAAAAAAAAAAAAATCCATTCAGTCTGCATAAAGAGTTTTCTACCCCTTTTGCATAATATATGTGTAAAAATGAATCGACTGTGGGTGATGGTGGCTCTTCAAACACAGGAAGACACTGGTCTTGGCTTGTGCCTGTAACAGGCTTTCAATAGTCTGCTGTCCTGCTCTGCCTGGTTGCTCTGATTAGTGATGATGACGACAGTCATGTAAGCTGCAAATATAAGCTGCATGGTTTCTCGCCGTCGCACACAGACATTATACAGCAGTGTGTTTACTGGGACCGGGCCAATAGCTAGATGAGCAATAATTTCAAATAATGAACGAGAGAGAGAAAGAGCATAACATTAATCAATGCAGTATGGACATCACCCACAAAAATGACACCCACCCGCCCTGCAGCATCCATGGCAGAAAAGGACAACATGGACGCCTTTAATGATCATTACTGTCCTGCTTTCTCTCTCTCTCTCTCTCTCTCTCTCTCTCTCTCTCTCTCTCTCTCTCTCTCCTCCCTCACTTTCTCTATCTCTCTGCTCATTGTTATTTTTGTAGCAGATAATGGAGTGGTTGTTGTGGCACAGGACAAAGTCGAAGATTCTCATGTTAGGTCGCAAACTCAGGCTATGTCTACATTAATCTGGATACATTTGAAAACAGCATAAAAGTCGATACACTGAGCACACTGAGATGATACCGAGACCAGACATAAAGTTCTCAAGCTTTTCTTCTGGCACAATCATTTTAGTAGCAATTTAGCAAACAAATCTTACCACTTACTAGTGAGCCCAGGTCGCACTCAATCGCCACTCCATGTATAGTCTAAATGCAATTACCCTCATGTTTTGCCGCAGGACAGCAATTGCGAGGTAATTTCTGTCATCATTGCAGGAATGTAATATGAACCCAGCAAGCAATTTTGCGCTTAAAAGACGTCTAATAGCCGTCCAAACAACTAGCCCGGACAACTAGGCTAAAACAAGGCAAAATTTGGGCTGTCAGTGAAAATGTAATAGACGTCGAACCATAGCCCAAGAATAGACTAGTCATCTACAACATGAACATGTCATAGAAATTAAATGAATCACTGTTGACTTTGCTTACATGATGGAATATCATACATCTCGCAAGTTGTTTTGGATAAAAAGACATGTTATCAAATTCAAGGTTATTTTGGCTACATAATAGCCAAACTATATGGTGATGATTATTGCTTGCTGAGAAGATTGTACAAAGTAACATTTATTTTTAGCAACACTGTGAAGTAAATAGCACATATCAAGCACTTGAGCATAGATATATATTGGTACAATAACTATGACTAAACGTGGCGTCTCTTCAAATTTATCCACTTGAAGAGAGTCTTCAAAAAGCTCAGTTTTCACAGGAAAAAGATGCATTTTCAAATGTATCCGGATTAGTGTAGACATAGCCTCAGTCACATTACTTTTCATCGGATGTGTAATTAAAGGTTTTGGGCTGTTCATATACGGCTTCTGGAATATAGCAGATTTGGTTTGAGGGTTAAACGATGCTGGTAGAATCTCAGATATTCAGGGATGTGTAGGGTGTGTGGTTGTGGACATTGGGATGCTTTGAATATCTGGGTTGTGTAGGGGTGTGTTCGCTCCGGTTTAAGCCGTTGTGTTGGGGTGAGTTTGGAATGTGGCTGCGGACTGTGGCGGGAAAACACAGCAATTACGACTGTAGCAAGCATGAATGCTCACTAATGATGCTGAATAACTCCCAGCTAACGAACAGGTAAACAAATACACACACATCAGTGAGCACACACACGACGGAGCGATCGGGCCCCTGTGGCTATATGCGGCTGTGTAATTGGGGTAATGGCCTGGTAATCAAGAACTGGTTGGTTCAGTCATGAGGCTGTTTAGGCCACGGGCAGGCGCCTTAAACCACAGAGCTCTAATACATCTGCATCTCAAAACAGGAGCGATCGCAGCACTACTGCCCAGCAGCGACTGCTAAATGCTAATACATGGAAATCTTAATGAGTGTGCTTGGATAAATGACTTCCTGTGCGTGTGTGCGAATGTGTGTAATATAGATAGAGGTTAAAAAGGTTAACACACTGTCTGCCCTCGGCAGTAACACATTAACTTTCAGTTGGGAGGAACTAGAAATCTTTGTGAGAAACTGTCATTCTTTCAATTTTGTTCTGTTTCATTCAATCAAAAACTTTGCATCTATAATATCTATAAAATGATTAAGCCATATAAGATTTTGTAAAAAATTAATGAGACAGTATAGAAAGCAATTGGATTGAGAGAAGAATGCTTGGTAAATAGTGAGACATAATTAAGCTTTAAATACCAGCATTACCGGAGAGGATGCTTCTCATCTTCATCATGTAGCCTAAGGGAAAGTGCAGTGGTTGCCCCTTCATGCTTGATGAGCTCCATATGTCTGACTGTGGGTGTTTATGTGAGAGAGAAAGTATTAGACATCACAAGTTTAAATATAATCCTGATGACTGAGAGAATACCAGGGAAGGCAGCAGTGGTGTTTCCTCAACACTTAATTAGCAGCATGCGTTTGTGTGCATTTAGGGGAAATGGATGGAAGTGAACGCGCGATCACAAGTTTAAAAATAATCTTGATGACTATAAGGGCACTGGTGAAAGTCATTTTTAAACCTTGACAGCAATGTGTGTTTACTTAGCTATACTTTAGGGACAGACTTTTCATCAGAAGTGAGCTAAATGTGGCAAAACATCCCCTTGAGGACATCTGTGGTCGTCCTAAATTGCAAAAAATGATTCATACATAAAATAATCAACGGAACCCTAAGTTCTTTTCTGTTGAATATCCTTTTTCATTTGTAATTGCATGCCACAGGATGATTTGTGAGTGTATAGACACAGTCAGGGTAGACTGCATATAGATTTTTACATTTTTGAAATCGAGGCTGTGAGGGAGACTTACTAATACAATATGAAGGTCCTAGATCACATTTAATTCACAACTTTCAAAATGTCTTATGTCGTTTTATCCTGCTGAATGTCTTTATGTCATTGCCATGTTGTTAATGGAATAGTTAACACAAAATACAAATAATGTAATCATTTACTTACCCTGAAGTTTTTCCTAACCTGTATGAGTTTCTTTGTTCTGCTGAACACACAAAAAATGTTTTTCTGAAGAATGTCGGTAACCAAACAGTTGATGGAACCCATTGACTTCCATAGTATTTTTCCCTACTGTGGAAGTCAGTGGGGTCCATCAACTGTTACTCTTCAAAATATTTTCTTTTGTGTTCAGAAGAAGAGAGAAATTCATACAGTTTGGAACAACTTCAGGGTGAGTAAATAATGACAGAAATTTCATTTTAGGGGTGACGTATCCCTTTAAATAACAGTACAACCCCTCACGACACAGCCTATAGTATTAGTATATGGTATAATTCCTCTCAAAAATCAAATACAGTGCCAATATGCCTAAATCCTATTGTTTTAATACAACAATAAACAATAAGTTAATATTGAGTAACTTACATTTTAGAGGCAATATTGCCAGTTACTTTGCTCCAAATAAAGTAGTACCGAGCAACACACACAGGCGTTCTGGAGTGAAGCAGTGTTTTTGAACGAATCTGAGGAAATTAATCAATGACTCGCTCAATGACTCGTTACTTGTTTCATTTCTGAATGAATCATTGTTTCTGAATAAATCCACTCATCCATTTATTCTCCTGAGTCCAGACTGCTGTGTAGGGTAGTGTCGCGGGTTTTTTTAATCGTTTGACTAAATGATTCAATGTTTCTCACAATAAAGACAGTCACTTGTCGCCACCTATAGGCGTATCGATGTAACCTGCAAAAAGATTCCCTGCAGAACTTATGGATAACCCAATGTTTATATAAAAACAAGTTTATAGTACAGTATGTACTGTTAACTAAGTAAACATGTTTGTGTGCTGGAGCACAACAGAGTGAAAGGTTGGGATGTACCGTAACTTCTGACAAAATTAGTCTTTGTCAGAAACAGTCAGAATTGTAGCAAAACTTTAACTGAAAAAGTGACGTCAGGAGCTGTGGGTGTTGAGGGAGCAGTGACCTTGGAGATGGGGATCCGGCCTGCTCCTGTGGCTACTGTCTACTGCCTTAATGCACAGTGGCAGAAACCTCACTGCCTCCCCAGAGAGACGCATACTCATGCACACACAGAGACTCGGTGTCGCTGACATCAGTTTAATCCTCAGACAGTTTAAATGCATGGGCTGAGTCTAGGCCTCAGCTGTGATTAGTGCTGGGCAGAGTGTGATGAATGAGACTGCTGAAGATACACACGCACACACTTGTGCCGCATTGTTATCATGAAGAGTGATGGGGTGAGTCAAATTGCATGGCATATATGCGGCATATTACAGTGCTCGCCGCAGCTCAAGTGAAATGAATGGTGACCACTTGTGAACCGCATGTCCGTTCAAAGTCAGAGAATACATCAGATAAGGTTGGGTTGATAAACCCGTTGGCATGAAAACCGTGCACATGCCAACCCTCACATTTTTGAGAATCCCCCAAAAAGTCTTTAGAATTTATTGTAGATAAAAAAACTTTTCCCATCTCAGCCATTTTGAGGTCATTTGCGTCAACTGAAAAGGAAGTCCTTATCTAACTCAAAAGGAGTTATCAAAATGTCAAAGCTACTCTTTTCCATATGAAAATGCATGCAGAGAAAAAACTGTTAAAACATAGAACATTTTGTCAGGTTGGGAATACCTTATCAGGATGTGCTGCCACCATAGGAGTCATTAATTGAGAAATCAACTTTCCCTTGTGCTTTTGATATATAAAAGGTCATGGTAATATAAGAATACCTTGTAAGTTTCAGAGCTGAAAACTTCCTTGTTAGTCAAAGAAAAGCTTTTATCTCAGAATGTGCTAGGCTGTGACGTGTGGTGAAACACCACCTCAACAGTCAACAGAAGAAGAAAAAACGCTTGATTCTGTAGCCACGGCCACTGACTCGTGCCTGACATGATGAATAACATAGGCCTACCTGGATCTAAACCGGATCGAACTTCGAAGCAATAAACATGCCGCATAAGCTTTATTCAGATTCCAATATTATGAATGTATGGATTAACTTAATTTTGAGTGAATTACCAGCTCACGTGGAGAAGACATTGCGCGTTTGTTCCTTCATTTCACCATGGATTCGTTTGTAATCAGACTCGGACTTGTAGCCTATGGATCAGGGCTTGCAAAGCCCGACGTCCTGTATTTTCCAGGCAGGCCACCAAGTATGTTGTTTTTTCTCTCTTGACTTGATATTTTAAGGAAAAATGTGGATCCCCCGATCGGGCGGGCCAAGTAATAAAAAACATAACATTCCAAATAATTGCGGGTGGATGAGAGCTAAATCATTGTGTTTGTTCGATAAAGACATTTCGCAAGCTGGGCGAATCTTTCCGGTTGCCGTTTCCAAACATGCTTTCAAAACTATCCCTCGCGTATACTCGCGGTGGAGCCGAAACCAATCGTAGCAGTGGGCGTTTACTTACAAGTCTTCAGTGGCACGCCCATCGAAATTGAGCGTTCCAAGAGAGAGCCTCAAAACCAGGATAGAAAATAGCCTATTACTTATTCATTATGATGTTTTTGAATGTGAAAACCACGCAAATGTCATAAGTTGACCTTTTTTTTTAAAGCCAGTTCATGACCCCTTTAACATAACTAACAAACTAACCTTAACTGTAACCCTAGATCTAATCATAACCACATTTTTACTGAATTACGCAATAGGGTGGGTCATTTTGAGAGGAAAGTAAATCTTATTTAAAAATTTGATGGACTTTGCACTATTATGGAAAACTGAACTAACTAGCACTGAATAATGACATTATTATCTTTTGTAGTTGAACTGAGTTTGCTTTATAACTAATGAACTTGACTACATTCACAATGTTATTGAACTAAATTGAATTAACATTAATCTCAATTGAGCTGAATAGTGACACATTGTCTTTTTATAGCTGCTTTACAGCTGAAATTGAATTTGTTTCATAATTGAAGACATTGCAACATTAAAATCGTTATTTTCTTGCTTATTACTGTGATCTGTAGCCTATTGTATAAAGCTCTATAAATAAATGTGAAATGTGGTTTTCTACTTGTACCTTTAACAAAAACTATACTGCTAGATTATCACATTTTATACTAAGTTGTTAAAAAAAAACACCCACCCCCTTCGGTCATGTTTTGTCTCGCTTAGGGCACAAAGTGTTTCAGGATAACCACTACCCCTTCTAAAAAAATTGGTGCATTACACCTTTGATAAAACCTTGACTTTCATGTGTTCACCTCTGGCAGCTTTTAGGGGCTTTACACGAGCATCACAGTTTGGATTCATCATGTGTGCTGGCTTATATGTCGAAACGTGTGTGTGATCGTTTGAGTTTCCAGTGTCAGATGTGTCATCATCTCTCTTTGATCTGTCTGTCTCTTATTGTTATTCACCGGGATGCAGTTTCTCATGGGAAATGTTCTCTGATGTCAAATTCCACTCAGTCAGAATGGATGCTGATAATCTAACTCCATTAAGCATGGATCTGGAGACTTGGCTTCCATTCTGCACACACACACACACACACACATGGTCTATTTGCAGTCTTACGTTGACAGAGCATCATGTCTACAGCCATAATCCCCCTAATTGCGTATGTCTTTTCACATTGACACATCCATAATTCACCTTAAATTGTTTATTCCACAAATTAATGCCATCAACCTGCCACTTCAGACACACCGTGTGAAATAGGATTGTCGTGGCAGAGATGGGTCATGTGACTCGATTGTAATCACCGTAACTGAATTACTGCATATTGTGGTTTATTGAGCCCAAGAGATTTCAAAATGCTTTTAGTTTCAGTTACTCTGAACTATGAGCCGAGGCCACAGGAAAGATAAACAAAACTACTTACCTTTATCTCTAATCTGGTTTTGACCAACATTGGAGGAAAACTAAATTCATTTCAAGTGTACATTGGGCGGATGTTTGAAGACCAGGCTAATGTGTTATAATATTAAATATATATATATATATATATATATATATATATATATATATATATATATATATATATATATATATATATATATATATATATATATATATATATATAAATTAAATGAATCATCAAATTATGAAATAATATATTTTAAATGAAAATCTAATGAATGTCTATGACATTTGTTTTATTATTGTTGTTGTTGTATTTATTTATTTTTCTCCTACTTTATGAAAGAAAGGCTTTTGTTTTGTTTTGACTAAATTTTAATTTTTGGGTGAGTTATTCCTTTAACGTGACAAAGCAAATTTGGTCTCTGTGACACTGTTACGTTAATGCACTGCAATATATGTGTCCACCATTTATGTGGCAGTAAACAGCCTCACATGGACGTTCTTAGACTCTGAGCTGTAGACGGGAGTTTATAAACGGAGATGTCACATTGATGATTGATTGAGTTTTTTCCCTGCTTTCTTGCGCCATTGCTCCACACACACACACACACACACACACACACACACACACACACACACACACACACACACACACACACACACACACACACACATTCTGCTTCTGTCTGCAGTGACCTTCACTTACTCTACACCTCAAATTCTCTCTCCATCTCTTTCTGTGTTTGTGGTAAACTGCTAAAGGCTCTTTCTCAGATGAATCAGCTGTCTCCCTGATTGTGTTCTTAGATTTGAGTGGTGTTTTGCTCATTCTGTGTGATGAAGGGATAGTTCTGTAATTCATGCTCAAGTATTTTCTGTTTTTATGAACTGTGTGTAATGCTGTTTAGTATGCGAGTATGTGGTGTAAGGGATAATGTGCAGTCAAGATGCTCATTATCACAAAATAAACCCCAACAAGGTGATCAGGATACTGATGAGAATACACACTAAATTCTCAATTGCGTGGATTTCTATTGAAATGACTGCATTTCACCTAATCGGGTCGGAACACAGGTGTTGTAGGCCTATTAAACTCTGTAACAAACCTAATTATGTGATAATACGGCCCTGTTGTTGCCACATCTCCCACATTCTTCTGGCCCATATACTGCATGGAATGATGGTGATGACTCAAGCGGACTGTTATGGCAATAGCATACATATCCGGGCCTCATCTGGGCCAAATATGGCACAAATGATTCAGTTCTGGCAGCAGCAAAGGATGGGCCACACATAGCAAACTATAACTCACACTAAAACCGGCTTGATGTGTGTGGGCCAGATATGATCCATATGACCTTTGCTGCTGCCAGAATTGAGCCATATATGTGCCAGAGTTGGCCCAGATGAGGCCTGGATATGTATGCTGTCTACCTGGTAGTATAGGCTAGATGCTGTAGTGACATATAGGGTTTGGGATTAGGGGTAGGTCAATACTTAGTACTACGTCACAATTCGGTAGGTCATACAATTTGGTATACAACACAGGTATGTTGCCATGAGCAAAAATATCCAGTTTAGATTTTTTTTTTTGTAATGATATGCGTTACCTTCTCGGATGTGTTATCTGCTAAGAGATTTAATGTGAACCAAGCAAGAGAAAAGAGGAAAGAGAGCTTTAGGCCACGAGCGAGAGATTGACAGCGCGAGACGAACCGAATGAAAGAAAGACATGTGATTGACAAGGCAGATATTCAGCGAGACGTGACGTGCACACATTCCTTCACCCAAACTTGTGCCTTTATTTTAAATAAAAGCATATATTCTGTCCTTTAAACAGGGTTGTCTGGCTGGCCAACATTCTCTCTTTCTTTTTTATGTCTTTTTTTATTCCCATGTTGATGACTTGTGGAAATTCGCCAGCGCAGGCTCTCGGCTGTAGCCTACACCAGACGTTAACCTGTCTGTCAATGCAACAACTGCAACGCAATGAGAGTGATCAGAAAGAGCAGATATATTTTCACAGTAAACGTTGCACTTTTATGGTGGTGACATCAGGAAGTCTGTGTCTAAAATACATTGTCCTTGAGGAGTTTTTATAACGAGTGTTTTTATACAACTTTTGCGCCATCTAGTGTAACATCAAGTTATTGCACTATGATACATGTATTTATCGGTAGTTATTTAGCTTAGCACAGTAGTTCCTAACCCTGGTCCTGAAGTCCAGCAACGCACAGTTTAGATGTCTCCATTATCAAACACACCTGATTAGATAAGAGAGACATCAAACAATGCCCAGTGCGCAGTTTGGTCTTGGGAGGAACAGGGTTGAGAGGGTTCGAAGGGACTTAGAAAGAATAGTTAGGATAGTTGTGGAAAATATAGGGTTAGTTGCATATTAAGAAAAGATACTAAAAGCAAAGTAGTTTTTCAGACTTGTGAATAGAAAACGGGGACAGGGGGTTGCATGTGTAACCAGGGTTCTGTGAATAAGGTTGAAACCGGGATGAAATAGAACATACAAATACAGTATTTTAAGTATTTATTTTATTGTACTTCATCTATTATTTTGATGGCTCCAGGTAGGCCTATTTTGTCTGTATATTACAACCACAAGCCTATCTTTAAAGGATAATACATTTTCTCATGTTGACAGTGATAAAAAATAGATACCAATAATCCCTTCTGTAAAAACCTTTGACCTTTGAACCAAGAATTTTAAACCCTTATCCAATGTTCAGATTCCTGGAAATGTATGCAACATAATAAAATGTAATAACATTTAGTTTTTGCAATTATATATATATATATATATATATATATATATATATATATATATATATATATATATATATATATATATATATATATATATATATATATATATATATATATATATATATATATATAAAATTAAGTATATTAAATAATAATAATGAATAAAAATAATTATTTACAATTTTAATTGTAAGTTATAGTGTCATTCCAGGAGTAGCAGCTAATACTGATGAACAACGTAGGCTATGTTTTTGTTAGTCATATTGATAATATTTTAAAATTGACACTGTTGCTTCTTACTGTGTCCAAACATACCATATACAAGACAAATATTTCACTCATTAAAAAAAAGATATTTTACACACACCATAAAAGCAACATTTCAAATGTACAAAAATATTCCGGGGTTAGGGGGGCTGTATGTAAAACATCATTTCTGATTTTATTTCAAAGCTGAGCAAAAACTCTTCCCATCAATCAGCATGTCCTCAGTTGTATAGAAATAGAGAGTTCCTCTGAATATAAACAAAAATCAGAAATGAATGCAGCATTTTCCGTGGCTTAGAAGATCTTAGTGCTAATGTTAAACGTAGTGTATATTCTGGATAAGACAGATGAGCATGATTCCATGTGTGTGGAATCTGGGATTTATTTATCCAGCCTAAGGAAGCAGGATCTGCGGTAAGATAACAGCACAGCAGGATTTAAGTGATGTTTATAAACTACCAGAACTTGTATAGATGTGGCATTGTATGGTGTGCGGGTGGTCATGTGTTACTGTGCAAGCTGTTTTGACCGAGGAGCATGTTTTGAGTTTAGAAACCTGTATGCTTATACAGTAGTGCACTGAACTGTTTTATTTCAAACGATCAAGGAAAATTACATTTGTCTATGACCCATAGCTTGAAGTCTCTCTGTCTCCCCCTTTAGAATCTTCGCTGCCAATGAAGGGTGCCTCTACTGGAGGTATCATTGGTGGTATTCTTTGTGTGATCATCCTCGTAGCCATAATTGCAACTACCATAGTGATGGTCCGCAGATGCCAGAGGAAAAACATAGAGTAAGTACTGACACCTCTTTCATATTCTGTCTTTGACTGGTACCCTGGATTAAGTAACAAGTAACTTATAATCAGTGTTGGGGAAGTAAATGTACCTTTACATGTATTGTGTTACAATACTTAGTTACTCCCTTACAGTGTTGGGGAGTAACTAGTAACTAACTGTAATCCAATACAGTTACTGATAAAAAATGTGTAGTTAATTTACAGTTACTTATGAAAATATTAATGATTACAGAGGGGGTTACATGTAAATATTTTCTGTAAAAAGATGTTGAATAATATTAATTTATTGCTTTGCTTTTTTTTTAAGTGCCTCCTGCCATTTAAAGGCCATTTAGTAAAGAGATGCTATTCTGATGCTTTTGATTGCTACTTTAAATAGGGTAACTTGTAATCTTTATCCTATTACATTTCCAAAGTAACATTCCCATCACTGGTCCCTTAAAAAGGTTATTACATCACAGTTACGTTTAATGGAAGGTAATTCAAGACTGTAAAAAAGAGGGACGAAGTGACGCCCCTTCACCGTCTTCCATTGTAAAAAAGTGAAGCCGCCAATGTCAGAATATGGCGGTGATATCTTGCACTGATTTGGGACCTGCGTATGCGCAGTAGAGAGCAGGAAGTAGAGCCGCGTTATCAAAACCCCGCCCACACTCCCGCAGTATCTGTTATAGCTACAGTTTACTGCAGAACAACTCAAGCAGTTCTGGAAATGTAGAAATTAATGTTAAAGCTCCAATCTCCTCCCAAAAATCCTGAAAAAAGTCAGTTGGCGCCTCAGTGAAAACTTCACTCAGAGAATTTACAGCTGTCAATCCTGACATCACACCCCCATTTTTATAGCAGCAAATAACTACAGTACACTCTAAAAAATGCTTGGTAAAAAACAACCCAATGTTGGTAAAATATGGACTGACCCAGCAGTTGGGTTGTTTTAACCCAGCATTGGGTTGTTTTAACCCAGCGATTGGGTTGTCTTAAGCAAACATTTAACCCAACCGCAGGGTTAAAACAAACCACCTGCAGGGTTAAAACAAACCTCCTGCTGGGTTAAAACAACCCAATGCTGGGTTAAAACAACCCAACTGCTGGGTTAGTCCATATTTGACCCAACATTGGGTTGTTTTTTTACCAAGCATTTAGAGTGTAACTAAAACCAAACTTGTTTTAAAAAACAAACACTTCAACTTACATCAGCATGATCTAAAACTACCTAAAATGACAAAAAATATATGAAGTGTAATGTGATTTGTTTAGTTTAGTTTGTTTAGTTTACCTGGCGTCCCATTAGAATACGTGGAGGAGGCGGGGTTTATGAGCTATACTGGGACCAACCACCTGGGGGCGATCAAGGTGCTTTGGCTTCACCTTTCAGGACTTGTGTGGCACACTTGGTTGTTACTTATGCATTACTTTTTCTTTCTTCTTTTTATTTTATTTATTTTTTTAACCTGGGCTGAGCTTGCTTGTTTTTGGCAAATTAAGTTCTGTTTTTGGCAAATTCAACCCAAAAGTGAAATGACGCAGAAGAAGCAAGTTCAACAACCAATTTCTCTCAACATGGGTACAGGAGAGATGTCTCAGATATTCTAAACTCAGATATTTTGTTGTAAATATAAAAATAATGCGCTACTTGAAAAAAGTTATCTGATTAAGTAAGTCAGTTTACTTGTAATGTGTTACCCCCAACACTGCTTATAAATGACCTGTGAATGTTTTCCACTTTACTGATCATCTGTTTGTGTCTTTGCTTGCAGCCGTCCACCCACTCACAAACCTCCTCCTCCTATGAACACATATTCAGATTCAGACAGAGTGAGTAGAGAAAGATTCATACTTTATTTTAGACTTTGAGCAAATGCAGCTGAGTTCACTTTAAATTGCAAAGAGAAGGACAAGATATCCGTTCATTCTTATAGGATATTATTTAAAAAAGAAATGCTATATAATATATGAGCTACAGCCCCAAATCAAGAAAAGGTTGGGTCATTTTGTAAAATGCAATAAAATCAAGAATCTGTGATTTGTTAATTGTTAAAAGTACAACTCAGACATTGACAACCATGGACTGTTGAGCAAAAAATCCAATAAAGGTGATATACAATAAAGGTGATATGGCACAGTGGTAAACATGCCTGTCCCAACTTTTTTGGAGTGTGTTGCAGCCAATTTGTTTGTAATTACAAAATACATTTAAGTTGTTGAGTGAAAACATTGGAAATATTTTCTTTGTACTTTTTTTATCAGTTAAATAAAGTTGAAAGAGAATGAGAATTTTTTACAAAATGTCCCAGCTTTTCTTGATTTGGGTGTTTATGTAGTGTCAAAAATCCACACTGAAAATTGGGGATTTCTAAATTAAATGAAGCCTTGAGATGAACAGAAAGTTTAAAGGTTTTGAAAATGACATTAAATGGAAGGGAAATATTAAATATTCATGTTACTGTTCCACTTTATATTAAGTGTCTTTTACTATTATGCACATTCAACATTTAAATAATTTGATACACTGCACTTATTGTGTAGTACTACATACATGTAGTTAAAAATACCTGCATGGCTGTAATACATTTCTTAAAATACTGAAAGTGCTTTTACGGAAGATGGAAATTCTTGTGATGCTTTTATTACTTTTGCTCAGTTCCTGTTTTATTTCAGTCAGTTGCCCACATAATTTGAATTAAATTTTTTAAGTTAAACTGTTTCCATTTATATATATATATATATATATATATATATATATATATATATATATATATATATATATATATATATATATATATATATATATATATATATATATATATAATTATTTGTTTTGTTTTTTTTGGATGGATTGCATATTTGGGTGGATAGAATATTTACTAATCTTACATAAAATTTAATAGTAGATTACTTGAGTAATTCCATTTAACAAACAGTGTTATATCCACATTTTCTTTAAGTAAAGTGAATGTATTTTTAATAGTTCAACAAGCACTGAATGCACTTAACACTCAAGTTGTTCTTACTTAAACCATTTAAGTTTTGTCAACTTAATAATATCTGTGATCTGGGAAAGTGTACTCCCAGAATGCATTGCGGCATGAATAAATTAATTACTTTGTTTTAATATTTTTTGCTTTATTTTACCATTTTATTTCCTGTCTTTTGTCAGAATAACCCCAATAACAACAGAAAATACAATTGTAATGGTCTAATTAAAAAATATATATATATATTTTTTTTTACCATTGTTGTGTTTTTCATGCTGAATGTTTGCTTGTAACTCAAGCAGGGTCAATTGCAATTGCAAGATAATGTCACCAAATATAGAGGGATTATATTAACCCAATTAAAAGTTTATGTATAAAATGTTAAAAGATCATTATTTGACATGAATAGTTAGGCTATATTTAATTTATTAAAAATAATATATATATACATATATACACTCACCTAAAGGATTATTAGGAACACCTGTTCAATTTTTCATTAATGCAATTATCTAATCAACCAGTCACAAGGCAGTTGCTTCAATGCATTTAGGGGTGTGGTCCTGGTCAAGACAATCTCCTGAACTCCAAGCATGAGCATGGCATGGTTGTTGGTGCCAGACGGGCCGGTCTGAGTATTTCACAAACTGCTCAGTTACTGGGATTTTCACGCACAACCATTTCTAGGGTTTACAAAGAATGGTGTGAAAAGGGAAACACATCCAGTATGCAGCAGTCCTGTGGGCGAAAATGCCTTGTTGATGCTAGAGGTCAGAGGAGAATGGGCCGACTGATTCAAGCTGATAGAAGAGCGACTTTGACTGAAATAACCATTCGTTACAACCGAGGTATGCAGCAAAGCATTTTTGAAGGCACAACAACCTTGAGGCGGATGGGCTACAACAGCAAAAGACCCCACTAGGTACCTCTCATCTCCACTACAAATAGGAAAAAGAAGCTACAAGTTGCACAAGCTCACCAAAATTGGACAGTTGAAGACTGGAAAAATGTTGCCTGTTCTGATGAGTCTCGATTTCTCTTGAGACATTCAGATGGTAGAGTCAGAATTGGCGTAAACAGAATGAGAACATGGATCCATCATGCCTTGTTACCACTGTGCAGGCTGGTGGTGGTGGTGTAATGGTGTGGGGGATGTTTTCTTGGCACACTTTACGCCCCTTAGTGCCAATTGGGCATCGTTTAAATGCCACGGCCTACCTGAGCATTGTTTCTGACCATGTCCATCTCTTTATGACCACCATGTACCCATCCTCTGATGGCTACTTCCAGCAGGATAATGCAGCATGTCACAAAGCTTGAATCATTTCAAATTGGTTTTTTGAACATGACAATGAGTTCACTGTACTAAAATGGCCCCACAGTCACCAGATCTCAACCCAAAAGAGCATCTTTGGGATGTGGTGGAACGGGAGCTTTGTGCCCTGGATGTGCATCCCACAAATCTTCATCAACTGTAAGATGCTATCCTGTCAATATGGGCCAACATTTCTAAAGAATGCTATCAGCACCTTGTTGAATCAATGCCACATAGAATTAAGGCAGTTCTGAAGGCGAAAGGGGGTCCAACACAGTTTTAGTATGGTGTTCCTAATAATCCTTTAGGTGAGTGTGTATGTGTATATATATATATATATATATATATATATATATATATATATATATATATATATATATATATATATATATATATATATTTCCATTGAAATCAAAGAACTGTGATTTCTTGTTGCATCGCTGCATAGGAAGATAATTACAATAATATAAATAAAGTTCCAAGTGCCCAACAAAGAGATGATCACCATAATGGTAAAAATTTTCGGAAATCAACATGAATCAAGATGGCTGGAAAATGAGTGAATGCAACTAAGAATGATGACTGCAGAAGTGGGGGAAATGTGTTAAAGGTCTATTAAGAATTGCCCCGCCTCAAAAAACCTTTTGCCCTGCCTGTTTAAAATTTGTTTTTTGTTTTTTCCCTTTTTTTTTCTTTGGCAAAATGGTACTCAAACCAGTCAAGTAATGTTTACTTGGGTTTTCTGAGTAACTAAGGCTTAGCATGCTAATAGTTCAGATTGCAATTTTTTTTTAATGTAAGTTCAACAAACTATTGGACATTAAGTAAAGTTGATTAAAAAGTCTTAGTAAGAACAACTGTTGGATTTTACAGTAAATGTTTTAGTTTACTTACTTTTAACTCATATGCTGATAATTATGTTAGCTTGTTTCTGCCACTAAATAAACAATAAAAAAAAAGGTAATTGTGACTTTTCATCTCACAATTCTGCCTTTTTTTCTTGGTGAAGGAAAGTCTGAATTGCAAGATGTAAACTCGCAATTGCAAGAAAAAAGTCAGAATTGTCAGAAAGTTGCAATTACCTTTTTTATTTTTTTTATTCAGTGGCAGAAACAAGCTTCCATAAACCTCAGCAATTCATTTTTTTCTTTTCCTTTTTATAGCCAAGCATCAGTAAACCTGTGTCTGATGAGCTCATGTACTATGAGAAAGAGGAGCCAATGACAGTAAGAGGCATTCTCTCTCTCTCTCTCTCTCTCTCTCTCTCTCTCTCTCTCTCTCTCTCTCTCTCTCTCTCTCTCTCTCTCTAATCCATTGTGGCATTTAAGATGGTAAATCATACATATTTGATGGCATGTTCATTTTCCATGCATTATTCAGGCTTATTACTCACAGATCATAATCATCTCTATTACTGAAACACATGTGCTTTGACTCTAATGACAACACTACAATCTCTACTCTGACAGGATCTCTCAGCATACTATGATGCCAAGGATCATCATGAGCCTTCCTGGGAGGACGAACAGACTCCTTACCATGATGACAGAGATGAAGACGGCGGAATGATGGGAGAGGACGGCATATATTACGTCTCTTCCTCTGCCACTAGAGGGAGCAGTTTCATGTCACCAGCTGTGATAGTGTAGGGATCATACCGAGCTGTAGATTTGTATACTGTTACCTGACACTACTGTACTTTTATATTGTAATATGAAGTGTGGGCTTGATTGCAAAGGCTTTGATTAACCTAAACACTGTAAGGGCCCTGTTCTCAGGGCCCAGTTCATAAAGACCTCAATATGACAATGAAGATGTCATTGTGGTTAGGCCTATACCGGTATGTGCGCACATAGGCCTAGATGTAGTTGTGAACATGAATTATTTGTCCTTCTGCATCTGATTAAGGATGTGTCATTTTTTGTTGACTATGAATATGTAATATAGCAGCAAGGACAAAATGAGCCAGTGATCAACATACATTATTGAAGCATTATTATTGTGGTTATTATTATTAGTGATGTAATCCACTGATGCAGTTTGAAATTGCCTTCTTTTTTTACTTTGTGCCTTACAAGATTTAGTTTTTGTAACGATTTTGTTTTAGTAAACTGCATTAGATTTCTAATCATTTGCACCTTCCTGACTTTTTGGTTAGGCTATATAATTGCATTGATTTAATATATATATATATATATATATATATATATATATATATATATATATATATATATATATATATATATATATATATTTAATATATATATATATATATATTTTTTATTTTTTTATTTATATTTTTTCATTTCCTTCAGAATATTATTTGTTTCATTATTTTCCAGTGTACTGCTATGATTGTTTACACTCAATAAACGGGGTGATGTGTTTCTCTATATTGTATGTATCAGTGACTGTATTATCATCAACATGCGTGAATCGATGAGCGTCTTAATATTGTGTGTAGCCTACCATGGAAATATGGAAATCTGACCTTTTGTACAAAGGAGTTAATAAGCTCACATATTTTAATTAAAGTACGACGATTTTCAGTTACTTTTAAATAACTTACTGTTCAAAATAATTTTTTTTGGTTTTGTGGCCTTTAATTCCATATTTAGGCCTACCCAGAGCCATAGAGATATGGCTCTGGGCCTACCGTACCAAGAGTAGCTATTCAGTTACAGCCAGGATAAATACAGTCTCATTTAATGTTCCAGAAGTATCAAACGAACAACCAAAACAACAATAACAATTTACTCACTGTATAATGCACAAAAACACAAGAATATACTCACTTTATAAATGCGTAGACGCCGTGACGCTGTTTTATTTTTATTTTTTATTTTTTCAATTCTCACCACTGGAGGGCGCGCGCTCACAAATAAAGTGCACGCGTAGTTGCCGCAGGTGTTCAGTAGTGAACACTGACTGCAGTTGCATGCTAACCATCTTAAACTAACAGGTAAATACTTAATATTTATAAAATATTCAAAATTTATATCAGATTGTGTACTAATAAACAATGAGTATTCTGAGGTCAGTCAACAATACTACAGTAAGTTACAGACTAAAATCTTAGAAACAGCACAAACATGCTAACTAATAATGTGCTAATAATAATACATTTTATCTGTAATGTGCTTTTTTGCACCCAAAACGCTACAACATTTTATATAAAATAGAAAAACATGCCACAGCAATTAAAATTAAATAATTAACAACAGAAAAACCACCTTAAATACATAAGTCTTATCAACTCATAAAACATTCCTGAGTTCCACAACTTAGGCACAAAAATAATGGCATTGAACGTCATTTAGAGTTTCTGATAAACAGATAAAGAGAGTTTTATGGATAATTGATTAGCGTAATTATAGTCAGCTGTTAGGATGTGGTGAAATACTGTATGCTGTGTCAACAAGCATTTCCATCATCACATTTGTTTCTGTTAATTTACTGGCAGTAATTGAAGACCGAGCATGTCAGCAGTAGGACTGAAAGGTGTCCAGAGCTGAAGAAACTCCCCGGGGCTCTCAAACCCCCACACTCTAGTCCCCCATGGGTGTCCTCACATCCACAAACACCTTAAGAAGAACACAAATAATTAAAGATGAGAGATCGGGGCAACCTGTCACTCACATGAGATTGCAGCAATATAAACCACAATGATCGAAACAATTCCCGTTGGACAAACTCAAGTCCTGCCCTACATTTTTCTGGTTCAAGAAGCTATTTCACTTGGAAATATGGCACAAAGGGAAGAAAAGTTCTGTTTCATGCCGACTTTGTTACATGCAAAGTGTATGCAGTGGGGTCCAAAAGCCATTTTTCTAATTTAATAAAAAAGTGTTGTATTATTACATTATTAGAACAATCATTTGAGGAAAACGTTTAAGTGAAAACTGCAGATTTATGGACCCCATTGTTGTCTGTTCTTCATCTTATCTCCTCTGACATAGTCTCGTGTCCTACCTTGGCAGAGTGCTGCAAGAAGCCGCTGATGATCTCGACATCCCCAAATAATCCAAAATGTTCCTGCAGAGGCCCTGGTTGTGGGTTGCCCAGGGACAGCTGTTGCTAGGCAACCAATGACATCACCACAGCAACAATTCTCAGCCTCATCAGTAGACCCGACAGAAAGTGTGAGAGAAATAGAGAGAAGGACAAAGTGTCTGGCCCTGAACTGTGTGGTTGGTTGGTATGTCGTTAATTTGACAGCTGTGTTCTGGATTTAGAGCTGCCCTCGGAAAAAAAAAATCGGGTTTATTACTTAGCAACTGACAAAGAGCAGCCTTCGAATTAAACAGACATGAATGTTTCTTCAAATAAGTGCACTTTTTGTCCTGTAAAACACAAATTTTAGACTTTCTTTGTCATAAATAAAGTCATACATATATATATATATATATATATATATATATATATATATATATATATATATATATATATATATAAACAGATCAGACATAACATTATGACCACTGACAGGTGAAGTGAATAACACTGAATATCTCTTCTTCATGGCACCTGTTAGTGGGTGGGATATATTAGGCTGCAAATGAACATTTTGTCCCCAAAGTTGATGTGTTAGAAGCAGGAAAAATGGGCAAGCGTAAAGATTAGAGTGAGTTTGACAAGGGCCAAATAGGGATGGCTAGATCACTGGGTCATAGCAACTCCAAAATTGCAGCTCCTGTGGTGTGTTCCCTGTCTGCAGGGGTCAGTATCTATCAAAAGTGGTCCAAGGAAGGGGCAGTGGTGAACCATTGACAGGGTCATGGGCGACCAAGGCTCATTGATTCACGTGGGGAGAATTGCTTTAGAAGTTAATGCTTGTTCTGATGGAAAGGTGTCAGAATACACAGTGCATCACAGTTTGTTGTTGTTCTGCATAGCCCCAGACCAGTCAGGGTGCCCATGCTGACCCCTGTCCACCGCTGAAAGCAGTGTGATGCTTTGGGCAATGCTTCTGCTGGGAAACCTTGGGTCCTGCCATCCATGTGGATGCCACTTTGACACATACCACCTACCTAAGCATTGCTGCAGACCAGGTACACCCTTTCATGGAAACGGTATGCCCTGGTGGCTGTGGCCTCTTTCAGCAGGATAATTACAATGCAAAAATGGCTCAGGAATGATTTGAGGAGCACATCAACAAGTTTGAGGTGTTGACTTGGCCTCCACATTCCTTCTCTGCTGCCAACATCTTGGTGCCAGATACCACAGCATGCCTTCAGGGGTCTAGTGGAGTCCATGCCTCGATGGGTCAAGGCTATTTTGGCAGCAAATGTGGGACCAACACAATATTATTAGGTCATATATATATGTTATAATTTATATATAATTGAACAATTAATATATACACTAAAAAAATACAATAAATAATACTTTCACAGTTTTTGTAGAATTTTACTTTGGATTTTTATTTGAATCGGAAATGGCACAATAACAATATTGTGTTCACAAGTTAAATTCATTGATTTATTTAGTAGATATTTCACTTCAAGCATGCTATTGTCTCACTTTTGAACAAACATTAGGGGCAAAACTGTTTGTTATGGTGCCACAACTGTGGGATACAATTAGTGTAATAATTTATATAATCTTTATAGTTTATCTTTTTTTAATTTACATAATTTTCAATTTATGAATAATCTTATTTGAGTATAAAGTATTTGAATAATCTTTATATTATCAATGTTTTGAAATGACATTGGTCTGGGTAAAATTAATTATATTAAAAAACTAGCAAAAATAAAAGACAATGCAATGTAAAATGTTTTTATGTGAACTGCATTTTAAAAAATCAACCCCTGGGTCATAAATTAATTTATTATGAATTGTTTTTAATACATAATTTCGAAGATTAAAAAACCTGGATAATTGATTCCATTTCACAAACAATCATTCATTCAGGATCTGTGTGCTTGATACAGAAGGCCTCGGGAACATCCTCCACCTCTCAACTAAGCTGTCTAAAAATAAATGAGAAGAGAGAAGGATGAGCAGTCGGAGAGGATGGAAGGATAAAAGAAGGAGGTTAAAGAGGGTGCAGGTGAAGTACACTTTCTTCTGATCCTTTCTTGCTCTCTGCCAATTAGAGTCAAATGCATTTATGTTCTTATTAGAATGTCTCTTCCTTGCTCATTCAGTCTGATGGACAAACTCCACTCCTCTTTCTGTCTGTAACCATGTGTCTGACTATGATGAGCATGGCAGCATGTGCACTGTTGTCATGGCTGGTGAGTAAAGGCCATTTCATGTAGAGTAGAGTACACTCGCACGAATAGTTTCCACAAATACTAACACAACTGTTGGTTAAAATCAACATGAAATGACATTCGCAACACATTTTACTTTTAATGTGATGTATTTTGAAGTGAAACAATATTCAAGAATTTTTTTTAATTTTATGTCAGGACTTAATTTTATCCACCAGGAATTGATTGGATTGTGACAAGTGAGCGGAACGTACTGGAACACATCCAAACCTGAATGTGTAAAAGCTATTTGGCTAATTAATCCAATAGCCTGCATGGCCTAGGTGATGTCAGCAGAAAAGAAATAGGCAGAGCAAGTTATTAGATTTTGATTATTTGATTACATATTCATTATAGAATTGATTATAGATTTCTTTCTTTGAAATATCATGTACTGATGAATTCTTCATAATTATACATGCCACCAGGTATGTGCATTACGAAAGAAGGATTAATGTGCAAGTCATGTTAATTTTTAAACAAAGGACTGATCAAATGTTGTGTAACTACTTTACTTTACATTTTGTTTCGAAATTTAATGATGAGGACTGAACAGCAGTTGGAGTTAACCAGGGCTCCAGGATCGTATTGCAGAGATTACACCTCGTATTACTAATGCCGCAGTCCAGTGCTAATCTGTCACGATTTGAGAGAGATAAGCTCAGATATGACGTCGGGTGAGATTTGGAAACCATCTACAATGACAGAAATATTTAGGAACTAATTCATATTTGTAAAACAAACCATGGTGGGATAAAAAAAACGAACACTGTACAAAAAGTATTTTCTTAATCGGTACAGTATTTTTTTGTAAAAATAGCTTTTGCTGTGTTAACCCCGCATTGCGGGGCCAAACTCTAGTGTTAGAATGTTATGACAAGGTGCTAGGCAATGGACAACCATGGGGTGCCTCATATTCACATGCTTTGGACAGTCATGAAAACACTGCGCATTGTATTAAAGGGGTAAAATGTCAAACGTCGAAAGGAAACATGACAATTGGAGTGAAGAAGAGACATTTCATTCTTACTTTTATAGTTGGAAAGTCCATTCAGGATAAACTTGACAGTACAGTCTCTAATATATACAATATGATGATGCACAGTTTTAGAGCTTTTGTGTAAACATTGCGTGAAACGTTCATCCAGTCATTGACACTGACACCACAAATATGCAAATAAGGATGTTAAGCGGTATAAATGTGATCACAATTATTTTGTGAGCACAATATTGCTATAGTGTCCTTTCCAATTCAAATAAAATACTTCTGCAAATAGGCCTATGTGAAAAATTGTAGGCTATGTTTTAAGGATATACACTGAAAATAATTGTGTTGGATTTACATGATTTAATCTTGTATATCGGCTCCACATAAATAAAGTTAAACAGACATAATTTGTTAATGTAATTTCAAAATCATGGAATTAAGTCATTTTTAAGTATACCAATTAAGTAGTTTATCAATTATTTTAATATGGTTCCCTAACGGGATTAATTCATTCAATTGTTTATATTTTTGCGTCATATGACTAAATGATAAGCCTAGCTATCTTCCAAACTAGTAGCTATATTAGCGTTAAATCCCAAGCAAAGCATGAATTACAGTTTCAGCAAAAATAATTTTTGAGTTGATTGGCTAACATTCTCCCTAAATAATTTAAAGGGGTACTTCAGCGCTGGGAAGATGAAACTGTATTTAAACTCGGTCATTAATGTATGTAAATATGAAATTATTTTTGAATTTGGTGCCTTATAGACTGAGACAACACAGAAAATGTATTTTTGTCTCATGGGGATGAAAGACAAAAATTCCCAGAATGCACTTTGCTGCCCGAGGCTGCTCTAGGCACGGCTTACTGGTTTACTTGCCCACCGCGTTCATTTTCATAGAATCAGTTTAGTTAGAGACGCTACAATTAAAAACTGAATGTGTCTGTTCAATATGAGTGAGTCGATTGAGTGTCACGGCACAAACACAGTAGGATCTGATTACATTCATCACACAAGCTGAGGTAATCGCGGCATTCGCGGCTGCGGCTGCATTCACAGCACGTGATCAGTCTGGCGCATTTTCAGTTCATGTCTTTCGAAGCTTAACTTTCATAGGAATACATTTGAAAAGTTGAAACGCTCTCCACCGCTCCGTTTACATGAATCTCCGCAGCTCCCGAGCCGAGTGCTGATGCTGTGAGTGCGATGTTGAAAACATGCGGAAACAGCGCCTCCTGCTGGCTGTAGTCTTCAGCCTCTGGCCAAAAACTCCTCAGATGACGCAAAATGACGTTATCGGATACATTTTTCCAGAAATAAAATACATAATTCTCGTCTCAGGGTCATATGAGGGGGGAAAGTACGATAATTTGAATATACTCCTGGGTTTCTACTGATACAAAGCTTAATGCTAATCGCTGAAGTAACCCTTTAATCGAGTAGATTGCACAATGTAGAGAATTACATTCATCGAAAGCAAAGAAATCAAGTTTAGAAGAGAAAATAATAAGATGACAGATAAGATGTTTTTTTCAGTGTTTATTAATTGCTTTGAAATTAGACTTAGCAAGAAAGTATATATATATATATATATATATATATATATATATATATATATATATATATATATATATATATATATATACACAGTATAAAACCTCAGCTTATGAATACCCAGGATTAATGGTTTACCACGGGTGAATTATGAGCAATTTGAACTGTGAATCAAGATATAACCTATAGGATTACGTTTATTCGGGCTTTAGAATGATAGTTAACTATTTCAATATGAATAACCCTAATGAGGGTTATTTTTAGGATATGGTTAGTGGAAAATGTGATTAGCTTAGTGTATAGACCATTATGCCTATGAAATTTCCTTGTAATGATAGGAGTACCAACAAGTGTGCTCTTGTTTTAATCATAAACCTTACTAAGTTTTGTTTAAAACAAGAAACAAATAGTATGTTACTATTTGCTCAAAATTGGATCAAATACAAAATATTTTTGATACGCAGAGGTTGCTGTCAAATAAAGTTCCCTAAATACATAAAGTCTGCTCTCTGTTCGTGACACAACACGCTTAAAAATTTTAAGTGTGTGATAAGTTGTATCAGAAATAGTCCTTACTGTGCATCTGCTATAAACACAATAGCTCTGCTCCAAAACCCAGTGAGCTTTTGCATGGATGTACCAAAGCATTTGCAACTTGTTCAAAGAAATGAGAAACTGCTTTTTTAATGTGCACAAGTGACACAATGATGTGAAAATTTAACAGGTAGTTTTGAGAATTTCAAATCTGATCTGAGAATCCGAACCCAAGGCACACATGAGACTCGCCTTACAATTAATTTCAATACAGGCTGCATGAAAGAAATGATATGATAATAAATTAATAGTATAGTATATTATAATATAGTGAATAGATAATGATTCCACAGAATTTAAAGCCACTAAGCCCAATTTACTAAATTTGAGAAGAGTCTAAGAGGATGATATACGTCAGTCACATGACTGCAGACCCCCTATAGTTACTCTTTGTGCGTGCTGAGTAATAGAAGCTGTGATTAGACAGATTGATTAAGGTGCTTAGTGGACAGTATCTCTTATTCTCTCTATGTGGACTAAAGTAGAGTAGAGACGTTCTCTAACCCAGAATCATTTACAGAACCTCTCTCTCTCTATCTCTCTCTCTGTCTCTCTCGCTTTTTCTGACCTACCTCATCCATTGGTTCTAGTTCACCTCTGACCCTGAGGCGGGCAGGTTTTTCTGGACTAGAGGAGGAGAAGACGAAAGAGGAAACGGAGGTGGACATCTAGACAGAATGGTAAATGAGAGAGAATTTAGGGGGATATTTTAGGTGGTAGATAGTGAGAACCTTTCACTGTCATTGTCTGGGTGATGAGGGTGAGTAAATAATATAATTTTTATTTTGAGTGAACTAATTAAAACAATATTTTAATACCTATAAAACTACAATTTGAAAAAAATATATAATATTATATAATACAATATAAACAATGTAATACAATAATTTCCCCTTAGCACAATGGCATACAGGACATTAGTCATTGATTTTGTGGAGTTAAAAAAGGTCTTCCTTCTACTGTTTTAAGACAACCTCTCAAAATCAACATGCCTAATAACTGACATTGTCCAATCGGAAAGGACTGGGTTTTGTCCACCTGCTCATATGAATTCAGCACCACATGGTTCATTGATAACCACATAATTAGTCAGCACTCATGAGATCACACTGGATCAGCTTTTGTTCAGCCCGTCCTCGTGCTTTCTGCTCTGGTGAAAAGAGCAGCGCTGCTGGTCACCAGCATATGTTAAGTTTTTGGATGCCAGTGTGCTGGTGTCCCAACTAAAATTCTTAAATCTGGAGGTTTGTTTATTAGGACATACACTATATTGCCAAAAGTATTGGGACACCCCTCCAAATCATTAAATTCAGGTGTTCCAATCCCTTCAATGTAGCCTGGATGCCAAAAAAAATTTTTGCTCGGGAATTTGTTCTGGACTCGATCCATAGAGGAGTTATTATGCCCGAACAGAAACTGTTCGGACAAATGAAATTGTCAGGGCGGGCTTTAGACGATGATGGACAGATGATAAACAGTAATGTAATCATCCACGTCATCAAAGGCGCTTGGGTTGAATTTGCTCTTATCCTAAACGGAGAACTTGTTCGTATATGCATTCACCTTCGCCATTTCTCTCAGAAATGACGATCGTGTTGGTAAGTACTCTGTGTATCCTTAAATTCTTTTTTTACAACACTGGCAAAGATCGTTTACACTCATCTTTTTCTTCTAATGTTACTTAATCCAGCATGCATGCAGGTTTTTTTGCAATGTCGCACAATTGCTACTCAAAACTAGCCCAAAACAATAGCTTTCCGGGGGGGTTCTCCGGAAAAAAGTGGTGTTTGGTTGGCAAAACAGGTTATTGTGGCGAGGTTGCCTACTAAAATTTGCATTCCTGGATCTATATATCACATAACTGGGGTCGCTTCAACCCGCGGACATGGAGAACAACCCACGGGAAAAACACGGACATGGCAACACAGTGCAATTGAGTTCTGTTGAAATTTGACAACTGACGTTACGCGTTGCTCCGTTGCTCTGATTGGTTGTAGGTCCATCCAATTGAGGTCTTTCCTGGTTCGGTTGAAACACGCCCCATAATCAAAGCCCAATGGAGCGGTATCAGACTCATATTCTTACTAGAATTGAGTATGACCACGTCAGGCTACCTTCAATGGCCACGGGTGTATAAAATCAAGCACCTGGGCATGCAGACTGCTTATACAAACATTTCGTGAAAGAATGGGAGCTCAGTGAATTCAAGCATGGTACCGTGATTCAGTGCATTCGGAAAGTATTCACAGCGCTTCACTTTTTCCACATTTTGTTAGGTTACAGCATTATTCCAGAACTGATTCAATTCATTATTTTCCTCAAAATTCTACAAACAATACCCCATAATGACAATGTGAAAGAAGTTTGTTTGAAATCTTTGCAAATTTATTAAAAATAAAAAACGAAAAAAAATCCCATAAGTATTCACAGCCTTTGCCATGAAACTCAAAATTGAGCTCAGGTGCATCCTGTTTCCACTGATCATCCTTGAGATGTTCCTACAACTTGATTGGAGTCCATCTGTTGTAAATTCAGTTAATTGGACATGGTTTGTAAAGGCACACATATAATGCCCCACAGTTAACAGTGCATGTCAGAGCACAAACCAAGCCATGAAGTCTAAAGAATTGTCTGTAGAGCTCCGAGACAGGATTGTCTGTAGAGCTCCGAGACAGGATTGTGGCACAGATCTGAGGAAGGGTACAGAAAAATTTCTGCAGCATTGAAGGTCCCAATGAGCTCAGTGGCCTCCATCATCCCTAAGTTTGGTACTGACTTTTGGAAATTCCTAGAGCTAGAATTCCTAACTGAGCGATCGGGACCTTAGACGGGGAGGTTAGCAAGAACCCAATAGTCACTCTGACAGAGCTCCAGCATTTCTCTGTGGAGAGAGGAGAACTTTCCTGTAGAATAACCATGTCTGCAGCATTAATGTTCTGGTCTGATGAAACAAAGATTGAACTCTTTGGCCTGAATGGCAAGTGTCATGTCTGGAGGAAACCAGGAACCGCTCATCACTTGGCCAATATCATCCCTACAGTGAAGCATGGTGGTGGCAGCATAATGCTGTGGGGATGTATTTCAGCAGCAGGAACTGGGAGACTAGTCAGGATCGGGGTAAAGATGAATGCAGCAATGTAAAGAGACATCCTTGATGAAAACCTGCTCCAGAGTGCTCTGGACCTCAGACTGGGGTAAAGGTTCATCTTCCAACAGGACAACGACCCTAAGCACACAGCCAATATAACAAAGGAGTGGTTACGAGACAACTCTATGAATGTCCTTGAGTGGCCCAATCAGAGCCCAGACTTGAACCTGATTGAACATCTGGAGAGATCTGAAAATGGCTGTGCACCGACACTCCCCATACAACCTGATGGAGTTTGAGAGGTTCTTCAAAGAAGAATGGGAGAAACTGCCCAAAGATAGATGTGCCAAGCTTGTAACATCATACTCAAAAAAACTTGAGGCTGTAATTTGTACATGTGAATTATTATTATTATTATTTTTATTTTTAAGTGTGCAGAAGTTGCCGACTTTCTGCAGAGTCAATAGCTAAAGACCTCTTAACTTTGTGTGGCCTTCAGATTAGCTCAAGAACACTGCGTTGGGAGCTTCATGGAATGGGTTTCCATGGCCGAGCAGCTGCATCCAAGGCTTGCATTGTCAAAAGTGCAATGCAAAGCATCGGATGCAGTGGTGTAAAGCATGCGGCCACTGGACTCTAGAGCAGTGGAGACGTGTTCTCTGGAGTGACAAATCGCGCTTCTCTGGCAATCCGATGGACGAGTCTGGGTTTGACGGATGCCAGGAGAACGGTACTTGTCTGACTGCATTGTGCCAATTTTAAAGTTTGGTGGAGGGGGGATTAAGGTGTGGGGTTGTTTTTCAGGGGTTGGTCTTAGGAACTCTTAATGCTTCAGCATACTAAGACATTTTGGATAATTTCATGCTCCCAAATTTGTGGGAACAGTTTGGGGATGGCCCCTTCTTGTTCCAACATGACTGCGCACCAGTGCACAAAGCAAGGTCTATGAAGACATTGATGAGCAAGTTTGGTGTGGGAGAAATTGACTGGCCTGAGTCCTGAACTCAACTCGATAGAACACCTTTGGGATGAATTAGAGCAGAGACTAGTCTAGCAGTGAACCAGGCCTTCTCGTCCAACATCAGTGCCTGATGTCACAAATGTGCTTCTAGAACAATGGTCAAAAATTGCATGTAATTTTGCTTTGTTAGAAATAGGAAAAAAATTATATTAATTATATAGGGAAAAAAGGATTATATTAATATTAATTTTGAGGGAGAAGGTATGAAACTGTAATGAAAATAATTCGTATTAAGTACAGTACACTCAAAAGTCATGATGGATTAAGAGATCTTTTAAAATTTCAGCTGAACATTATTAACAAAACAGAAAATATGTAAACAATTCTATAGAAAGCTTACTTTTATTGTGTGCAACTGTTATCCTAAATGGAAACTTTAGTTGATCTCAAAGTGACAAGCGCTTGTGAAAAAGAACGTTAGCAAACCTTTTAAAAGAGTCACGTGAGTCAATAACTTTAAATGTGTCATCTGTCAGTGTACTCTCTTTAGGTACATTTAAATGGCCTTTTATTTCACACTTCATCACAAGGGGTTAAATCACACAAAAGTGTTATGAAGGCACACTCAAAAGACGAAGGTTGAAGAAAGTCGAAAATCATTTGGTTCCAGTATTACTGTGACTGTTGTCATGCATTCCCCTTTCATATCTGATATTTCCATCAATTAATTATTTCCATAAATAAAATAAAAACTAAACTTAAACTAAAAATATAAGAACAAACTCATGAAACTAGTTTAACTGGCAAAATTACCCGTTTTTACTTGCAAGATTTGCTAGTTAAGATAGTTTCATAAACATGCTTTTCCATCAGCTTGATCAGCTAAATTTTAATGGTGAACGACAAAATGGATGTGTTGGTCCACTAACCAAACCTGCATAAACCAGCATGGTTTAATTTGGTCTTCACAGCAGGGAAAGGAGGCTATCATTGTGAACAGTATCCCATTCCAGGTTTAGGACCTGTTTTGATTATGCATTGTGTAATAGAGAAAAAAAGTATAGAAGATAATTAAATTATTATATAACTGATTATATAGAATATTTGATGCTTTTAGGTTTAATATTAACACAGTCTGTGTAAAATTGTGTAAATTGTGTAAAAACACACATTATACTTAACTAACTATAATTAAACAAGCTTATGTTACCACATAATAACTGTCAGGGATATGTTTAAATCTGTTTAGTTGTGTTTTGGTTTTGTTTCCATTGCGTTCCCTATCCCTATTAGACTGAGTAATGTTCTCTATTGCTAGTGTTTTCCTTTAGTTACATATATTACGTTCATCTGTTGTTCATTTTTTTCCTTTGTTATGCCTTTGTATTTATGACCTTGGTTTCCTCTGTTCTTGGTTCGGTCTCGTTTATGTTTGATGGTTGCATTCTATGAGTTTCTCCTTAGATTTATTTTTAGATTCTGTTTGTTTCTCAAAATCTCCTTCATCGTTTGTATCACTGCAGCCAAACGTTACAATGGCATTAGGGACACATGTTTTAACTTAGCAAATTCATTAGTCCTTGATGTATTAGAAAAAAAGAAGCCACCACCAATAATTATTGTTTTATAATACAGATTTATGTGTTTTGGGAAAGTAATATTTTCTTTAAAAGAGAGCAGACGTGTATATATATATATATATTTTTATATTATATTTTACACTCATGCTGTCATTTATTTACTCAAAATTTAATCCATGATTGCCATTGACTGTCCTTGGGAATATAACATAAAGCTTCATCTTGTGTAGTCTGGACATTTCATGTTATGCTGCAGTAAATTATAAGAATCTCTGTCTTGAATATCAGACACATAGCTATGTTTGTGGAAGATCTGTCCTTCGACATGCATTGGCATGCTTGACTGGTTGTTTGATTCAACATTGGTTATTTGATTTCTATGCCCGGAACTTTGCATGTGTGAATCGATGCGTTGGTGTGTGTGTGAAGCATAAATAGCATGACTAACAGATGTGGAGGAGGGGCTGTGATGTCATGCTGCTATTTATAGACTCCCTTACATGGTGAATTTTCTGCATGTGCATGTTTCCGGGTGTATGGCGGATATCAAAAGAGAGAATTCATTTAAAGGAAGTCACTCATCCAAATCATCACAAAACGCTGTACAAATGTTCTAACCAGATACAGAAGCCCAGACATTACATGTGTGTTCATATACAGCATGTGAGTACGATAAAATGCCCTTAGAGCAGGTGTGAAACACACTAACAAATCTGTCAACTGAAATTATGCTGATTTGATATTTTGTGTCTGCGCATCTGTCTATATGCTTTTTTATGCAATACTGAGAAACGAAGGGAAATTATGATGTGTCTAAAATTTAGCCACGGCACTTTTTCAGACTAATGGGCCAAAAGTGACATTATCTTTAGGGTGTGGTGTGTGTCTACACACCCTGTTCTTCATTGTAAGGAAAACCACTTTATCATAAGCGATGATAGATGAGCTACTGAGCTGTGTGTGATACACACATGTGCATGTGCTTTATCACAACTGAATTAATTGTCAACGCAGCAGTTTTGTTTCCTGTTCTTCTCTTTCTCTGTTCAGCTGACTGAGACACATTAAAGAACAAGGACTGCACCTCCTCATTAGAGCTTTCTTATTTAGAAAATTGAAGATAAATTTTAACTGAAAGATTGAACTATGTTCTCAGAACAAAAGGATTTTTAACCTGATCTCACAAGAAAATGTAATGTTACGAGGTGAATTCGTACAATGAGAAAAAAGGAACACTTTAAAAACACATCAGATCTCAATTGGGGAAATATCATGCTGGATATCTATACTAATATGGACTAGGTAATGTGTTATGAATGAAAGGATGCCACATCATTCGATGGAAATTAAAATGATAAACCTACAGAGGACTGAATTCAAAGACACCCTGAAAAAGTGAAAAAAATATGCAGCAGGCTAGTCCATTTTGCTGAAATTTCATTGCAGCAACTCAAAATGGTACTCAGTAATTTTTTATGGCCCCCACATGCTTGTATGCATGTCTGACAACGTCGGGGCACGCTCCTAATGAGACAACAGACGGTGTCCTGGGGTATTTCCTCCCAAATCTGGACCAGAGGATCACTGAGCTCCTGGACAGTCTGAGATGCAACCTACCACAATGTCCCAGAGGTGTTCTTTTGGATTTAGGTCAGATGGGCATGGTGGCCATTCAATGTTATCAATTCCTTCATCCTCCAGGAACTGCTTGCATACTCTCGCCACATTGTTGTGCACCAGGAGGAACCCAGGACCCACTGCACCAGCATAGGGTCTGACAATGGGTCCAAGGATTTCATCCCGATACCTAATGGCTGTCAGGGTGCCATTTTCTAGCCTGTAGAGGTCTGTGCATCCCTCCATGGGTATGCCTCCCCAGACCATCACTGACCCACCACCAAACCAGTCATGCTGAACGATGTTACAGGCAGCATAACTCCACGGCTTCTCCAGACCCTTTCACGACTGTCACGTGTGCTCAGGGTGAACCTGCTCTCATCTGTGAAAAGCACAGGGCACCAGTGGCGGACCTGCCAATTCTGGTGTTCAGTGGCAAATGCCAATCAAGCTCCACGGTGCCGGACAGTGAGCACAGGGTCACTAGAGGATGTCGGGCCCTCAGGCCACCCTCATGAAGTCTGTTTCTGATTGTTTGGTCAAGGACATTCACACCAGTGGCCCAATGGAGGTCATTTTGTAGGGCTCTGGCAGAACTCAATACACTTAGTTGATGGGCTAAGGACCTTCTACGGTCCTGTCCAGCTCTCCTAGAGTAACTGTATGTCTCCTGGAATATCCTCCATGCTCTTGAGACTGTGCTTGGAGACACAGCAAACCTTCTAACAATGGCAAGTATTGATGTGCCATCCTGGAGGAGTTGGACTACCTGTGAAACCTCTGTAGGGTCCAGGTATCGCCTCATGCTATAGTAGTGACACTGACCCTAGCCAAATGCAAAACTGGTGATAAACAGTCAGAAAAGATGAGTTGGAGAAAAAATGTCAGTGGCCTCAACCTGTCCAACCATTCCTGTTTTAGGGGTCATCTCATTGTTGCCCATCTAGTGGACCTGTTGTTAGTTTCATTAACACCAAAGCAGCTGAAACGGATTAACAACCCCCTCTGCTACTTAACTGACTTAATGCTATTCTCTGATTAAAAAGTTTTCCTCTAATTTTTTTGAGCAGTGTAGTTATGAATTGGCATGTGATTGTTGTTGGTATTTTTCATAAAAGTTTGTGAAAAGTGTTTAGTTGCAGTTTTTTTTTTTTAAATGACAGAATTAAACAATTTATTATATTTATCTGTTAAAACAGTGGTTTAATATTTAGTGCCTTGCTGCTTTGTTGCTACACACACACACACACACACACACACATATACACACACATATATATATATATATATATATTTTTTTTTTTTTTTTGTCTATATTTTTTTGTGAAATGGTGGAAATGTTCAGTGTTTTTTTGTAGCCAAGACTTTAAAGTGTGTGCCTATACAAAAAGTGACTTTTAAAAATAAACACATCCTGTGAAATTTTCAAGTTCATCTAGGCCTGGTTTTACAGACAGGGCTTAGATTAAGCCAGGATTAGGCCTTAGTTCAATTAGGGCATCCAATTAGCTTTTGTAAATGCTCTTTATAAAAAACATTACTGGTGTGCATCTTGACAGAAAACAATGGCACTGACATATTTTGTAACGTATCGCTGACTAAAGAGGCTGAGAGAGAATCCACTTGTATATACACTTTTAATTACAAGACTCCACATTAATTACATCTGACCCGAACACGATCCACCACAGAAAACAGCATACATAAACACATCCAACGACTAACAAAACATGATAATAAATAAAAAAAACAAGACCTTAAATACACTGAATGAGTACAATTAGCTGCAGATGTGGTCATTGATGGTAATTATAACAACTAATGACAACAAGGAAAGACAGAAACCAACCAGGAAGAGAACATGGAAACAATGAAAACAGAGAAGGCACTTCAACACAAAAGACACAGAACTGAAATTGTGACATATTTTAACATAGCTACATATTTGATGTATGAACAGATCTATTTACAATAAATTGTTTAATAGCAGACTGACACATCATGTATATCTGTGGGGCTGACTAAAACTCTTTATATATTCTGGCACAGAACATAAAGGCCCAGTTTCACCAAACAGGTTTTAGATTAAACCAGGATTAGGCCTTAGTTCAATAAGGACATTCAAGTAGCTTTTATTAACATGCCTTTGAAAAAACATTACAACTTAGTCAGTGCAAATTGATTTTAGTTAAAACCGCTCAAACATGCATTTTAGTCTGGGACTAGCTTAAGCCTTGTCTGTGAAACCGGGGGATAGACTTTTTGTTAACTCAAAGGCCTTGAGGATTTGGATTCCCATTTCATAAAAAAGCCTGACATAAAGGTAAAACAGAGCGCTACGTTTAATCTGAACTTGATTCCTTGTTTTAAAACCCTTGGCCCAAAATCACATTCCCCCATCCTCTCTTTTTTCCTCTCTTACCTCCTCTTTCATTCCTGTCCGCCTCTCCTTAATCCTGGTCTATTCCTATCTTGTCCTCTACTCCTTTCAGGGAAGTCGTTATGCAACATGGACACATGGTGTGCGGTCACTTTAATCTGGAGGGGATGACGTCTGTGTGTGTAGCAGAGACCTCTGTGCTCTCTGTCTCCTCGTTCATCTCTGTATCTCATTCTTTATCTCTTAATCATTTCACATTTCTGTGAACTGACATACAGCTCTGATTCCCTTGCTGTGACCTTTACTGAGGTTGTTTCCTCACCCAGTACGTCTCTCAACCCTCAAGGTCGTTTCCAAGGACACCCTAAACTCTTACTATTTGGCTTTCTGATTGGCTATCTAGCTCTCTAAAGCAAAACTAGTTTATCTAGCTTATCTAAAGCAAAACTGCCCCCAGTAAGCAGATGACTTTCTGAATCAAGCACTGTAACCTCACGCTCCCACAGCATCACGACAGACTGCAGAGTCAGCAAGTCATACCATCACGGCATCTGAGCCATGCAATTACTTAAGATGCGCTCTAGTAAAAAAAAGCAAGAAAAAAAAGCACATTGCTTCTGGGAGAGAATGTTCTGTTCTCTGTCAAGCAGCAAAAAAAACATGTTCATATGATTAATTGGCTCAGAATAGCAGATGCTGCACCCAGATATACTCACACATTTTTCCTATTTTCAGAATAAAGAAGCTCATTTGGGGAACTTCCTAGCTGCTGTTCCTGTCTTTCACAGGGTGTCACTCAGTCAGAGCATTCTGACCTAGCTCAGACTAGACTCAGATGCCAGTGATTAGATTAACATAGATTAACATATATATATATATATATATATATGTGTATATATAAACACTATTCCAATGTTTTTGAAGTCTGTTATGTCTGTTATGCTTACCCAAGGCTGTATCTATTCAATTAAAAAAATAGTAATGTTTTGAACTATTGTTAGAATTTAAAATAACCGTTTTCTATTTTAATGTATTTATGTAAATCATTGCTCCAGTCTTCAGAGTCACAAGATCCTTCAGAAATCATTCTAATATGCTGATTTGGTGCTCAAGAAACATTTATTATTATCAATGATGAAAGTTTTTGTGCTGCTTAATATTTTTGTTGAAATTGTGATATTCTCTTGACCAGCAGCCATATCACCCTGTAGCCCAAGACTGGTTTTCCACTGAAGCTAAGCAGGGCTGAGCCTGGTCAGTACCTGGATGGGAGATCTCCTGGGAAAACTAGATTGCTGCTGGTAGAGGTGTTAGTGAGGCCAGCAGGGGGCGCTCACCCTGTGGTCTGTGTGTGTCCTAATGCCCCAGTATAGTGATGGGGACACTATACTGTAACAAGCACTGTCCTTTGGATGAGACGTTAAACAGAGGTCCTGACTCTCTTTAGTCATTCAAAATCCCAGGATGTCCTTTGACAAAAAATAGGGGTGTAACCCCGGCATCCTGGCCAAATTTGCCCATTGACCTCTGTCCATCATGGCCTCTTAATCATCCCCATATATACGGTTGGCTTGATCACCCTGTCTCCTCTCCACCAATCAACTGGTGTGTGGTGGGTGTTCCCGTTCTGGCGCAATATAGCTGCCATCGCATCATCCAGGTGGATGCTGCACATTGGTGGTGGTTAAGGAGATTCCCCCCATATGTAAAGCACTTTGAGTGCCTAGAAAAGCGCTATATAAATGTAACAAATTATTTGTTTTTCAGGATTTGATTAGAAACATTTGTAACATTGTCTTCATTGTCACTTTTAATCAATTTAATGCATCCTTGCTAAATAAAAGCATTTATTTATTTCTGACCTCAAACATTTGAAAGATATATTTTATAAATTCCATTATATATACAGTAGTACTATAAATTAGTACTACATATTATTGGATTTTTTAGATATATAATCATTATTAATACTTAATATTTTTTAAATGGATAGTATATCAGTTTATATAAATTATTTATATAATATTTGATTATACATTTACTGCTTACACTTAATGTACCGGTACTTACAGTGCATCTAAAATAATACTGGGTAATATAAGGTAACTACAGGGGTTAGGTTTTGGTGTAGGTTAGGGTTAGCATCTAGTTATTACCCAGTTATTGTAATAAACTAAAAAGTACATGAAACAGGACTGTAAAATAGTGCTACTCTTAATTTTACTGTAATCATTTGCACTTCTGGTACACTGCACTTGTACTCAGCAAAATAATTTTTAGCAATTACCTCTCTTTTTATTCTGATCTCCATCCTTCCCCTCTTTCTTTGCACTTATTTTCCTCAACGTTCATTCCTTTTCTCTCTCCTGACTATACTGAGATAAGGTAATGTAGTAGATTATGAGGGATTCAGTTCTTACACACACATGCAGCGAATTAGCAGCAACGTTCTCACGCTACTCTGTGGTGATATAACGGTCACAGATTAAAATGAGGGTTTATTTGACTGTCTCCCTCTCTTCCTCGATCCCCCATTTTCTGAGTCAGCACAATGACTAAGAGATAAGATCACCTGACCACTGTTGCCATGGAGATGGAGATTTTTCCCCCCCTTCTAGTTCTCTCTGCAGCGAGGGGGGCGGGTGGGGGGATGCTGCCAAAGGTTAAAGAAGGATAGAGCATACATGGTGTCAGCCATTTTGGTTCTTTAAAAATTCTGAAAAAACTTTATTAGCAATATGCCACAGACAATGCTGCCTACATTAACTTTGAAGGGCTTTAATTGTGGTATATAGTTGATAAAACTATAAACGATGACCATAGTGTGGCCAGAAGCAATTTAGTAACCACTACTGTTTTGGGAAGACAAGATCAAGCTATATCATTCATTGTAATACTCCTTACATACAAAAACACTGATTTACAGCAAATCTAAATGTGGGTTCCGAGCCAAGCTTAACCAAAGATCAAAAACAGAACAATGTGTCTCCCCTGCATATTATAGAATCACTACTTTCAATTGCAAATCAACCCTTTGGCCCTAGGTGTGTGTGCTAGTGCATGTATTCAGAGAAAATGAAGCTAAATGTGTTAATATGCGAGTCAATGATTGAATCTAGTTTTTTGTTTCTTCTGTGGCTAACAAGGAGTTATTGTAAAGAGATGCGTGTATTCTGTCTATCTTTAGAGTAGGTGTATCTTACTACACTGGAAGTTTAGGTCATGTACACGGGTTAGTAGTAGTAGTAGAGGGGTCTGTAGACGGTGGATCTGATTATACAGGCACAAAGAGAAAAGGCGTGTCAAAATTCTACATTTAGGGGTACAACAGCTTGTCATGCAGGGTAGTACACTTTAAAGGACATCTTTGTACCTTTTTTACCCCTAAATGGTGCACATTAGTACCCTAGTGTACACAGATAACTACCTTAAGGTACTACTATTAAACTTTTTGTGGTAAAAAAGGAAGGAACAAATATGTCCTTTCAAGGGTAATGCGCCATGTGACGAGCTGTTGTACAATTTTGACTCTCTGCGTGCAGGAATTGATTGCACGCATATGTTTATGATGATTCATAAACATATGCATCTGTGCCTGTTCTGTTCTTTATAAGAGACATGAACAAATACTTGGAGGGTATATGTATTATTTTAATGTGACAGCATGTATTTACATTGTAAGCTTGACCTTTCCAGGGTCACAAACCCATAGGTCACACTTTGATTCTCTCTCTTTCTCTCCATCTTCCTCTCTTTTTAATGAACTTCTGTTTCAATGTAATGTAAATCGGAAAGAGTATAAAGCTAATCTTTAGTTAACCTGTTAATGATAATGTACAAAGTATTCTGTGCAGCTAATAGTATTAAAGTAACAATAATTCAAAGGTAGATGAACTTAACTAAGATGTTTGGAGAGGAAGAGTAAAGCGCGAGAGAGAACATAGAAGAATATATGGTAATAGAGAGTAACTTTACTCTCTTTAAATTAATAATGTCGATAAAATAAAGCAAATATATTTTTGCCCTAGGTGAAGCATTAGGAATTCTTATTTAAAGAAGCTACAGTATATCCTGTTGTATTATTCCAGTCTGGGGGAAAAAATAGAATACAAAACAGACATACACCACACATAATGAAGAGACCAAACTGGTGCATTAAAATCAGTCTGATAACTGCAAAAACCTATATGTATGTATATAATTGATTAGATTATAATAAAGCATTCTTATCGAACACTGAGTACGATGTTACAGTATTAATGTTTGAAAGTAACCTATTTTTAACACGTTGAACATGGGGTGTTTGAGGCCTACTGCAGGGTCGATTAGAGCTGCAGCTGTTCGTATTATCTGACAACAATTGTAATACATGTAAGAAAGAAACAAAATACCGAAAGAAACAATATACCAAACACGTTTACAATACATTAATCATGCAATCATACCGATTATGACTTAGCTTATAGTTAGTCCATTTTATCAAATGAGATTTTCTCAGAGCACACGATGATGCTGTGCGACTTTGGAATTCTGCAGTACCGCAGGAGGAGCTTTGTCCGCATCCGATTGGAGGCTTGTACCTGCTGCCTGCGCGTTGATTGGACAGGTGATATGTCGATATTAAGGCGTGCGTGCGTCTATTGGCTGAGAGCGTAAATGTGGGCGTTTCTCGTGAGGTACTCGTTTATGAGGTCGGCCGTTGGAGAAGCGCATCTCTCACATCCACCGGCGCTTCTTTTCAGGCGGAGTGGTGCGGCAGCTGGCGGTGTCGCGGAAGGACACCAGAGCATAAAAGGCAGCAGTGCGGCTTCTTAGTTTCGCCGGCTTTATCGCATCTACAAAGAGCAGTGCACGAGACCGGCATCCCTGCGAAATGCACTGCCTCGCAGTCGAATTTCATTGGACCATTTAGCTTTTCTGTATTTATTATTTACACAGTTGTGCAGGTTCATTAACTTAATGTTGCAACGAATAACTTCGTTTATACCTTGAAGTGAAAGAATACGCGCATTAGGTCCCTCAGCCGAGGTAAAGCACTGAAACAAAGTTTTAAACCAATTATAATTATTCGTCTTTCTTAAGATCCGTTTTGGTGACTGACATTCTCTCTTCGTCAAAGGCTGTCACTCTCTCCATCACTCTCATTTTACCTGAAGAGAACGGACTGACTGCGCAACCATGGGGGTAAGACCGACATCTCTCTTTTACTGCATCATAGCAAACAGAAACGAATAAAAACATGATTTTAAACTGTATTATGCAGACTTTAAACCCTGAAAAATGCAGCGTCATGTCCTATGCTGCCAGACATAAAGTGGCAGAATGACATTGACTTGTACGCGGATTTCTAGACTGCGACACTGATGGGACAGGACGTTCTGTAATCATACGTTATAAATGATACGCTATAATTGTGAAATTGTCACTAGCCTATATGAATGGCCAGCAGCGGAGCTGATTTAATAAACTTTTAGAATGCTGTCGTCATGGTCAGCATAGACGCAGATAACGTTTTAGCCGTTGTTGAAAGCATGTCGGTGTTTGAATGATATTATCTGGGCGGTTATTTTAACCTTCACAAGACGGTCTAATCGGGTTATGCTAGTCAGACTTCCTAAAGGGCAACGCTGCGCAGTGCTGTCTTTTCCTCATGATTGTGTTGAGTCTGCCTCTACCTATTTGTGCTCAAAAGTTGCTTGTCAGGTTGTTTTTTCAGGACTGTTTGAGTGCATATGTGGGGTCCTTCCCTCTGACCGCAGCGCGCGGTTCCTGTTCCGAACAGTTAAACCGCATGTTTTAAATGTGCATTTGGATCATCTTTATGAACATAACCGGCATTGCCGAGTGTGTTTAAGTGACTGGTGTCCACGCACAGACACAATCATCCCAGAGCCGGTCCATCCCTGAAGTTCACATGCGTCATAATGCGGTTACCTGGAATCTGTACTAAAACCGTCTTATTTCCTGCATCTGTGACATAACGTCGCGCGTGTAATGACTGACAGGGCAGTTTTAATAGATTCAGTTCTGAATAATGACTCGAAAGGTCGAATTTGAATTGCAGTGTGTGTAACTGCGTTGGGGTGAAACGAATGTCAGCCTGAGTTGCGCAATTTGCCTCATCCGCGTGGTTTTATCGCGTTACAGTCGGAATGACGTGGCGAGTAAGCAGGTGCGCACACATCGAGCGCTGCGCAGTGAGAATGCCGGCAGCTGATGTGCGTAGCTAGTTTATAGCCGTTGCCAGGGACACGCAGAGATCGGCTGAAGCAGAAAAGATGCCTTAGCAACATCGCAGGACTGAATGTCACAGACGAGCTGCAGCGAATGCGTCAAAACTGATGACTGGCAGGGCCAAAATGATTACGCAAACGGTTTTGTCAAGTCATGAAAGCGCCTGTGTGTCCATTTACCTGGTTAAATGGGATGGAAGGTAACAGACATACTGGCGACTTTCGCGCAGTTTTCTTTAAGCTCTACTGCGGTTTGTTTAACGTCGCTGTGGCGTGCCGTACCGCGCCGTTCCGGCTGCTGTCGCAGTGATGCTCGTGGCGATGCACCACCATCAGCATCCCAGCTGTTTTATTCCCTATAGGCCGCCTTCTGCGTCAAACACGAGGCGGAGCCACGCGAGTGGAAATTCCCTGTACAGGCCTGTGATAGGCACGAGATGCGGATACGGAAAGCGAATGGATGAAATGAAGTAACATTCATTGTGGTCGTGTATTAATTAGTGGAGTTCAAATGTACCTTTAAAGTGTGCCACATCATATCCTCATGTGGTTTCATCATCCTCAGCCTGTAATTTTCTTCTGTGGAATAGCCTATAAAATATGAAATTAGGCAGTTTCAGACACCATTTACTTTGACTTAAAAAAAAAGCATTGAATGTAAATGGTGGCTGAGTTTGTCGGCCCATCACATTTTTCCTATAACATTTCCGTTTGTTCTTGACAAACTATTTATTTAATTGGCAAATAAATTATTTGCCTAATGAATAAGTGTTTAGTTTATTGCAATTTGGAAAGAGAAACTAATGACACAAACACCAAGAAGAATGCGCACAGCTAATTAAAATATAAATCAACTTGAATGAATGTCATAACATGGATTTAAAATGTTCACGAGTGTGTCTATAATGAATGTTAATTACTGACGTTATCCAATTTAAATATAGTTACATTAATGTAAGAAAGATAGAGACCGAGAGAACAACTGGTGGCATTCCAGTATGTAAATTTCATCTTCAGACACGTGATGATGCACCAGTAGTGTAGCCTATACACACTGCAGGTGAGTACCTGTGGGAGGGGAGGAGTGCTGCAGCAGGGAGGGGGAGTAACACCGATCCTGTTACATGTAATTAGCTTGACTGAGCTTGTGTTTCCAGAGTGTGAGTGGGCTTGGTTACCTGGGTACAGATGGTACAGACAATGAGTGACCAAGGATGAGGACACATGTGTCCTTAATGTGGAACTAGAATGCAATGATTAATACAATTTCAAAAAAAAAAAAAAATAATAATAATAATTGTTTTAAAAGTCAACGAAGTATAAAGATTGAGTATATTTAAAGTGTTATTAATGTAAGTATATACATAAAGTAAATAAGTGATTTATGTGTCTATATAATTTTATTTATTTATTTATAAATTTATAAATTTATCATTTACCCTCAAGATATAGATTGTGTTCTAAATGTAATAATGCATTTAATAAATTAATAATGTAATCAATCTGTGTATGCCCTCTCCGAGCATCACATCCTGAATAACTGCGCTAACATCCTATATAACATCCAGATGTTCATGTTTCACCTTGTATTGAGCACATAATCAATAAATAGAGCATTTCATAGCTGCTTTTTTACTGATATATGACTCTTTACTATCGATATGACAGAAGCTTTTTAGTTAATTGACTCTCTGTTTTATATAGGAATTTATACCTTAATGGATCAATGTTCTTGGGCCAAATTTAGGGTATGAAGGATTTGTTGTTGTAGTGGGTTAAGTGTGTAATTTCTACTCTTTGTTTACACTTTTATGTCAGGTTAAAAGTGGCTTACTGATAGTTGTCTCAGTATAAAATAACAGACTTCAGTCAAGTGGGTTGGATTGGATCTGTTAGGTCTCATTATCACATTCTGTCCAAGGGACGTCTGTGAGTGGAGTGAATACTCAAGGTCAGATTACCCTCTCCTCGTCTTTCCTCAGTGTTGATGTAGCTTAACTGCCCCCTTAGGTCAGAGCCGCTGTGATGCCGCTCCTCCGGTGGGAACATGCATGGAGTGTCGGTTCAGGTTCCACATCCACACCACATTATTTATTGATGTAATTTTTTGTTGGTAGAGGAGCAGTGAAAGACCAGTCCATTCTAATGGAAGGAATTCTGTTGCACAGCAGACCATCGGCTCTTCTTTAACTAGAGCTGAAATGAACAATAAGTGTCAGTTTGAGAATGTGACTTAAGTACTGAGGAGAAAAAGTGATGATACTGTGTGTACAGTATGTCTGTGTGGAGACAGAATAAAGGAATCCTCAGACAACCCTTTTGAGACGTGAAGCATCTGTGTATCCTGCTGTGACTGTTATTTGGGGCAGTGATTTATTGTTCCAATCAAGAACATGCACACAGATGCCCCACACTCTGGTAAAGCTGATTGGCTCAGTGAATGAAGTATAGACAGATGGAAGGATATAATAATAAATAAAGAAGAACAGGAGGGGGGATATTAAGGTAATACTTTAACAGGAAGGATTATTGATTTTTGTTTAAAGTGAAATGAAATGAAATTATATTGCAACAACTCGCCCTCTTTTCTTTTCTTCACTCATTTAAATGTGTGTGTGTGTGTGTGTGTGTGTGTGTGTGTGTGTGTGTGTGTGTGTGTGTGTGTGTGTGTGTGGACTGGTAATATCCTACGGTATGGGGACAAAATGTCCCCACAAAGATGGCAATATCCAAATTTTTGTCCTTGTGGGGACATTTTTTTGGTCCCCATGAGGAAAACATCTTATAAATCACACTAAGTGATGTTTTTTGAAAATATAAAAATGCAGCATGTCTCCTGTGATGGGTAGGTTTAGGGGCAGGGGCAGTGTAGGGGGATAGAAAATACGGTTTGTACAGTATAAAATGCATTACGCCTATGGAATGTCCCCACAAAACATGGAAACACAACATGTGTGTGTGTGTGTGTGTGTGTTGAGCTGTGCATGGGGTTACATTTACATTTTTAAAACTTTTGTCATCATTGGAATTATTTAATCTATTTTTCTTAATTGATTAAGGGGTTTCTTCATTCCCTTTGATCTAAATCAGTGATTCTCAATCTTTGTGGTTCCAAGGGTCTTTATTGTTAAAAACGGTATTCAGAGGCCCGCCAAGATATTCCTGGTACTTCTGCTATACCAGTGATGCTCAAAGCAATTGAAACATTTTTCTGCGACTAGGAGGGGCAATATATAAAATAAATAAATAAAATAATTATATTTAAACGTTTAAATAATTAAACTAAAAATTACAAAAGTTTACACTTTTATTACAATTAATTTAAATGTCTTTTCTAATAATTAGCAAATTATAAAAAATTATATATATTTAGTTAGTTTGTCAATGATGTTTTCCTTCCTGCCTGAATTCGTTATTAGTTTCTATGGTTATTAATTTGATAAGTCATTCTGTTCAGCTGTTGTCTAATTAGTACCTTTGGTTTGATCCCTGTATATAAGTTTCCTGTTTCATTTGTGAGTTGTCCGGTCTCAATAATGTATACGTGTTTTTGATATTTACCTGCCTTCATCTGTGTTTTCCTGGTGGATTATATATTATAAACTTTATGGCCCCACTTTATATTAGGTGGCCTTAACTACTATGTACTTACATAAAAATATAAGTACGATGTACTTACTGTGTTCATATTATGTTGCAAAACCCTTTTGCTGCTTTTGAGGTGGGATACGTGTAGGGTTAGGGTCAGGTGTGTTGGTATGGGTCAGTTTAAGGGTAGGGTTAGGTGTAAGGGAAGGGTCAACAGTGTAATTATAAATGTAACTACAGAAATGAATTACAGATGTAATTACATGCAGGTATTTTTTTAAATGTAAGTACAATGTAAAAACTCGTATGTACACAATAAGTGCAATGTATCAAATTATTAATTAAAATGTTAGTACATAGTTGTTAAGGACACCTAATATAAAGTGGGTCCAAGGATATATATTTTTGCTGCTGAGGCACACCTATCAGCGAATAGTCACAGTGAGAATTTCGTCACTTATGTGGAGTGGGTGCTGGTGAACAATAAATCGGAGTTCATCATCGGCCCAGAGGAGGACATCACCAGCCCCACTCCAGAATCATAGCCCAGCCAAGCACAACCCCGCTGTGTGGACATGACGCCAGAGCCCACCGCAGAGGACAGTCAGTGTCTGCCGTGATGGAAAAGCCAGCACAAGAAGGAGCAAATGAGCAAACTATTGCCCCGGAGCCTGAATCTCATGACGCGTCTAACCAGTTGTGTGATACAGCAACATCATGTGCCCCCGAATGAGTTATCATAGAGTACGAGAGTATGAAGAGGAGCCCCGCCCACCCTTCAGCCACAGAGAGAGTGTCACTGCAAGACTCTATAGAAAGTTTGTTGGTGTTTGAAGAGGATGAACCTCTACCCCTGCTGATCCCACCCAGCCCTGTGCCCTGTTACATTCAGCACTAAGTATTCTGTGTCTCTTCAAAATTCAGCCAACTCCTTTGCCCAGTCTTCGTTGTTCTCCATCAGCCTCTCGGCTCCTCCTCTGTCTCCCCTCTGTGATGTGGATTGACCCTGGGCCTTCCGTTTTCGAGCTCCTCCTGGGCGAGTGGATCCCCTGGTTTCACCTCCAGCCGCTGATTTCGTCACTTCACCTTGGCTCATTGCCCTGACTCCGCCACCTTGGCTCCTCCCTCAGCTCCACCTGGTACCATCTGCCTTACGGCTCCACTGGGTTCCCTCGGACCACTGGTTCCACATGGGTCAGACATCTCCCCTACTATGGCACTGATCTACGCACCGTCTACTGCGCTCCATCTTTCCACCCGTATGGCTCAGTCTGGCTCCACCCTCCCTCTGGCTTCACCCTCCCTCAATCAATCCAGTTCCGCTTCAGCCCTTTGGTACCTTGGTTCCACCTCGAGTTGTCATTGCTGCAGCTCCGTCACAGCCTCCAAAGCCTTCAGAGGCGCTTTGTTCCATCTGTTCTTCATCTGTGCCTTGGGCTCCACCACCAACGGCTGCATCTCCATCAGTCATCCCCATGGCTTCATTGAGGAGCTCTCCACCATGGCTCTTCCCTACCTTGACTCGCCGTGGGATATCACCATGGCTTGACTCTGGGTCCCCACCTGGCGCCTCCTGTTTCGGGCTCCTCCAATGATCATAGAAACCCTGGTCTCTCCTTCTGTCATCTTCCCTGCTGTCCCATCCTCCTCCAGAGCCTCTTCCCTCAATTGGACTGTCTGCACAACGTTGTGTATTTCCGGGAGGGGGTGTAATGTTACAGATATGTTCTGTTTTGAGTTAGTTTGTCAATGATGTTTTCCTTCCTGCCTGAGTTCGTTATTAGTTTCTATGGCTACTCATTTGATAAGTCATTCTGTTCAGCTGTTGTCTAATTAGTTCCCTTTGTTTGGTCCCTGTATATAAGTTTCCTTGTTTCAATGGTGAGTTGTCTGGTCTCGTCGAATGGTGCGTTCAAGTCTTTCTGTGATGTTTGTATTTGCGAGGTCAGAAGTCATGTTTACGTCATCATGAGTGTTCAAGTCTCTTTGGACGGAGCAAGATGGCGGTGTACCTTCTTTTAATGAATACAGCAAGTATAACTCTGCTTATAGAAAATGAAGAACAAAGAATGTGCATCAGGTGAGTTTTAATCTTTTATGTTTTTAATTAATCTATGAAGCAACTGTAAACGATATTGTTATATATTTGGCTAATTGTTATATTACAATTTATTATATTATATTATAATTTTTATATTCAACTGCAGACGTTGCATCCATTGATTCCGCAATGTTTCACACTGACACCCCCCCAACTCGTACAGATCGGGGCTTAAAGAAAATCCTGTACTTCCCACTGGTATTTACGACTTCGTGGTGTCGTTCATGTGCTCAACTCGTAAATACGATCTTTACGACATGACTTGAATGCACCAAATGTGTTGTTGCTATTTACCTGCCTTCATCTGTGTTTTCCTGGTGGATTATATATTAAAGACTTTATATGTGAATCATCTTCTTCATTGTGTTCTTATATACAACCCGAACATGTCCATTGTAGAGCTCGACATAACTAATAATTACTTATTTTTATTTTAGGATTTTACCATGACTGTTCCAAATTGAGAAACCACATTTTAAAATTCCCTCATGCCCTCATCCAGGTTTCCAAGACCCTGGAAATAACAGTGGATTAGGGAACAAATTAAAATAAGAAATATGATGTGATTTTACATCTTGATTTCTTTTAGCTGTTTTAGCTTGTTTTAAAGCTTGTTTTGTCTTATTTTATATAATTCTAAGCCATCTTTAAGATCCATTGAAAGTGTGTTGAGGCCCCCTGGTTGAGAACCACTGGTATAAAGAGTACATTAAAATATTCAGACATAAATTTGTTTACGCTTAAAGAAGACATTAAAAATATATGATAAATGATTCATTAACTTAAAATATAATTTATATAAATTCTCAGGTTTGATTTGTAGGTATAAAAAATGTGTTTATTTCTGGTATTGCTTCAGTAAACTTCTAGCTCTTTGGTGATGGAGATGATTTAGGAGGAGCTAATCCCAGTGTGCCCGTAATCAGATTATTTAATCTGTACTTTGAGGCCCATGCCTGGTCTACATCTCACGGCATGACAGATGGTACGACAAGGTCACTTACGCACACACACACACTCATTCAGTCACATACTGGTTGAAGTGTTCAGTGTTATCTGCCTTTTGAAGTACTTCATGACTCACCCCAGAGTCGTGCACACAAATACACCCTTATGCCAGATCAAAAAGGTCTTTTTCTGGATGTATCGACATGTGTACAAGTAACTGACACGCTCATAGTAATATATCACACACCAGCAGTCCTCTAAGGGCAGTATTGATGTGTCTGCTGCCATAACAGTGGTTTAAACACTTTTTGTACAGCTGTGCTGGATAGAGAAGACAAGATCTGACAGGAATTCCCTCTGGTCTAGAACATCCTCCATTGATACAAGTACAAGCTTAAGCCATTGCTAGGCCATCCCAAGTTGTTTTTACTAAAGTTTTTTAGATGGAAAACTAAATTACTATACTAAATAATTGGGATGAGCTCCTTATGCTAGAAAAGAGAGATCTTGCTGCTGGCAGACGTGCTTTTTCATTTCTTTGTGAGCATCAGACTGCCCTGACCATTCCATTGGCTCTGTATGGTGCCACATCTTAAGATTTTGTTTTTGAGGACTTATACTCACCAAAGCTGCATTTATTTGATCAATAACACTATACAAACTATAATACTGTGAAATATTATTACCATTCAAAACAACTGTATTGTATAGTAATTTATTCCTGTAATGTCAAAGCTGAATTTTCAGCATCATTACTCCAGTGTTGATCTGACGGCATTTATTTGAAATAATTTTTTTCTAAAATTGTAAATGTCTTTACTGTCACTTTTACTCATTTAAATGCAACATTGCAAAATAAATTGCTGTATTAATTTCTTTCTAAAAAGATTTGAATGGTGTAAGTGATCATTCAGTGCTTTGTTAAAGTGTAGGACAAGTGTGCACATGTGCACATCTCTGTATTAATGAGGATTAAAGAATTTATGTAAAAGTATTCACATGTGTGCATTATAAGTACATAAAATCAGTCCTCTCACTAAAAGCTTTTAAGGGCAGGATAACAAACAGACCCTGGAGAATCAGTGTGCTTTTTACAATTCTATAAACATAAACATTCATGAAGGCTGCAGTCGCCTGGCAAACTCGAGCAGATGTTTGCTCTTCCCAAAGGGAAGGTTTGCTTAGCTCATTTGCAGACTAGCATACATTCTCATCATCATCAGACAGTCAAACTCAGTGAGGCTTTTTTACAAAAATATTCTACATACACCACGGGTCCTCTTACATTTTGCGCTATGTTTCTACAGTCTAAACAGACAAACTGCTCTATGGAGCACTAGCTACTCTCAGATGACGACATTTTTGTCCTGTGTTGGCCACTGTAGCTTCTCTATTTGCTTCGAAGGTGAGCGGTGGCTGGTTGCAATTCACAACCTCACCTCTAGATGTCGCTACAATTTACACAGTGCACATTTAAGTAAATTAACTTAATATCTTGATTTGAGTTATTTTCCTATATTTTAGTGTTTTGTATTTGTATTATCTTGAGTCATCTTGAGGCCCACTTGGAAGATAGCTGAGGCCCCCAGTAGACGCCACCCCTCTAATTGAGAGAACCACTGCTTTAGTCCATGCTTATGAGCTTTGAGGCTAACATCTGTATACCATTGTACTCCCAAAAACTACTATTGTACTTACCAAAACAACCAGATAAACACATTTAAAACCTCCCCCTCCATTGTCCACAACAACAATATTGGCCCCTGGTTCAGAACTGCTGGTCTAAAATGAGATTGTTCCTTCCCCTAAATTTTAAATATCACCTGCAACAGCAGAAAAAGGCAAGGAAAATGTGCTCAGAACTTTTTATAACTTTGTGCTTTCTCTATTTTGCAGAGTCTACCTCAGTCACTCTGTCCAAACTTAGGACATATAAGTCCCTGGGCTCAGCAGCCACACACTTTTCTTCTCTTTGTGTGTCTTACTCTTTAGAATGTGATGCACACATGCTGACTGAACGAGTCCTTCAGTTTCAAGAGCATCAATAATTTGTGACAAGAGTTCAGGGGACAGACCCCGGCACCAGAGACTGTGTGTGTGTGTGTGTGTGTGTGTGTGTGTGTGTGTGTGTGTGTGTGTGTGTGTGTGTGTGTGTGTGTGTGTGTGTGTGTGTGTGTGTGTGTGTGTGTGTGTGTGTGTGTGTGTGTGTGTGTGCTGGCGTGTAATTCCAGCCCATCGGCTCTGGTTCTCTCACAGAGCAGTACTGTATGTTTTTTTCTCTGCAAGGAACATGCAGTCAGTAACTTTACCACAAGAATTTTTCATCAGGAATTAGATAACCACTGTTACCGCTTAATAATACACACCTAAGAATTCTACTGTAAACCATACTGTTATTTAAATCACATAAATTTAGCCTATTAAATAAAAAAATAACTTCCAGATTTAAGGTTTTTCTAAGTAGTTTTGGCACAAAGATTCTCAAGTTACTTAATAGTTTGCTATTAACTTTATTATAAACTGAACATAATATGTTTTTAAATTGCAGTGTTATAATTATATGATTCACATTCACGCATTACATATAGCATACTTGTACATACTGTACAAATATTGTCTATTTTGTATAGTGTATTTTTTATATATATTTTTTCAATCACTTATTTTTATTAATCTTGTCTTGTCACTGTCATTCTGTCTGTGAACTGAAAGCTTTTTTCACCGACAAATTCCCTGAATGTGTAAGCATACTTGGCAATAAATCTCTTTCTGATTCTGATTATAATCTGACCCTCGCTATTATATGTGACATGAACGATGCCAATCTTCTAACAACATTTATCTCAGTGGAAAATGGAAAATCAGAAATTTACGCAGGATGTTATGAATATTCTTCACAATTAGCCGACAAAACATACAAAACAAAAATATATGTGGACAACTAATTAAAATAATTTAATAAAGCACATTTTATAAACAACATTTTAAGAATGTTTTTGTTATTTTTTTCAGTGCGTTTTCCATTAGCAGGTGTGGCCAAAAGTTAGTTTTGAACTCTGATCTTCTTCATTTTTCTCAGACCCTCTCTGTTGTCTGACAGTGAATCTCTCAACGTGAGCTTTACTCAAAGTAAATATTAATCTGATATCTTGTCTGTGAGAGAATGAGAGCTCTCTCCTCCTATTTCCTCTGTTATTATGCCGCAGTGCAGGCATCATTGCAGATGAACGTTGCACACATACACACACACAATTTTTTAAAAATGTTTTATTAGGAAATTCCATAGACATAATTATTTTTATACTGCACAAACTTTATATTCTATCGCCCTACACTAAACCTACTCATCACAGAAAACATTCTGCATTTCTACATTTTCAAAAAAAGAAAAGATTTGTAAGCTGTTTTCCTCATGGGGGACCAAAAATGTCCCCACAATGTCATAAATGACCAGTATTACTAACCTTTTTTTGGCATTTGGTCCCCATAACATAGGAAATACCAGGTACACACACACACACGTTTGTTTTTGTGAAATGTGGGGACATTCCATAGGCGTACAAACCGTATTTTCTATCCCCCTACACTGCCCCTGCCCCTAAACCTACCCATCACAGGAGACTGTGCAGTTTACTTTCTGTGAAAAAAACCTCATCCTGTGTGATTTATAAGCATTTTGAAAAGTGAGGACATGGGGAACGTTCTTATATTTCACCCTCTTTTTGTAATACCTATGTCATAACCATGTCATTATACACATTTGTGTCCTGATATTTCACAAAAACATGCCCACACACACACACACACACACACACACACACACACACACACACTATATATATATATATATATATATATATATATATATATATATATATATTGTATACACTATTTTTCTTTTTTTTTCTCTATTTTTTCCAACTCTGATTTCTCTCATCATTCCCTTTGTTCTTTGTGTGTATTCAGCTGTTTTTCAATTTTGTAGAAATGAAAGATGACCTGTTTGTATGTTTGCAGTGTTTCTATGTGTTTGTCATCAGCTTTCACACTTTTAGCCACTTTTACAAAGCCAAACTCAAAAAATAAAAACCTACTATAGCTGTGCTACTATAGTGACAAGATGCATCATCTGTAAGATCAGTGTGCGCCGATAGGGGTAATCCTCACTTTCTATTCACTTAATTATTTAGTGGTGTCACCTTCCGCACATGCACTCGCTTTTGTCACAGGATCTGTGGCGCTGTTGTGTGTGCTGTGCAGGCTGGTTAGCAGTGTGTGTGTGTGTGTGTGTGTGTGTGTGTGTGTGTGTGTGTGTGTGTGTGTGTGTGTGTGTGTGTGTGTGTGTGTGTGTGTGTGTGTGTGTGTGTGTGTGTGTGTGGTCATGTTGAAATATCAGGACACAAATGTGTATAATGACATGGGTATGACATAGGTATTACAAAAAAAGAGGGTGAAATATGAGGACGTTCCCATGTCCTCACTTTTCAAAATGCTTATAAATCACACAGGATGAGGTTTTTTCACAGAAAGTAAACTGCACAGTCTCCTGTGATGGGTAGGTTTAGGGCAGGGGCAGTGTAGGGGATAGAAAATACGGTTTGTATGGTATAAAATGCATTACGCCTATGGAATGTCCCACATTTCACAAAACAAACATGTGTGTGTGTGTGTGTGTGTGTGTGTGTGTGTGTGTGTGTGTGTGTGTGTGTGTGTGTGTGTGTGTGTGTGTGTGTGTGTGTGTGTGTGGACTGGTAATCTATGTTATGGGGACAAAATGTCCCCACAAAGATGGCAATATCGAAAATCCTTGTTCTTGTGGGGACATTTTTTGTCCACATGAAGAAAACATCTTATAAATCTAAATAAGTGATGTTTTTGAAAATGTAAAATGCAGCATGTCTCCTGTGATGGGTAGGTTTAGGGCAGGGGCAGTGTAGGGGATAGAAAATACGGTTTGTACAGTATAAAATGCATTACGCCTATGGAATGTCCTCAAAACACGGAAACACAACATGTGTGTGTGTGTGTGTGCGTGCGTGTGTGCGTGCGCGTATGCGCGTGCGTGCGTGCGTGCGTGCGTGCGTGTGTGTGTGCCCCTCTGGTTTTGGGCAGGTTGTGTACTGCTGAGAGTCATCAGACATTAAATGCAGCCGCTGACAGTGACAAGCTCTCACACTGAGAGAGCAGCAGGTCAATATCTAATTACCCCACAGGAAGTGGCAAATATTCCTCTATCTCTCCAGTTTTCTCTCTGGTAACCTCTATCTCTTTGGATATCTCTCTTAGTCTGTCAGCTATCTGCCAGTTCCTACCCCCGCATGCTCCTCTCTCTTTCCATCTGTCCTCTGTTCTGTTTCTCTTTATCCATCCATCTTGTTCTCTCACATTCTCATTCTTTCTTAATAGGTATCACCTGGATGCATGCGTGATTCTGCGTCATGTCAGCTGATCTTAACCATGCAGATAAAAACCTCAGTTAAATTTCGTGCCTTGTTTTGACAGGTGTTTTATGTCACTGCTTGAATTTGCTAATTAAATCAAAAGAGGTCTTGTTCGGATTGCTTTTAAGACTCCTCTTGTAAGTTGAACATAAGGTTCAATAGTAAGGATCATTTCTGATTGTCCTGCATTTTTTAGTATTTCCTTGGCAATATTTTGGCAAAACAAAAATTAAAACAATAACATATTTTTTATTTAAAAAATCAATAAAACACCAGATTAAGGTTAATATAAAATATAGTTACATTTTATTTATTTATTTATTTTGAACAATATTTTACTATATTATTTTTATATATAGTATATAAAATAAAAAAGGTAAAAATATTAATGTTATATATTTATGAGTAACAAATATATTAAATACTGAACATATTAAATACTTTTTTTTAATAAAAATGTATAAGTATTAATATACCATTAATACTTATACATTTTTATTAAACGTTTTTTTTTCTTTACAGACCAAAATATATACAATAAAACCATTCCTACACATTTCGTCTTTACAAAAAATACAAATTTAATTTCTAATAATAGTTTTTAGATTTAACAACAATATATTATGAGAGTATGATCAAAACTAAACAATATACCTGAGCAAAAAAAAGTGTTTCTATTACATTTTATATATATATATATATATATATATATATATATATATATATATATATATATATATATATATATATACACATACACTCTCTCTTCTTTTTTATATAAATAATTATAGAATTTATATAAATGTTTAGTTTTGATCATGCTCTCATAATTAATGAAATGGCCTGGTTCTTTTCATACATTGACCAGCAGGGGGCTCTACTCATCCAGAACATCATGTGAAAGTGCCTGTTACAAAGGGTCTTGCCTCATAATATCCTGGAAGGGAATTCACTCTTCACATATCGACAGTGCTACAAGAATAGTACTTTATTCCCTGGGGAAAGGCATGTCGGTTGTTCTGGAAGCTCAGTATTGATCAGCCTGTGTGGAGAGATGATGCACGGTTTCCTGCTTTAGTGATGACAAAAATAGCACCACCTGAGAGTCTCACAGGAGCCATCTTGGCTCTGCTCTCTGTGCTGCAGTCTTCTGGTATCATTGGATTACACATGCAGCCAATAGAAAAGGAGGATTTACAGAAGGGATTGAATAATTATAGTGCATTGGAAGGTCAAAATCTGTCCATGACAGAATAATTATCTTGAGGTTATATATTTTTAATCTGAAAAATAATCGTACTGTTAGAGAAAAACAGAATTGGAATATTGTACTAAAATTTGATCTCTTCCTTCATTAGGATAAAGAAGTGTAAAAAAATTGATTTAAGTTGTTTTAAAACCCGTGAACTGTTTATGTGTGCAAGTTTCACTTCATATTTTATATGTCGCTGTGATCTGAAACAAACACATATTCAACCTAATCAGAGTCTTTTTGATGAAAGAGCTGTGTGTGTGTGTGTGTGTGTGTGTGTGTGTGTGTGTGTGTGTGTGTGTGTGTGTGTGTGTGTGTGTGTGTGTGTGTGTGTGTGTGTGTGTGTGTGTTAATGTGAATGATATGGAGAGAAGATCTGTATTCTTTCAGCAAATAAATGACCTTAATTTTACCTCTTTGAGTTGACCACACAGTGTTTAGTTACCGCTCATGATTCACCATCCACCAGAAAACCGAAATCAATATCAGTTATCAATTATCTTTATTATGATCTCACATTGGTGGTGTTGTCGTTATTACTGAACCACATCAGACAGAGAAAAAAAAAACACAGTTTCTGTAATGGATTGAAAAATGGATTGTCTAAAGTTGATTAACTGATTATTCTCTCTCTCCTCACGATCATTGTTGTTTTAGTATGGACGGTCGGATAGCTACCGCGTGGCCACCACGCAAGATAAAGATGATAAACTTTCTCCAAAGAAGAAAAAGGCGGGAAAAGATCTTGATGAGCTGAAGAAAGAAGTTCCCCTGGTAAGAATCCCACCAGATAAGTAGCATGTTTATAGTCGTTTTGCTTTTTTACTTTAAATGTTCCTTTTTAACTTCCATTTCAGACGGAACACAAGATGTCAGTTGAGGAAGTATGCCGGAAATTTCAGACAGACATTGTTCAGGTAAACTCACACATTATTTAGTGTTTGCTTAACCCAGATTTCCATGTTTGCTAAATTATAATAGTGCAGAAAATACTCCCTTGAGTTAAAGTTTATGTACATAATTTTTGCCTGGGGATTGACTGTTGTGATGCACTCCTCTCTACTGACCACTAGGGACCACCATACTCCTGATAATACATGGGTTCTCAAACATTTTGCATCCCATGTAGGATACCTCTGGCACTTCTGCTGTAGTAAAGTCAAGTCACCTTTATTTTGAGCGAAATAAATATTCTCATATAATATTACATAAAATGAATTTAATTTTATGAACACGTATTTATTGGTCTTGGGAATATTGGTCTGCACATATTATTAACCATTTTATAGTTATTTAATATTATTTTTAGGGCTGGCAAACAATTAATCACAATTAATTACATCCAAAATAAAAGTTTGTGTTTACATAATGCATGTATGTATATTTATATATACATAATAATTATACACAGTACACACACACATATTATGTAAACATCCTGTTGTTTGTTGGCATATCTTTTTAATAAATAAACAAATATATATATATTTTTTATTAATTTTAAATAATTTGAAGTCATCTTAGTAGTACACAGGATACATTATATGTTCACGCTGTGAGTACTTAAAATAAAACTGAATGTGTATTAATAGTAATGTTTGCTACTGATTAATTTTGACAATGATGTCTCTCTCTTTCTCTCTCTGCAAAAGGGTTTAACTAATGCAAAGGCCAGAGACTATCTGGCGAGAGACGGGCCAAATGCTCTGACCCCGCCACCCACAACACCTGAGTGGATTAAATTCTGTCGTCAGCTGTTCGGAGGTTTCTCCATCTTGTTGTGGACGGGAGCCATTCTCTGCTTCCTGGCCTATGCCATTCAGGCTGCCACCGAAGATGAGCCGGCTGGAGATAATGTGCGCATATACATCACACGACGCCACCCACAAATGCCTTTTCAGTGATTCTGCATTACATATGAATATGATAACTTGATGTGTCTTCTCTGGTGTTCTCTCAGTTGTACCTGGGAATCGTGCTGTCTGCTGTGGTCATCATCACTGGCTGCTTCTCCTACTTCCAGGAGGCAAAGAGCTCCAAGATCATGGAGTCATTTAAAAACATGGTGCCACAGGTACTGGCAACATTCCATGCAAAACTCAAAAGACACAGAAACACAAAGAAACAGTGATTAGAAATGATACTACTTCTGTCCACAGCAAGCGTTAGTGATCCGTGAAGGAGAGAAGATGCAGATCAACGCTGAGGAAGTGGTAGCAGGTGACCTGGTGGAGGTCAAAGGTGGAGACCGAATCCCAGCTGACCTCAGAATCGTCTCTTCTCATGGCTGCAAGGTACTTGGTTTATAAACCTCAGTCATTTGTCAAGAATCTGTGAAACCTATGATGCTACCTAGTCAACAATTGTGTGTCTTTGACATGATACGTAGGTGGATAACTCCTCCCTCACTGGCGAATCAGAACCTCAGACAAGATCACCTGACTGCACTCATGACAACCCTCTGGAAACCCGCAACATCGCTTTCTTCTCCACTAACTGTGTTGAAGGTGCGGGATTTACTTCAGTGTTGAATGTGTCTATATACATAAAAGTTCAGAAGTGTAACTTTTTCTGTTTCACTGTTAGGTACTGCTCGTGGTATTGTGGTCTGCACTGGTGACCGCACCGTGATGGGCCGCATTGCCACGCTGACCTCAGGACTGGAGACAGGGAAAACCCCCATCGCCAAGGAGATTGAGCACTTTATTCACATCATCACAGGCGTGGCTGTCTTCCTGGGACTGTCTTTCTTCGTTCTGTCAATCATTTTGGGATACTCCTGGCTGGAAGCTGTCATTTTCCTCATCGGAATCATCGTCGCTAATGTGCCTGAGGGTCTGCTGGCTACTGTCACTGTAAGCACATGCAGTCATCTAAGCATTTGAATATTGTTCAGAAGGGTTGGGAGCCAAGAATCAAAAACATACAGTGCAACCTAACCAGTGTAGTCTGATTTCAAAGTGAATGATTCTTGTGAACCTGTTCTTTTTAGTCCATCAAAAAAAAAAAATTCAGCATGACCAGGTTGTACAATTCCTAAACAAATGACTCTTTTTAGTGAATCAAAAGGCTCATCTAGGGTATTCCGATTCCCAAGCGAACGACTCTCATGAACCCGTTCTTAATGCATCGAAAACATTCAGCACAACCAGTAAAGTCAGATTCCCTAGCAAATTACTCTTTTTATTGACTTCTTCTTAATGCTTCAAAACAAACAATGGATTTATAATAGTGCTGTCAAAAAAACATTTTGAATCGTGATTAATCACTCCCTTTTGTCTTGTTTAACAAGTCTATTTTGTCATAATTTGCTATAAAGTAAACTATCAGATTGAAGGTGATTCTCACAAAACTGTATTTTCTGCAAGTCTTTTTTCAAGATAAATTTAAGTGTCTTTCCAAAAAAAGGACACTTGGAGACTCCAAAAGGTCATCTTATAATGAAACGATATAAGGAGTCCATATAATTCATACATTTATGATTTCACACCCGCAAAATAAAACATTACAGAACAAAACATTTCAGAATTCAGTGTACAGTATGTGTTCAATGGAACAGGACCACATGGAGATGCCAAAAAAACCTAAACCAACCGCCTTGACCTTACTGCATATGCCTACTACAGTACACGGATCCATTCAGAAATACTAAACACAGCAACATAGACATGACAGATAAAAATTAGGCATGACAGCATCTAAAAAGGCTATGAAAAGTCAGTAAAAAGTATGTGCAATTATTGAAATTATAAATATCTAATCATTTGGCATTACAATTAGTTCAAATATTCCTTCCTCAAAACTGATAAAACAATGATTGTTAGAACTATTAAGGAACCAAACAATTTAAACAAATTGATTTAACAAATTCCTTAATGAAATTTAATTAATGTCTCTGTATTGCCTCTTAAATCTCAGGTGTGTCTTACTCTGACGGCTAAGCGTATGGCTAAGAAGAACTGCCTGGTTAAGAATCTTGAAGCTGTAGAGACACTAGGATCCACCTCAACTATCTGCTCGGACAAGACTGGAACATTGACCCAGAATCGAATGACTGTTGCACACATGTGGTTTGACAACCAGATCCATGAAGCCGATACCACTGAAGATCAGTCTGGTTTGTTCCTTTCTTCTTATGCAGAGACCAATGATAGTTTTGTCTTTTTCATTTCATGAATCCAATGTTTCTCTCCTGAGTCTAAGTTGGTCTTTTTCTGCAGGTGCATCATTTGATAAGAGCTCCGTGACATGGGTGTCTCTGGCCCGTGTGGCGGCACTGTGTAACAGGGCTCAATTTAAGGCAGGACAAGATACTTTGCCCATTCTGAAGAGGGACGTGGCGGGTGATGCTTCTGAGTCCGCCTTGCTTAAGTGTATTGAACTGTCCTGTGGTTCAGTCAGGATGATGAGAGATAGGAACAAGAAAGTAGCTGAAATCCCATTCAACTCTACCAACAAATATCAGGTTTGTCATGAGTATTTGATTTATACAGCAAATATCAACTTGAGTTATGATCATTGGAAGAGCTGAGGTTCAACTCCCAACGAATAGCATTTCAACACTCCATAAAATATGACATCCAAACTTCTCTAGTCTATTAAACTTGCCATTGTGTACTGCAATACATTCTTATGAACATATTTTTAATATATATCAATTGTGTGAAGCAGCTCTGCAGCATGACAAAAATAAAATACTTGCGAGCTTAGTCACAAAACCATAAAACTGAAAGTGCCAGACATGAAAACAGGGACTAGCATTACCACCAACAGTTTCCTCTTATCCATCTTTACATATTTCCCCAGCTGTCCATCCATGAGACAGAAGACCCCAACGATAACCGCTACCTGTTGGTGATGAAGGGGGCGCCAGAGCGCATCCTAGATCGTTGTTCCACCATAATGCTGCAGGGTAAAGAGCAGCCCATGGATGAAGAGATGAAGGAGGCCTTCCAAAATGCCTACCTGGAGCTTGGAGGACTTGGGGAGAGAGTGCTGGGTACGTAATATATATATCATTACACAGCACTCTGGAATACTCAATTCTGATTGGTCAATCACAGCATTGTAGGTCAAATATTTTGCATAATGACCGCTAAACTGTATAATTGATCGTTGTTCCTTTTCTACACTTTGATAGCACTCTGTGGTTTCGTTCTTCATTCAAATATAAAAAATAAAAAAACTTAAAATATTTAAATTTATTTATTTGGTCAGTGAAAATTGAGATTATATAAAATGTATTATATTAAAGTATATGCACTACTGTACAAAATTTTGTTTTTTTCCAGCAGAGGAATAAATAAAATATATTCAAATAGAAAACAATTTTACTGTTTTATTGTATTGTTTATTATAGTATAAAATATTAAAAATGTTAAACTTTCCTCCTTTCCACAGGATTCTGCCATATCTTAATGCCCGAGGACCAGTACCCAAAAGGCTTTGCCTTTGACGCAGATGATGTGAATTTCCAGACAGACAACCTTTGCTTTGTGGGACTGATGTCAATGATCGACCCACCTCGCGCAGCCGTGCCCGACGCCGTGGGAAAGTGCCGTTCTGCTGGAATCAAGGTCATCATGGTGACAGGAGATCACCCCATCACTGCCAAGGCCATCGCCAAGGGTGTGGGCATCATCTCAGAGGGTAACGAGACTGTGGAAGACATCGCTGCCCGCCTCAACATCCCAGTCAGTCAGGTCAATCCCAGGTAAACCAGCTCTGTAAATGCACACAGCATCTCAACATGCATTGAAGGTGTGGTCTCATTAGAGCAAAAAAGGATCCGTTATCATATCTGTAACTCTCATGCAAAATTCCAGATCAAGTGGATTATTATTGAAATAATACATTTGCAGAACAATATGACCTTTAATCAGTTATATATTTAGTAGTGGACATAGAAGTGTATTTATATGTTTTTTGTTTGTTTGTGTGTTTTAGAGATGCCAAAGCTTGTGTGATTCATGGAACAGATCTGAAGGACTATTCTCAGGAGCAAATAGATGAAGTTCTGCGGAACCACACTGAGATTGTGTTTGCCAGGACATCTCCTCAGCAAAAACTCATCATTGTAGAGGGTTGCCAGCGACAGGTAAATGCATATCCTAGCTTTCAATATGGCTTATGATCTTTTGTCATGTCAATAATGTCCTGATTTAATCTTTCTTTCTTTCCCTTTTCTCCTCGGTATCTTTTTCTGTCACTCAGGGGGCCATCGTGGCTGTAACAGGCGATGGTGTGAATGACTCTCCGGCCCTGAAAAAGGCTGATATCGGTGTCGCTATGGGCATTTCAGGGTCTGATGTGTCTAAACAGGCTGCTGACATGATTCTGCTAGATGACAACTTTGCTTCAATTGTCACTGGAGTAGAAGAAGGTGAGGAAGACTCATTAATTGAGTGCATGTGAGGGACTCATGTTATCAAACAAGATGTGTAAATCCATTTCTCCCCTGGCAGGCCGACTCATCTTTGACAATTTGAAGAAGTCCATTGCGTACACCCTGACCAGCAATATCCCTGAGATCACACCCTTCCTGTTCTTCATTATCGTCAATATCCCTCTGCCCCTGGGCACCATCACCATCCTCTGTATCGACCTGGGAACTGACATGGTAAGCACTTTAGTTGTAAAAAAATGCATTGACATAAGTATATACACATACGTAGGAAAACAATAATAACTTGCCCTCACACTCAACACTCAGCCTTCTTACACACACCCATATACGCACAAATATGAATAAAATGTTTAGCCATACACATAAATCTTCTTTCTCTCTACCTCCATAGGTACCTGCTATTTCTCTAGCTTATGAGGCTGCTGAGAGTGACATCATGAAGAGGCAGCCCAGGAACCCTCAGAGAGACAAGCTTGTGAATGAGCGTCTCATCAGCATTGCTTACGGACAAATTGGTTAGTCTCATACTACTTTAAAACTGTAGCTTTTACTTCATTTAAAGACCTACAGAACTACAGTTAAGATGCCCTTTTGGGAAAGTAGTCAGCTGAGCTACAAGCTACTAACATTAGGGTTCCCATGGTCAAGAAGAACCTGGAATTTAAAATGTCCAGGCCTGGAAATGTCATAGTAATGTAAAATTGTATAGTCAATATAGTTTTTGTTTCACCATTCTAGATATTTAATTATCTAGAAATAATCTAATTATCTAAAAATGGCTCTTTTTTAATGTAATTTCTATAAAATAATCAATTTATCGTTACAGAAAAAACAATGAAAGAATTATGGAAAATCAGTTTGGATGTTTTTTTTAAAGAAGAGACTTAAATCCTCCAAGGCTGCATTTATTTGATCAAAAATACAGTTATAGTACATTTCTTATGATTATTATTATCAATGTTGAAAACAGTTGTGGTGCTTAATATTTTTGTGAAAACTGTGATGCAAATTTTAAATGAACTTTCAAATGCCTTTACTGTCACTTTTGATTCATTTAATCAGTTTTTGATTAATAAAAGTGTTCATTTCAGTTAGTTAATACATTGGGACTCAATTTATATTAGGTGGCCTTAACTACTATGTACTTCCATTAAAAAATATGTACAATGTACTTACTGTGTTCATATTGTATTTCAAAACCCTTTTGCTGCTTTTGAGGTGGGATACGGGTAGAGTTAGTGACAGGTGTGTTGGTATGGGTCAGTTTAAGGGTAGGGTTAGGTGTAAGGGAAGGGTCAACAGTGTAATTATAAATGTAACTACAGAAATGAATTACAGATGTAATTAGTTGGAGGTAATTTTAAAATGTAAGTACAATGTAAAAACCTGTATGTACACAATAAGTGCATTGTATCAAATTATTAATTAAAATGTTAGTACAAAGTAGTTAAGGACACCTAATATAAAGTGGGACCATATTTTGTAGGTATCTGTGCAAAAAAGTAAGCATGTGTTTATGTGTGTAGGTATGATCCAGGCTTTGGGTGGTTTCTTTGCCTACTTTGTGATTTTGGCTGAGAATGGCTTCCTGCCCTCACTGCTGGTGGGTATCAGACTCAACTGGGATGACCGCACACTAAATGACCTGGAGGACAGTTACGGACAGCAGTGGGTGGGTATCTTGTGTTTTAATATGTTGTGACGTCATAAATGTTTAGCGGCATACAAGTCTCAGAGGTCCCTGCATGAAGTAAGACGTTGTGTTCGTGATCCACAGACATACGAGCAGAGGAAGATTGTTGAGTTCACATGTCACACAGCGTTCTTTGTCAGTATTGTGGTCGTACAATGGGCTGATGTCATCATCTGCAAGACAAGACGCAACTCAGTATTCCAGCAGGGCATGAAGTGAGTTCAGGAAGCGTGTGTGCAGGAACTATTAAAAGTGTTTGCGTTCATGAGGACATTTGATGTAACTGTGCTTGTCCTTTTACAGGAATAAGATTCTGATCTTTGGGCTGTTTGAAGAAACTGCTCTTGCTGCATTCCTCTCATACTGCCCGGGCATGGATGTGGCCCTCAGGATGTACCCGCTCAAGTGAGTTTAACACACACAAAATCTACTTGAATTATTCGGTTGATAATGAATACACATGTGAAATACCACGTGTTCATATGTCACATGACTTTATATTGATGCTACATTCTGTATACAAATGTTAATATTTCATATTCTGCTTCATGAAGTATATGGTAGTTATAAGCAGTCTGCCATTTAAAATGTTCTCTGTCCTCATTTGTCTCTCTCATCCTTAGGCCGAGCTGGTGGTTCTGTGCTTTCCCATACAGTTTCTTAATCTTTGTGTATGACGAGGTGCGAAAGCTGCTCCTGCGCCGGAACCCCGGTGGTATGTGTTCCTCTGCATTGCCTCAAAGACACACACTCAGAATTACACACTTCATATGAGTCCCAGAATCAGGGATACAAAAATAAACACTATTCAGTTAATAGTGTTATGAATGAAAACTGCAAAAACGTCAAAGTGATTCCCGCTCTTTTTCTGTCTTTTTGCAGGATGGGTGGAAAGGGAGACATACTATTGATCAACAAATGTTCTTTACTCACATTCCCACATCTTCCATTTTGTTCTACTACTTCTCTTCCCGACCAAGACGCACAACCACCCTCTCCCGCCCTCCTTTCAAAGAGACAGCAGCTTCAAGCCAATAGCACGTCTCCCCCCCAAAGAGGAAACCACAAAGCACTTTCCAGACTCTCGACCCCCCCCCCATCTCCTATAATACTCTTTGCATGTATTTTCACACGGCTGTGTACATAAAGTCTAATATATATCTAAAAGTGGCAGCTGCATAATCATTATGTAGATTCGAAAGGAGCTTTTGACGCTAAAAAGGGAGTATGTACGCTCGCCTATTAAAAAAGGCCGTCCCTCCACCGATCCTTTACATCCATGCCTTTTCCCTTGACCTGTCCTCCAGTCACACACGGATACACAGATCACACAAAACCTTGTCCCAATGCACACACTAGACTCCGTTTCACATAGTAACTTTCACTAATACTTTTGCTTCTTAGGACATCTCATGTTCTTTAATCTCTCAAGGAGGTGGTTCGGTGGCTTTGAATTTTTATTTCTATTTTTTATTTTCTACTTTAGTTTGATTGACATTGACATCCTCTCTTGCTCTCACTGATGTTCGCTCTCTGTCTTTGTTTGTGTGCTTGTTTGTCCGCTACAATAACCCCAAATGTTTCAATACACTCTCAATCTCCGTGTTTTAGGGAAAATGTAAACAGTACCACATCTGAATTAACAAATGAAGAGAAATCGCGGAAGATAGAAACGGAGAAAAACAGTAAAAAAATTATTCTCTTGTATGTTTTAACTCGTATGAGTGAAACCTACAGGAAGCAAGTCGGATTCCTATCATGTTTTGCACAGAAAACTAGTATGTGTCCACTGCCGTCAGGGATCTAAACACACCAGGTTTTATTGTTTCCCAGTTAAATGAGCTGTTTTGGTGAAGGTTTCATATCAGCTTAAACCATTTGTTCTCCGAATATCTCACTTGAGAAACAAATTTTATCTAAACTTCAAACTTTGGAACCGACCAATTGAGCCTGGTGTGTGCGGGTTCCGCCGCTGGTTTATCAGGAGATGCCATCGGAATGAAGCAGTATTGGGTCATGTGGTCTGTATGTGCGTGAGTGTCTGCGTGTGTGTGTTTGATGAGGGACAACGAGTGTGCTGCTGCAGTCGGCCATTGGCTGTTCATATGACAGACGTGTGGATGTTGAGACTAAAGACAGAAGGACAAAACTACTGGTAGAAACATGCATATGAAAGGTCAAATCCAATAAAACATCTAGTACATTTAATACTACCAAGTGATGCCTGACTCTTCATTTTCCACAAAACAATCCTTTGCAAGGTGTGTGTGTGCTGTCTGTCTATCTATCTATTTATCTGTGTCTGTCTATCTATCTATCTATCTATCTATCTATCTATCTATCTATCTATCTATCTATCTATCTACACAGGATTTTTTATGAAAATGTAAAAATGCAGAATGTTTCCTGTGATGGGTAGGTTTAGGGGCAGTGTAGGGGGATAACATTTACGGTTCTTACAGTATAAAAACCATTACGCCTACAGCGAGTCCCCATAAGGATAGCGCACCAGACGTGTGTGTGTACTTAAAAAATTGTAATATGAGATGTGGCAGTTAAACATATTTTAAAAACAATTACTCAAAAGAAATTTTAACATGAAAGCTATTTCAATATATTAATAAATTCTATCATAGTTAATACTAAATTATTATCTTTATGATTTATTATCTATCTATGACTGTCTGTCTATCTATCTATGTCTGTGTGTCTATCTGTCTATCTATTTATCTGTGTCTATCTGTCTATCTACCTATCTATCTATCTATCTATCTATCTATCTATCTATCTTTTTATCTATCTCTGTCTGTCTATCTATCTGTCTACCTATCTATCTTTTTATCTATCTCTGTCTGTCTATCTATCTGTCTACCTATCTATCTTTTTATCTATCTCTGTCTGTCTATCTATCTGTCTACCTATCTATCTACCTATCTATCTGTGTCTGTCTGTCTATCTATCTATTTATCTGTGTCTGTCTGTCTATCTATCTATCTATCTATCTATGTATGTGTGTCTTTCTGTCTATCTATCTGTGTCTGTTTATCTATCTATCTATCTATCTATCTATCTATCTATCTATCTATCTATCTATCTATCTATCTATCTATCTATCTATCTATCTATCTATCTATCTATCTACCTATATATCTATGTCTGTGTGTCTGTCTGTCTATCTATCTGTGTCTGTTTATCTATATCTATCTATCTATCTATCTATCTATCTATCTATCTATCTATCTATCTATCTATGTCTTTGTGTCTGTCTGTCTGTCTATCTATCTATTTATCTGTGTCTGTCTATCTATCTATCTATCTATCTATCTATCTATCTATCTATCTATCTATCTATCTATCTATCTATCTATCTATGTCTGTGTGTCTGTCTGTCTATCTATCTGTGTCTATCTATCTGTGTCTATCTATCTATCTATCTATCTATCTATCTATCTATCTATCTATCTATCTATCTATCTATCTATCTATCTATCTACCTATCTATCTATGTCTGTGTGTCTGTCTGTCTGTCTGTCTGTCTATCTATCTGTGTCTTTTTATCTATCTATCTATCTATCTATCTATCTATCTATCTATCTATCTATCTATCTATCTGTCTTTGTGTCTGTCTGTCTATCTATCTATTTATCTGTGTCTGTCTATCTATCTACCTATCTATCTATGGCTGTGTGTCTGTCTGTTTATCTATCTATGTCTATCTATCTATGTCTGTCTGTCTATCTATCTATCTATCTATCTATCTATCTATCTATCTATCTATCTATCTATCTATCTATCTATCTATCTATCCGTCTGTCTATATATATATATTTTTTTTACACATACATAATTTTGGTAACTCAAAATCAACAAAATACACCAACATTAGCCACAATTTTATCTATTTCTCTCAATGGTGGCAAACAAAACGGTGTTCGGCCACGGCAGAGAGCGACTGAAATCTGCTGCCTGCAGCATTCATCATACATTTATATCACTGCAAACTACTGACTTGCAAAACTGGGCTTTCCAACACACTCACATAAATACACACACACACACACGTAATGTCCCTTGAGAAAATGCTATGGGCTCGCTGCAGTGCTCCTCTTTCTCCCTCCCTCCCGCACTGCTGTAATGGAATATCGATCGCTGCTCTTGCCGCAGTGCTTAAAAGGAGAGGAAGATTGCACTCAAGGTCATCACTATGGCAACTTAAAAATTAGATGGACTGTCACTGGACTGTTGTCATAAAAACAGGCCATGTACATCAAATTTGTGTGATATGAAAAAAGAGGACACAAAATATGAAACCAGGCAATAAGTCAAGTTACTTTCTCATGAGCTACCATTAAACAAATAATAGACTTAAAGGTATCGTACAGGCTGAGCATTTTATTGCACTTCCCATTCATTGACACAATAGAAGCAAGTTGTAAAATAAAAGACAATACATTTCCATAAAATGAGAACATTATATATATATATATATATATATAAAAAAAAAACTTCCACTGGTAATATTGGCATTGATTACATTGAATAGCAATAATACACTGTATTTGCTGATGCATGCTGTTAATAAATCATGTATGCGATACTGTCCTAACAAGACTATTGTAACAACTTATGAGACAAGTAGAGCCTAAAAAAATGTATCATGTAATGACTGTTTTTTATCAATCTATATCAATCAAAGAAACTGTCAAGACAGTACATTCTTGTAGTCAGGTTTTGGATGAGCTAGCATAACATTAGCTAACATCAGGTTTGGATAAATGGTGCCTTTAAGGATAGTTTTTACTACTAAACTGCATTTTTTGCTTTGGGTCACAGTCCATTTAATTTGTGCTTTGATGATATTTAGGAAATAAATAGTGTAACAAATGAACATGATATCCAATACGTACCAGTAAAGGCATTTAAGGTCTTTTAATGTGCTTGATCTGCTTTGGGCGATGTCATGCAACAGTCTTCTTTGCTGGCCAATCTGTGAGTAAACTAATATTGTCAAATTAGTGCAACCAATATGTGGCCATTGTAAATGATGAGGCAAGATATTTTCGGTTAACATGAGCCAAAAGGTCAAAGGAGAGATTTAAACAGGTTCCATGAGCAACTCATCCATGTCAGACGACTCCAGCTCACGAAAGGCCGCATGAGACCCGATAACAGCTAGCGTGGCACCTGAATAAAAAAAAATCAGAGAGTTTCAAAAAGACTGTTTGGGGAAAACACAGAAATACAATGAGACGGAGGTGAAAAACTCACCTAGCACCCAAAACACAGCAGATCCTGCTCCTGCAAGCCAGAACACAGGGAAGGAAACCCCTCCTGCTAAACCTAACTGGTGTCCCTGAGTCAACTCACGACCTGAGAGAAAGAAATTAGTGTTTGCTTAATAGATCATTAGCGCACTTGCATCACATCAAATACTCAGCACTTCAAGTCTAGCACTAGAAGCAAACAAATCAAATGACGTAACACAGGCTACATCTATATTAATCCAGATATATATATGCAATCCACAGGACAGCAATTGTCAGGTAATTTGCAATCTTTGCAGGAATGTAATATGAAGATTGTACAAAGTAACATTTATCGTGAGCAACACTGTGAAAGTGAAAAGCTCATACTGGTATAAACAGACGTGCACCTTTTCAAATGTATCCACTGGGGAGAGGTTGTGTGGACAGAAGACCACAATGTAAAGGGAAAAAATGCATTTTCAAATGTATCTGAATTAATGTAGACGACGTATCCTCTTAAAACCTTATATACTATCAAACTAAATCTCACTCTCTTACCAAAAACAACCAGCTTCTTTTCCAGTGTTTTCAAGTGGATTATATAGAAGGCACCAGCAAACACTCCCAAAGCAATCAAGAGCATCGGGGAACTGATACTGAAGGAGAAAACAACAGAGAAAACTGTTAATTAGCAATAACGTTGATCATGCTTATCTGAACACCTTAAAGGGACAGTTCAATTCTGTCATTAATTACTCACCATCATGTTGTGACAAACCTGTAAGACGTTCGTTCATCTTCGGAATGAAGATCTTTTTGATGAAATCTGAGAGCTTTCTATCCCTCCAGAGACAGCTACGTAAAGAATAGACAGCTTCAAAAAGTTCATAAAGAGACCGTAAAACTAATCCATATGAATTGAGCGGTACAGTCCAAGTTTTCTGATGAGACACGATCGATTTATATGATGAACAGATTGAATTTATGCTTTTCAGTTATAGTAAACAGAAGCCCAAGCATGTTCGCTTGACATGCAAGAAGCAATGAGGTTCATTCTCGCGTTACGCAGCAGTTCGGTTGAGCTTCTGTTTATATTCACTGATCAATGTTTATATGTGAATAAAAGCCTAAATTACATCTGTTCATCATATAAAGCAATCGTGTCTCTTCAGGAAATGTGAACTAAACCGCTCAAATCATATGGATTAGTTTCACAATCTCTTCATGAACTTTTTGAAGCGTCTGGTAGTTGCATAGCTGTCTTTGGAGGGACAGAAATACTCTAAGATTTAATAAAAAGATCTTCTTTTGTGTTCCGAAGATAAACGAAAGTCTTACGGGTTTGGAATGACATGATGGTGCGTAATTAATGACAGAATTTTCCTTTTTGGGTGAACTATCCCTTTAAAACTTCCTGTGAATGTTTTTTCTGTTAAAAGCCTTCTAGATGGTTGAGTGAATGTGGATCTTCAGAGAAACTTAAGCACACATACACACACGCCCATGTTGTGTACATAAGAACAGAGGCTTGTCTCGAGTGTCTTTATTTGTATTACAGTGGATCTTTTACGTCATTTGAAGAAGTCACATAAAAATAAAATCACACCGCTAAATATTACCTCATTTGTCCTCAAAATTCAAGATGATTTAGCAAGCAGTTCCTTACATGCAGTAGAGGATGAGTCCCATGAAGATGAAGGTGTAGTTGCTGTGATAGGTGTTCAGGTTCTTCACCACACGCTGGCACAGATCTCCGAAATTCCGAGGTTTGGAGAACTTGCGCTGGTCTACAAACCCGGCCCAAGGACGGATGGACTTCCGCCTGCGGTCCACCCAATCCTTAATCACAGTACCAGACAGACCTTTGGGCAGCCACAGCCTGATGTCCGAGACAGAGAGGAAAATATAATTACCAGAGTACTAATATAATATAGAATAAAAATAATAGAATCATAATAACACAGTCAAGGGTAATAAGAACTCATAAAACATCACATTCGACCATGTTTAATTCAATAATGAAAGGAAATTATTGAGAGTATATTTAAATGTTGATAGACTCACCTCCCTACTACTCCTGCCCCAGGAAGCTGTTCTGCCTCACTGCTAAAGGGATCACCTGCTTTTCCATCCATATCAACGTTTCTAATAACACACAGATCTTAAATTAGCAGGAATACTGATAAATGTTAAAGTATCTAATTAATTTCCAATGCAGTTAGAATGCATATATTATACAGGTACACAATATACATATATTAGTGCTACTAGTGTCTAAAAAAGTCATTAATTACTAGCTACTAATTACATCTTTGACAGTGACATTATATTATTGTACTAATTAGTCTCTCTAAAAAGTATTGCATTACTTCTTACTAATTAATTTTTAAATCCCTTTTCAACGTTGACCAGTTGAACAACACAAGGACGTAAATGAAACGGCTCTTTTACTTTTTTTTAAATAAATAATATAAAATTGCATAAATTATTCTTGATTAAAACTGACTAAAGTGTTTAAACTGAGGTTACATTAAAAACATATATTTTAACATTAGATGTTACATTTTGATGTTAAATCCATTATTGTTTTATATTAGGGGTGTACGGTACACTTATTCCTATTTCGTACTGAATCCTTTCGGTACAGGGCTTCGGTACAATCCGAGTTCCCACACGGAAAAATATTAAGTATTCATTCCATTTTATCACGAAATTCAAACGATATATACAGTTTTGATGCTTTTTAATGTGACGTGACTGATCACTGTATAGGCATGTCAGGTCACGCGGCAGCTCTTCCTAAAGAATAAACATTAATTAATATCTTAAGGTATGTTGATGATATATTATAACTTACTGAAACGTATCATGTGTCATGTAATCACTCAAATTAGTGTTTCAACTGCGAAAAGACACGTCAATGAAACAGCTTGTAAACAATAGCATTACATTTATCTCAGGCAGTCATTCAGTGTCCACAGCTGTTAGTTCACTAGAGAAATCAGCTCTTTCATTAAATGTATGACCTATATTAGCCTATATATTCATTATATTCTACTTAACCTGTTAGTGATGTCTTGACTATTTAATGTATGTTTAAATAAATCTGTCATAAAAATGTATAAATGATTATTGTAATTGGAGAAAAAACATTATTTTATAATTAGATTTAGAAGTTAATGCAAAAACTTCCTTATGTAAAGTTTACATGTTTGCATACATATGTTATTTGAGTGCTGTATTATATCTAAAAATAAAAAGCAACTGAATTTAGGCTAATAGTTTGGACTCTGATGTTAACCTTTAATATTACAGTAATGTGCAAGTAAGGGCTCCCTATATAGTTTACAGCATTATCTTTAAGACATTTTTAGTTATAATTGAATTAATTTAAGGACAGACAAACTTTATACCGAACCGTCAGTTTTTGTGTACCCTTAAACCCATAGATATGTATGTATACCGTATAAATATCTATGGTTACATGCCTATATTATATAACTGTATATAACTGAAGTACTCAAAGGTGAGAGAGAAAAAAATTATATTACATATTAAGTAGTACTAGAAGAAACCTTCAAAGTGGGAAATTGTGATATAAGCAAAACAGACTCTTTTGTCCTTGATGAGAATCCAAACAATAAATAAAAATTTATAAACATTCTCTTATTATAGCTTTCATTATTCTAGCTAACTCACTTTGGAAAATCACTGTAACTGTGCAGCAAGTTATAAATATTTTAAATGACATCATGAGAGCTAATGGAAAATCGATGTCACTCATGGGCTGGTACAGAGACTGGTGCATCCACAACGAGAAAGAATCCGGATGAACAAGTTTGTTAAGCTGCTGCATTACGTCAGATTTGTCCAAAACATCACAATTATGAAATGATACCATTTAACAACAATATATTTTTGAAAAGTTAGTACAAAAACACTCCCCAAAGTTTGTTTATCAAATATGTAACGTAAACAGGAACTAGAAAGCGCTCTATTAAATAATGTTGATTTACCACCAACTATAAAATAAAAGTGAGCTTTTGAGAAGCGACAGTAAATTAAGATATTGCTGAAAACAGTGAACTGAGAGGCAAATGAATCCTAAATCTAAATTCTTACTCACAGTACTTTCTGTTGATGTGTTCAGTGTGTTGATGTACGGCGGATATGATGTGGTTAGCCGTTGACGATCTTCTTCTGTAGACGTCATCAGGAGTCGAACTAACTAACGACTGCCTCCTAGTGACATGGACGAAACCAACAAAGCGATATTCTTCACATATTATTTGTATATATAATGATTTATATTAAATGAAGTATTATTATATTGTACATTATATTATTTTATACTATACTTAATATTATATAGATGTTATAAATTATGACGTACGCCAGGCTAGCTAGTAAGGCTAATCATTTATATGGGTCTTAAAACAGAGGTTTAAAAATTTATGAATGAAGTGCTGTGGATAGACCGTTATGTTTTACAACATAAAATACACACTGCCATACGTCATTTTTGTAAAAGGAAATTGCTGAAACGTTGCTGCATGTCTTACAACTACCACAAGGATGTAAGTTTACCTGCTTGACGAATTGTTATCCTCATAAAGTAACTGGTTGTGTGGTGAGTTATTCCCATTGAAAACATATAATAACATAGGCCTACTTGGTATTCCAGTAAAGGAGATAGATAGATAGGTGTTAAGATTTGTAAAGATCAAATAGAGAGAAATAATTTGAATTTTACACCAATTATTAGGAAAATTAAACAAAATTTTAACTCATAGTAATGAGAGATCTATCATTAAAAGGAAGAATATTATTATCCAAAACTGAAGGATTGCCATGCTTGGTGTAGATTATTATTATTATTATTATTATTATTTTTTTATGTAAACAAGGTCCCAAAAGCTTTCTTCTTTTCATAAACAGGTTTTTTTTATTATGATTATTAATTAGGCCTATTATTAACTTTTCTCCACAAAAATCTGTGATTTGGAACAACAAATATATGATGTTTAAAAATAAATCTTTATTTTACAGAAACTGGTACAATGGTATTATTTTGGTCAGACAGTCGCTTAGGAATCATCTTTTGAATTCCTGTGAATTCCTTAATTATTATAAGATCCCTGTAACTGCTAAGAGTTTGCAGTAGTATTTGACGGCATTCCTAGTGGCCTCATTCAACTTTTATCAGGCAATGTATCTTCTGAGTCTATCCCCGGTGTGGAAAATTATAGATAAAAAATTTAATAACTTTTATATTAGAAATTATGTAGAACTACATTATGGCCTTTTTGGAACTCAATGTATAATAAGATTGAATGTTAAGAGGCCTGGAGTTTACCCAGTAAACAGTCTCACAAATAAAATGAAAGAAATTACATATAAGGTTATTCATTTGATTTATCAAGTGAGACAAGTATCTCAAGATTTTTTTGAGACATGGAGACTTCATGCACCTTTTGTAACATAAAAGAAGAATCCATAAAACACTTATTCTTTGATTGTGTATTTACCCAATTGTTTTGGATTTATGTTGAATATCTGATGTTTAAATTAAAGATCCGACTATCCGGTAAAGATACATTTTTGATATACAAAAGTAAGAGTTTGAAGCAATATTTGGTTATTAACTTAATTATGTATGGGAAATACCATATACACAAACAGAACTGGAAAAATAATAAACCTAAGATTATATTATTTAAAATTAAATTAAAAAGTGAAACGGATGTATAGAATTTTTGGATCCTTTTCTTTTTGTAATTTTTCCCCAGTATAGTTTATTTTTATTATTTCTGTTTTTTCCTTTGATGCTATTATGAATGTAATAGATAATAATACACTGTGATCCTCTGTGTATGTTGTTCTTATTATGCAATAAAAGGGGGCAAGGAATGGTTGTGTAATTTATTTTGTTTAAACAAAACGAAAGTATGAGTAATATATATCACAGAAATGATTTTGCTCAACGACAAAAAAAAAAAGCTGTTCTCAAAACCGATAGGTAATTTCAGACCAAGAGCTTCATTTCTACTCTCTTTTGTGTTTGTAATTTTCCCTTCCCAATATGGCGACATTTTGCGCATATCTCATAAATGTGACACGTGAATGGTTGACTTGAAGCCTCGATCTACAAATCATATGCGAGCGATTTTCCTCCAAATACACATACGACGATCTGCGACTGTGCGGGGATCAGTCCAAAAAAGAAAAAAACTGGCTGACGCTCGAGTGTTGTTTACCAGTTGAGTAGTGGGTGGTGTTTTGGAAGGGTCAGTACAAGAGTGTTATCACAATCCAGATAAATAGTTTGGTACAGGTAAGATTTTTGGACCTAAAATATGCGTATAACGTTACAGCAAAATATGAAAACAAAACAAACTGATAGATAAACCCTTCGTTGTTTTAAACAACAATTCCTACCGGACGCCGATATACGATGATGTGGATAACAAGTGCACTCGTGTGCTGTGTGTGTAGCATTTAACATTCTTATGCGTGTGGTTTTATCATTATTATTATTTTACATCGAGTGTTTTGGTGCAGTGTGATGTCAGGTCAGCTCAAGGAAAAATCTATTAATGGAGGCGGAAGTCAGCTGCAGGAATGTCAGCTGACACAGCGAACATAAACAATTGAACGTAGTCTTTAACCATATTATTCGTTCATAGAATTGAACTGTGATTTTGTTGTTTATTGGTTAAACATAATTTAACGTCTTTTTTTTATCACTTCGGCTTCAGGGCTTCTGTTATCTTATCTCAAACGTGACGTTACATAAGGAGTACACGTGACGCTGCGCGAGAGGAACGTTTGACAGCAGTTGGAACGGCTGAGGGACGGACTGACTGAGGGCGGATCAGCAGCACAGAAACGCTGTTCGAATCAAAATAACTGCGCTGTTTCCACTACGAACGTGTAAATATCTTTCTATGTTGTTTTTGTACTAATTTGAGACACAAACATTTTTATTTAAATGTTTTATAGAAATGTTATTTTAATCCACAATCGATTCCGATAGCTAGCTCTTAGGCTAACATATGTGAGATTTAGCGAGATGTTTAACCGCTCTGCATTGTTCTTTTTATTATTTTGAAAGCCAGTCTATTTCGTGTTTTAATCAGTATGTCATTTTTAAAAAACTTTCAATTATATAACCATGTTCTTCTTTACCAGACACATTTAGACATTTCTTCATGGCTTCAGCGCAATGCACAAGATATTCCCTGTACTGGGAGGAGACTGAGTGCATGAGCTACTATGAGATGCTGTCCCTCCATGAGATCTTTGAAATCGTGGGCTCCCAACTCACAGAGTCTGATGTCGAGGTGTTGTCCTTTCTCCTTGATGAAACCTATCCTGGAAAACATCCCCTCGATCCAGAGGGATGGACTGAAGATTTACCTCCAGGACCTGATGGATCTCCACAGGGTAATTCTCCATGTCCTCGGCTTCTGAAGACATGGCGAAGAATACAGCCGCAGAATGAGCCGTGCCCAGTCGCCTGTCGCCACCGACCCAAGAGTGGCGTTGAACTGCTTTTGGAGTTGGAGAGGCGAGGGTACTTGAGCGAGGGAAACCTCAGACCTTTATTGCAGTTGCTGCGGATTCTGACACGGCATGATGTTTTGCCCTTTGTCTCGCCAAAGAAAAGAAGAACAGGTGAGTATCAGCTTTAAAACTACATTATACTGTAGTAGTAAACAAAACCAGTAAAGTTTATGGTCAAATACTGATGTGTAACGTGCTGTTAGTGTCTCCAGAGCGAGTGAAGATAAACTACCCAGAGGTGGATAGCAGACGGGACACACAAATCAGCTCAAACACAGATATACCATCCTTTGAAAACACACAAGACCAGCAGTGGAGAGCAGGTGAGCAGAAATTGCAGCTAAAGCTTAGCACATTCATTTATTAAAGGTTTTTTTCTGCCTTTGTGTATTAAAATATTTTGTCTCTATGTTCTTCAGCCTTTTTGCCCACTCTTTAACAAAATGAAAGCATTAAAGAATCAAATTTAATCGGTTTCATTAGCCACATTTCCACCATCAGGCCGAACGGTTCTCACTGCGTAACCGTTCTATTCCGTCCCGGTCCTGGCCAGCTGGTACGGTTCTGGTTTAATTTTCCACTGTGTGGCTGATAACGACCGCTCTTTGGAATTTAAAACTTTTTGGAATGTTCTACCAGCACGAATTCTGGGCCGAGAGCGGTTTGTAATCGTGCTGTGCTGAACCAGGCTTAAGTGGAAGCACAACTGGAACTGTTCCTTACCATTCTAAGAACCGTTCGGCCTGACGGTGGAAAAGCAGCTATTTATAAGCCCCAATATAACAATATTCTAGTATAGTTTTAAAGGGTTAGTTCACCCCAAAAAAACTTAATTAATAATAGTCATAATTTACTCACCCTTGTGTTGTTTCAAACTTGTAAAACTTTTGTTCAAACTTCGGAACACAAATTAAGATATTTTAATAAAATCTGAGCCAGTTCTGTACTCTACATTGACAGCTATGCAACTACCACTTCGATGCTTCAAAAAGTTCTCAAAGAGAACTAATCCATATGAATTGAGCAGTTTAGTCCAAAATTCCTGAAGAGACAGGATTGCTTTACAGGTCCTTCTCAAAAAATTAGCATATTGTGATAAAAGTTCATTATTTTCCATAATGTAATGATAAAAATTAAACTTTCATATATTTGAGATTAATTGCACACCAACTGCAATATTTCAGGTCTTTTGTTGTTTTAATACTGATGATTTTGGCATACAGCTCATGAAAACCCAAAATCTCAAAACATTAGCATATCATGAAAAGGTTCTCTAAACGAGCTATTAACCTAATCATCTGAATCAACTAATTAACTCTAAACACCTGCAAAAGATTCCTGAGGCTTTTAAAAACTCCTAGCCTGGTTCATTACTCAACCGCAATCATGGGTAAGACTGCCGACCTGACTGCTGTCCAGAAGGCCATCATTGACACCCTCAAGCGAGAGGGTAAGACACAGAAAGAAATTTCTGAACAAATAGGCCCAGAGTGCTGTATCAAGGCATCTCAGTGAGAAGTCTGTGGGAAGGAAAAAGTGTGGCAAAAAACGCTGCACAACGAGAAGAGGTGACCGGACCCTGAGGAAGATTTTAGAGAAGGACCGATTCCAGACCTTGGGGGACCTGCGGAAGCAGTGGACTGAGTCTGGAGTAGAAACATCCAGAGCCACCGTGCACAGGCGTGTGCAGGAAATGGGCTACAGGTGCCGCATTCCCCAGGTCAAGCCACTTTTGAACCTGGGCTACAGAGAAGAAGGAATAATAATATTCCTTCTTCTCTGTAGCCTGACCTGGGCTACAGAGAAGCAGCACTGGACTGTCTCTCAAATTTTGCATGTCATTCGGAAATCAAGGTGCCAGAGTCTGGAGGAAGACTGGGGAGAAGGAAATGCTAAAATGCCTGAAGTCCAGTAGGGTTGTGCCGATGGACAATATCAACGTCTTCTATAGTTAAACTAAAAACTTTGCAGGGATTGCTCTGTAAATTAAATTGAGAGTATAACTAAAGCATATATACTATTTTAAATACTGTAGTCTATGCCAGATATATAGCTTACATTTTTAAATAATCCATTTCATAAGCATGTGTTTATTTTAGCACTTCCGTCAGTGAAACAACACACTACAGCCTGAAAAACATTTAAACGATTAACAGTTAATAATGGTAACAAAGATTAAGACAATTAAATATTAGTTTAAAAAAGATTTGTTTTATTTCCCCACAAAGATGCGTCATGCTTTGAGATGAATGTGGGACATGAGCCGGATAGACACCTTCTCGAATATCTTTGTCTTAATGTTTTCTCCTGATGTTGCAAAGCAACACGTGTTGTAAAACGTCTGAAGAGCGAATTCTATCTTCCACAGGGTCAAGACATTTAGGCTGTTTGATTATGCACTGCCAGAGAAAACTAAATTAAAATCGCCTGTGTGTGTGTATGAATTGCGTTATTCAAATACACTTGACGCGCCAAGTCTAATAAGAACAAACTGTGTTAAATAAAATTGGAAGTAAAAAGGTATTCGTCCTACATTGTTTTTTTTCTACTTAACCACAGTAAATCATGTGAATGGGTAGGCTATAGACTTAATTATAAGCAAATGAAAGGAAGTTTACAATTCCCTGCGAAAATGAGTGTGCCGCGAGTGAAGATTTATGAAAAGAAACGTGATGTCCAGTGGGATAAAATGGACTAACTGTTAACCTTTTGGTTATGCCTATTGTTAAAGTTCACAGAAATCGGAAAATCGGGTACAAACATTTGAAAAGCTGGCAAATCCTTAATTGGGCTCAGCCTCCCTCTCTCGTTCGGCATGAATCCATATGTTTTCATGGCTGCGATGTAACTGCAAATTTATTTCCTTTGAAAACAAAGCTTTGTGCTTCTGTCCTGTGGTAATATATTAACGTAAAACAGCATTCACATACAAAACACAGGGATAATAACGAAATTATAGTTTTAAATAGAAAATAGTATTTATGTGAGGAGGTATATTAAAATAAAAAGTGCAAAACTCTTTACTTTGTTTCCCCTCACGTGCAACCTAGCGCAGGTGAGTCCTTATTTGAGTTAGCAAAATAACGAAATAGATAATAGTATTCATGTAAAGAGATAGTAAAATACAGATATAGTAAATTATATATTTTTATAAAAAAAAAAAACGACAATATCATCGTCCATCGCGATGTTTTACTGTAAACTGCCAATTTAAGTCCAGTGTCAAGTACCCACAGTCAGTGATGGTCTGGGGTGCCATGTCAGCTGCTGGTGTTGGTCCACTGTGTTTTATCAAGGGCAGGGTCAATGCAGCTAGCTATCAGGAGATTTTGGAGCACTTCATGCTTCAATCTGCTGAAAAGCTTTATGGAGATGAAGATTTCGTTTTTCAGCACGACCTGGCACCTGCTCACAGTGCCAAAACCACTGGTAAATGGTTTACTGACCATGGTGTAACTGTGCTCAATTGGCCTGCCAACTGTCCTGACCTGAACCCCATAGAGAATCTGTGGGATATTGTGAAGAGAAAGTTGAGAGAAGCAAGACCCAACACTCTGGATGAGCTTAAGGCCGCTATCGAAGCATCCTGGGCCTCCATAACACCTCAGCAGTGCCACAGGCTGATTGCCTCCATGCCACGCGCATTGAAGCAGTCATTTCTGCAAAGGATTCCCGACCAAGTATTGAGTGCATAACTGAACATAATTATTTGAAGGTTGACTTTTTTTGTATTAAAAACACTTTTCTTTTATTGGTTGGATGAAATATGCTATTTTTTTTAGATAGGAATTTTGGGTTTTCATGAGCTGTATGCCAAAATCATCAGTATTAAAACAATAAAAGACCTGAAATATTTCAGTTGGTGTGCAATGAATCTAAAATATATGAAAGTAAAATTTTTATCATTACATTATGGAAAATAATGAACTTTTATCACAAAATGCAAATTTTTTGAGAAGGACCTGTATATGATGAACAGCTTTAATTTAGGCTTTTATTCACATATAAACATTCACCAGTGAACATAAACAGAAGCTCAACCGAACATGCTTGATGCACTAGAACAAATCTCATTGGTTGTTGCAGAAGCTCAGGACATGAAGAACCGCATTGGGTGGAGCTGAGGTGATGTGATTTAAATGAATGAGTTATTAAAAAAATTCACCCTCCTCACGGTTGTCATTAAGAGCAAAATTAGCTATATAGACCAAAACCACAATTTGTACCAGGCTGTAAACATGTTTTTTTTTAAAGTGTTTGATTTAAAGTGTAATTTGATTGTTTATTTTATCTATGTCTCATTACATTACATGGAGAGGGTGGGGTTTATGACCTATACTGCATCCAGTCACCTGGGTGTGATCAAGACGGCTTCACTTTTCAGAACTCGTGTGACACACTTGGTTCACACGCTCAATAGATATGTCTGTGATTGGCTACAATGATCATTGCTGCAAAAACACATTATAAATAGAAACCTTTGGTTCTCTTCACATAGCACCGACACAGACACACAAAGAAATAAATTGAGAATTACAATATATATATACCTAGCCTTAGTTTTCATGTGTATTAATCTGTTGTCATGCCTGTATCAGGGGCTGGCTCTTCTGTGACACCAACCACCCCTGTCCGACGGAAGCGAGGTAGAGGTAACCACTGGAGAAGAAAATCTGGGGGAAAGCCTGAAATCCAGCTCCAACCAACACCCATCAAAGTGACCTGCGGTAAGAGCACTTTCTTTACTCTGTGTTACACTTCTTCACTTTGTGTTATACTTCTTCTGTCATTTAATCTCTCTTACCAGCATTCTTTGAATATATGAATCTCTGTATCTTTTAATTTCTTCTTTTGGTTGAATGTACAAAATCTATCAAATTCTCTAGAGCTGATCATTTCTGAGTGCAGCTGTTCATAATTAACCATATAATTAATCATTCATTCATTAGTGCCTGAACCTGTAATCAGAATAAAAGTGTCAAACCATCACACAATAGGTCCATGTTAAACGTATGTCATCTCCATTCATCCCTTTGTGAATTCCCTGCACACTGCACTATTATCACTTTGAGTTTCATTCTGACTGGACTCAAAGGCTGCTCACACCAAAGCCTCTTTATGCTTTTGCTAGATGGGAGCTGTCCTGCCATCAGGGCATTGCTAAAATCTCTTCAGAACAGAGCACATGAGACACACTGAGTGGCAATAATGGCACAGTAGGTAAGGAAATACCAAACTATTTGTTAGGAAAGTAGGCATTGTGTGAGGCATTTATTTTCTGCAAGGACTGTTTTTTCTGGGACATTCAAGTCTCAAAATACCAATGGCCTCAATTTGCTGTAAAGCTTTAAAAGCCGAACAAGTTTTCCTGTATAATGCCCTTGTGGGAGCTGGATGTCTCATAATGACATTTAATACAGATACTTATGGCAATTTTGCTGTAATGTATTAGTTTTTGTCACTATAATAGGACCGTGTTTTTTTTCTCCCTTTGTAACGGTGCAGATACATATCCTGTAATCATTTTATCTGCATGATTTTGCCTCCTTTCAACACTTTTCATCTTTGGCTTCACAGTGCTGCATCTGGTGTAACTAAAAATATAAATATATTGTTGGTTTTGTTGACAGAAATCAGACTTTAAATGTGTGGATTCTTTCTAAATATCTGTCTGATGCATGAGCCACACACGGAACCTCACACTTTCAAAACATAAATGAAAAGCTTTTTTCATCTGTTATGATCATTGATTTTAAAAGGCTATATAAATATAGAGGAGTTATGTTACGTTTACTCAAATATCTGCATCCAGCCATTATTTATGCATAAGGATGCCATCTTGTTTTTTCAAACGTGTGTGAGTCAGGCTCTAGACAAGCTCTTTGTCCACCTCATTGCGCCAAGATGCGCAGTACCTGTCAGTTTCACTCTATTGTTACAGATGCTTATTGACCCTTTATATCTGCCTGTACAAAGACTGCATGGCTTTGGTAACCTTCCTCATTAAGTGCACTGCGGGGGTTCTTAAACCCTCAATTGAAGCTGCTTATTTCCTTGCATATTAATGTCTCCTGCTCAAAGCATTTAGCTTTTGCTAAAGGCAACAAGCAAATCCAAAGTTGTAATGTTTTGGTTATAGTCTGTTATGTACTTAGCATCCCAGTAGCAGTGTTTCTTATCAGTCAAAAGTAAAATAGTAGAGGTCTGCACAGGATGAATTTTTCAATACCGCTCCTGCCTGCTTTCTGTAAAAAAAAAGTATATTTTATCTTGCTCCTGCTTGAAAATTTCACATTTTGTTCCCTTCCTGCCCGCAAAAAATTGGATTTGGTCAACGCTGATTTTTGTTGTTGTTGGTCCCAGTCCAGATAGATTCCATCTCATCATGGTGTCTAAGGCTATTTTTCCAATTTTTAAGATCTCCAGTTACAGACTTCTACATGCTGTTATAATTAGATAATTATTTTTATGCGGTAGCCCATGAGTGATTTCTTTCTCCTGCTTCCCGCACACATCTCTCCCACATCTACACACAGCAATTCAAAACTTGAGGATTGCAGACCTCTATAAAACAGTAATTTGGTGCAGCACAATAGTGCTTAATAGTTAACATATTCCTTTCTCATCAGAAATAACATTGTATAATTAAGATTTGGTTACTGATTGCATTATTATACCCAATAGGTCTTAGTCAGGGTAGTGCCACATTTAACTTTTGACAGGAATGAAAACGAGGCTGTGATGGTGAGAAGTACCATGTGTACGGTTGTTTAACAACATAACTGAACAACATTCAGTCTTTCTGGGAAAAAAACCCATAAGTAGACAAAAACTGTTTTAAAAGTAGTGAATCTTTGTGATCTAGGACCTATACAGTGCATGCCATTGTAAAGACTAACTCTCACAGCCTTGTTTTTATCCACCTTAAATTCAATATGGTGTCTAACCTGACTAAGGCCTGTTGTAGTTGTGATCAGTGTTGGGGGTAATGCATTACAAGTAACTTGAGTTACATAATCGGGTTACTTTTTCAAGTAACTAGTAAAGTAACGCATTACTTTTCAAATTCACTACAAAATATCTGAGTTACTTTTTCACATTTATTTGACTGACAGCGCTCCTTTCCCCATGTTTAGAAAAATCGAGAGTAAGTGCAGAGGCGTTGTGTGTAAACATGTTATTGCAGTTCTAGACTAAATTTGAGTATTAATTCATCTCACAAAAAAAATTCAGTATTTTCTCAAAATGAATAAAATCAGTCAAATGCAAAATCAGAATAGTTTGCAAACCTCCAATAATTAAATATTAAATAAAAAAAATATGTTTATACATTTAATCTACCTTTATTGACCAATGTCTTGCTGCTAACATTCAATGATTAAGTTAAACCATGAGCAAAAATGAATAGATTTTATGCATTAGAGTAACGCATTACTTTTCTTAAAAAGTAACTGAGTAACTCAATTAGTTACTTTTTAAAGGAGTAACGCAATATTGTAATGCATTACTTTTCAAAGTAACTTTCCCCAACACTGGTTGTGATCATTTGTGTACAAAAAAAAACAATGTTTCAATTATGCTTTAGACTTGCTTCAATCCCCCTGCTTCCTTCATGGTTCGATTTTTAGACCGAAAAGTACACTCACGTTCTTTGTTATTATTTCTGTCACATTTTTCATCAACTTCTCAATCCCTTTTCATTTTCCTTTGGATAAGCAGTTTTCCGTGTGAATAACTCCTGTGGTGTGCCTGAAAGAGATTGAGTATTGGGCCACTGAGAATGAGCTTCATCAGCCTGTATTTCCTGGTGTTTCTTATCCAGAAAAACACTGATTATTGTCATTCCACTTCTTATTTAAATCATTGATTCTCTCACCTCTGTAACTGAGCTTTGATGCAGCAAAAGCTAATCTACTTTCTGCACTGACCTTTTGTTTATGTGGTGAGAATCCTTTGTGCCCTAACTTGCCTTACTTCTCCCTTAAACATTAGGTTACACTGCACTGTGAGCTTTTTGACCTATAAAATATTCATAAACCAACCTTCAATCTCAAATGGTTACATGTAAATTCTCTATCGACTAAGAGTTCCAGCCTGGAAATGCTTATTTAGTTTCTCTCAGACAACAAGTTCTGCTATGCCATGATTGACCTTTGAACTTTCACCTTTGTTTTACTCCTGAACTAGCTGAACATGCTGTTTGCTGTGTTGACTCCGCATTTGATCTTGGCAGGTTGACTCAAGAATGAGTAGGAAAAGCAGGAGAATGGATAGAGTGAAAGAGACAGAGCTCACAACAAAAACAAGTGTGTGCTGTCCGCTCTGTGCGATCACACACAGTCAAGACATGTGTGTGCTTTAACTCACGCTCCTGGTCCATGTCCTAAGGTAAAGAACCCCCTTCCTAACTCGCATAGGCGGAGGGGTGAATCTAATACTCTGTGTTCAAATGTCAGTTTTCAGTTGTTACTGTCCACTTCCCCAGTTACATGTGCTAAACGATGAACTAGATTTGGGAAAAAATAGGAACAAAATCCTCTCTGGAGGGGTTGTTGGCCTCAGTGTTTCACAGAACTGACTCAAAGAATTCATGAAAAATTCCTTGGAAATTTATGGGAGTCCATTGGATGCATCCTGCTAATTTGTCTATATTACACAACATTAAATTACTCTTTTCAGCGTACTCCATGTTCAAAAACAAGCCATTCTACAGTCGTTGGCCAAACTCAGTGGCAAAGCTCAGTTTTGCAATGTTTTCTCCTCAAAAATCTCCTCTGTGAACCTTTGTTGGAGCAGTTCTGAGGAAAATGACCCAACAGTTCTTGTTTAGACCCATCCCAGTGTTTGTGTGTTTTCAGAATTCAAACTTTAAGTGAATTTGAAGGGTTAGTTCACCCAAAAATGAAAATGACCTAATGATTTACTCACCCTCAAGCCCTCCTAGGTGTATATGACATTCTTCTTTCAGAGGAATCAGAGTTATGTTAAAAAATGTCCTGGCTAGCTTTATAATGGCTGTGAATACAAATTCAAAATTTGAATCCCAAAAAAATGCATCCATCCATTCTAAAAGTAAACCACATGGCTCCGGGTGGTCAGTAAAGTCCTTCTGAAGCGAATCGATACAGTTGTGTATGAAAAATATCCACATTTAACATGTTATAAAGTAAAATATCTAGCTTTGCCAGACCCCCTTCTGCATTCAACTTAGGAAAAAAGAATAACTGGCGTGACATATGACATCGGATGTAGTGTAGCCGTTTTGAACTGGGAGAGGCGTTACACTTTCTTCATATTACTGCCATTATAAAGCTTGGATTAGCCAGGATTTTTTTTTTATGTAACTGATTGTATTCGTCTGAAAGAAGAGTGTCATATACAGGTCCTTCTCAAAAAATTAGCATATTGTGATAAAAGTTCATTATTTTCCATAATGTAATGATAAAAATTAAACTTTAATATATTTTAGATTCATTGCACACCAACTGAAATATTTCAGGTCTTTCGTTGTTTTAATACTGATGATTTTGGCATCCAGCTCATGAAAACCCAAAATCTAAAAAAAATTGCATATCATGAAAAGGTTCTCTAAACGAGCTATTAATCTAATCATCTGAATCAACTAATTAACTCTAAACACCTGCAAAAGATTCCTGAGGCTTTTAAAAACTCCCAGCCTGGTTCATTACTCAAAACCGCAATCATGGGTAAGACTGCCGACCTGACTGCTGTCCAGAAGGCCATCATTGACACCCTCAAGCGAGAGGGTAAGACACAGAAAGAAATTTCTGAGCGAATAGGCTGTTCCCAGAGTGCTGTATCAAGGCACCTCAGTGAGAAGTCTGTGGGAAGGAAAAAGTGTGGCAAAAAACGCTGCACAACGAGAAGAGGTGACCGGACCTTGAGGAAGATTGTGGAGAAGGACCGATTCCAGACCTTGGACTGAGTCTGGAGTAGAAACATCCAGAGCCACCGTGCACAGGCGTGTGCAAGAAATGGGCTACAGGTGCCGCATTCCCCAGGTCAAGCCACTTTTGAACCAGAAATAGCGGCAGAAGCGCCTGACCTGGGCTACAGAGAAGCAGCACTGGACTGTCGCTCAAATTTTGCATGTCATTCGGAAATCAAGGTGCCAGAGTCTGGAGGAAGACTGAGGAGAAGGAAATGCCAAAATGCCTGAAGTCCAGTGTCAAGTGCCCACAGTCAGTGATGGTCTGGGGTGCCATGTCAGCTCCTGGTGTTGGTCCACTGCGTTTTATCAAGGGCAGGGTCAATGCAGCTAGCTCTCAGGAGATTTTGGAGCATTTCATGCATCCATCTGCTGAAAAGCTTTATGGAGATGAAGTTTTCGTTTTTCAGCACGACCTGGCACCTGCTCACAGTGCCAAAACCACTGGTAAATGGTTCACTGACCATGGTATTACTGTGCTCAATTGGCCTGCCAACTCTCCTGACCTGAACCCCATAGAGAATCTGTGGGATATTGTGAAGAGAAAGTTGAGAGAAGCAAGACCCAACACTCTGGATGAGCTTAAGGCCGCTATCGAAGCATCCTGGGCCTCCATAACACCTCAGCAGTGCCACAGGCTGATTGCCTCCATGCCACGCCGCATTGAAGCAGTCATTTCTGCAAAAAGATTCCCGACCAAGTATTGAGTGCATAACTGAACATAATTATTTGAAGGTTGACTTTTTTTGTATTAAAAACACTTTTCTTTTATTGGTCGGATGAAATATGCTATTTTTTTTAGATAGGAATTTTGGGTTTTCATGAGCTTTATGCCAAAATCATCAGTATTAAAACAATAAAAGACCTGAAATATTTCAGTTGGTGTGCAATGAATCTAAAATATATTAAATTTAAATTTTTATCATTACATTATGGAAAATAATGAACTTTTATCACATTATGCTAATTTTTTAGAAGGACCTGTACACCTAGGATGGCTTGAGAGTGACTAAATCATGAGGTAATTTTCATTTTAGGTGAACTATACCTTAATTTATTGAATCGAATTTTGCCATTGTTTTGATTTTACAGAATTGAGCTAGACACTGGTTGTAAAGTTAGTAAAAAAGAAGCCTGACAAGCTCATTCTGACCCAAGAGGTTTGAACCTGCAGTCTCCATATGAATTAGAAATTGTTGCTTTCTCACACACAGACAAGAAATTATGTATATGAACTTTGCCTGCTTGACCAAAAAATTAGACATAGTGAAACTATTGCAACAACGTTCATCCAAAACTGCTTGTTTCTCTCTCTCTCTCTTCCTCTCCTTTCTCTATGTCCACAGTTGAAAAACAGACTGACACAAGTGTCAGGAACAAAAACAAGTTGGCCATCCTCACATACTAAGAGAGGGAGAGAACGAAAGAAAGAAAAAAAAAGTCAAAAGAAAAGCTTGACCCTGACCTATGTGTGCAGTCGGTCAGCCTTTTGCTCTCGTTTCTCTCCCTCCATCTTGGTTTGTTGTTCAGCAGAAAAGAGGGATCGAAATAAGTGTGGAAGCTCTTCGCATGGAGCAACACCCCATAAAATGATGCACTTTTTAAAAATTGATTTTTAGAAAAATAGTTATTCATTGTTTGTTTATTTTGAAGAAATTTACAATATCATTACATTATATTTACAAAACATCTAAATATTTGTGAATTCATGTTATTTATTTATTTTTGAAATGCTCTGGGATGCACAAAAATCATGATGCCTGCAGTGGAAGCATTACATATTAACAAAAAAACCCTCCACTGTGCTGCTTATTATAGGTACCTTTTGTGTACTGAAGCTGGAAGCAGGGAAAACCTTTGTCCTGTATTAGTGTGTGACGAGCTCTCATTATGTTTGTTTAATGGAACTAAAAGTGCTCTGTAAATATGTGCTGTGTTTAAAAGAACGTTAAAGAAGTTTTGTGTTTCGAGTCTGCTTTCCAACCTGCATTACAAATTGTTTTTGGGAACATATTTAGGAGAGGGGGACCACCATGATCTTTTAAAATGAACATACAATTAGTCATGTTGTTCCTGTACGCTAAATTTACATCCCTGTTTTAAAGGGGTCATGACATGTTTTTATTTTATTTTTATTATTTTAATGTTCCTTGAGGTTCACCTATAATGTTAATAAATGAAATGTGTTTTGAAAATATCCATATATATCCGTCATTTACAGACATAGCATTATGAAATCATTTGCTTATGGTTTGTGAAGCAGCTGCTGTCAGATCCATTACAGTTGTCTGCTTCATTTTTCAACAAAAGTTTCTTTGTGAACTCTACATTACACTGCCTCGTTTACAAAACAAAATGTTCCGAACAAACACATAATCCTCTGACGTAATCCAGGACACAATTAAAATAATCCATCCATTTGTTTCCAGTGCTGGGATCCTTCGGCTGTACAGAGACGCAAACCAGCTGTTTAAACTGGACTCGTCAAAGTGAACGTTCTTTCACTTTTCCAGTTGTCCTGTTGTCGACAGACTCAAGCGCGTGTAGCATGTCAGAAACTCTATGCACATCTGTACACTGTATCCAGTGTAGACGGTGTCAGTGTTTGGCATGGGTTCTATCTGCCTTTGAACGCTCATGCTCACAATATCAGCCTTTAAGCAGCTGAAAGCCAGTGGCCGGGGCCTCTGGTGTAATGATGTATAAATATTCATTGATGTCTTGTTTTCGCGGCAGTTACATGCAAATATATTTGCCCCTATGAAGTCAGATCATACCAAAATTTGTAATTTTTGGAGCTTGAAATAAATGCTTTTAAACGTTCAAGATGTTTTAATGGTACAAAGACCTCTTATGTCAAAAGAGTAAGATCAAGGCAAATTTGATTTGTCATGTCCTGACCGCTTTAACATACTGCACTAGTAGCATTATTGATAAATCTAAATATGTTAGACCTCACATCATGGAGCAGTTTCCTTGTCAAATGTATAGTTAAGTCTGCATCTGAAATGGATCATCTTTGAACAGTATAATTTAGTAAAGGCATTATGTAAATGCTTATTTTTAGATTATAATGATCAAAAGAAGCTTTTTTTGGATGGTATATCAAAGCATCATTGCCAAAACATTAGTAGGATTTGATATACACACATGCTGTTACACTGTCTTTCACATTAATCCTGGTTTCACATGGCATTTAAAAAAATCTTAGCTTACACTTTATTTTAAAGTTATGTAGTTACATTGTACTTACTCATAAGTACTGAGTTATATTAATGAGCATGTACTTACTGTAGAGTTGTGTTTAGGGTTTGGTTTAATGGTAAGTTGCTTGTAATTATGCATAATTAACTGTTATTACTATCATAAGTACATGTAGTAACGTGTAACTACGTCACCTTAAAATAAAGCATCACCAAATCTTGTAATTGCACTACTGTTAAAAAATTTGGGGTCGATGAGAACTAAAGAAGTCTCTTGTGCTCAGCAAGGCTACATTTTATGTGAACAGTGAAACAGTAATTATGTGAAATATTATTACAATTTAAAATATAATGTATTCCTGTGATGGCAAAGCTGAATTTTCAGCATCATTACGCCAGTCTTCAGTGTCACATGATCCTTCAAAAATCATTCTAATATGATGATTTGTTGCTTAAGAAACATTTCTTTCTTAATTATCAATATTGAAATCTGTTGTGCTGATCTTTTTTGTGTGTGTGACAATTTGAAAGTCTTTAATGTCACTTCAATTCAATGTGTCCTTGCTGAATCAAGTTATTAATTTCTTATATAAAAAATCTTTCTGACCCCAAATGGTAGTGTATGTAACTATATATTTACTAGCTATAGCCCTGTACACCTGCATTGATTTTAGAATGAAGGGAATGTGTATGGCTGGATATTTAGCTACAGTCAATTCATGAATAACACCAGGACAAAGTTATCATTCCTAAAGTGCAACTGCTCACAATGACTTCCTAAATACAGTATATTCAAGCATTTGAACAATGTTTTATTAATTTTCACTAATGAATATATTTAGTGTCATCGCTTACTCCCTACATTACTGGATGGTTTTATATTTCATATTGACTGTTGCTTTGTAAACGTCCCAACATGCAAAAGGGTGGAGTTTGTGGTGGAGCTTTGGTTGTAGAAAGGTTGGATTTGTGTTGCAGCAATGTTCTGAAGATTGATGGGTCCACTTCCTCCTCTGACCTCTGAGCTAATGACATGAAAGGAAATGACATCACTGCGAAGCTCTGGTTCAGTATGTATACTCCAATCGTATTTTGCCGTCTCTGTTCCCTGTGCTGTTGCATGACATCAGTTCTACCTCCACTGTTTGGTAAAGCCAACCTGCATCATTTTGTCTATCAATTATGGCCCCTACAGAATTCAGATGCACATATGAAAGTATAAACATCACCAGATCTGTCGACTGAAACTTCCAATGTGAGCCCATCTCTGGATTTAGCTTGAGGTGCTATCAGTCCACCTGAACATACGAACGGCCTCAGTTAATGTGCTTTCATAACTCCCTCACATCTCTGTGACCTGCGAATATACTAGTACTTTGTTCAGCAGACATGTTGGACTTTACCAATGTGTTTCCAAGTCCCTGTGTGCCTGCAATAATTCGAATACCACATCATGATGAATTTATCTAGATCTCCCCCTCCTAAAGTGCAAAACCTGAACTAGTCGACTGGTTTCACTTGAAACCTTAATGACTACAAGTGAAGAATCCGGGTCGATCGACTCCAAAATCTCAATGTTAAACATTTTGAAGATGTTGGCCTCACTTATCAAGTAGATCTCGGAGCTGATGCCTTATCAAAAAGAGTTTTGTGCATTCTGGTTTAATACACTGTCCGTAACAGATCGAAATTTAAATGGGGAAGATACTTGCTTTAAGCAAATCTGTGTGAATCATTGCTTATTCTTACAGTTATTTTTATACCAAATTGTTTTGGTATAAACAAATAAACTGAATGTCAAGTCTCATTATAACTGTTTTTGCCCTCCTTTTTACTCCCCACTGATCTGCTTCATTTCTCGTGTTCTCCCCCTTTCCTCCGCTTCTGTTTTTCTTATTTCTCTCCATCCTTGCTTCAAAAAACCCTTCAATTTCAAAACGAATCTCCAACATTTTTTCTTTGCCCCTTTGCATGCCACCCTTCATCCTTCATCCCACCCTCCTCTCTTTTTCTGTCTCCCACGCTCTTACGCTCTCAGATATCCGACTACGCGTACGTGCGGAGTATTCGGAGCACGAGTCGGCCCTTCGTGGAGGTGTTTCGTCAGACAAGCAGCAGCCGTTGGAGAGGCAGTTTGAACTGTTCAGCCGGGCGAGCCAGCTGCTCCGCGCCCGGGATCTAGGCTCTATTGTCTGTGATATCAAGTTCTCGGAACTCGCCAACCTAGATGCCTTTTGGGCAGACTACCTGAGCGGGGCTCTGCTCGAGGCGCTGAAAGGGGTCTTCATCACAGACTCTTTGAAAAGGGCAGCGGGACAGGAGGGGGTCCGGCTGCTTGTCAGTGTGGATCAGGATGACTACGAGGAGGGCAGGAAACTGTTGCTTAACAGCCAGACACATAATGGGACAAACTGGGAGACACAAAGGTGAGTGAGATTGTAAGTGCATTTGGTAACACTTTATTTTACTATGTCCTTGTTACACGTTACATGTACTTACCATAGTAATAAATGGTGTATAATTACATGCAACTAACCATAAACCAAACCCTAACCCTATAGTAAGTACATGTAGTTAATTAATATTACTAAGTACTTATATGTATAATTACACTGTAACAATGACACTTAAAATAGAGTGTAATTTTAATTCGTGTATTTTTTTACTTGTGTTCCGATAATGATCATACATTAGATGTTTAAATGCGATTTTTATATACTCCCCATCTAGTTATTATATTATTAACATGTAACCACCAGGGGGCGTTAGAAAACAATTTTATCTGATCCCCTTTTTTCTACCAGGAGAGTTATTTATTTTAGCATTATTTATATACTACTTTAGTATTTATCTTTTATTTTTTGTTTTTATTTTAGATTTAGTAATTTTTTTATGTGTTTTTGTCATTTTTTTTTTTTTTGTTATTTTATTTTTTGGTACTTTTTAATTGGATATTTTACTTCAACTAAAGCTTTTTTCTAAAGCTGTAGTTGCCTAGTTTTTTAAGTTTAAGTTTTCGTGAAATATTTATATTGTATTTCAGCTTTATTTTAATTAACAAAAACTATTTGTAATAGATTTAGTAAGAAAAAGTTGCACTGTCATTCTTCTAAAGCTTATATATAGATAGATAAACAGACAGACAGACAGACACACACACACACACACACAGGTAGATAAACAGACAGACACACACACACAGACACAGGTAGATAGACAGACAGATAGATAGATAGACAGACAGACAGACAGACACAGGTAGATAGATAGACAGACAGACACACACACACACACACACACAGGTAGATAGACAGACAGACAGATAGATAGACAGGTAGATAGACAGACAGACAGACACAGGTAGATAGACAGACAGACAGACACAGGTAGATAGATAGACAGACAGATAGACACACAGACACAGGTAGATAGACAGACACACAGACAGATAGATAGATAGACAGACAGACAGACAGATAAACAGACAGACAGACAGACACATAGATAGACAGACAGACAGACATACACAGATAGATAGACAGACATACACAGATAGATAGACAGACACACAGACACAGGTAGATAGATAGACAGACAGACACAGGTAGATAGATGGATAGATAGATAGATAGATAGATAGATAGATAGATAGATAGATAGATAGATAGATAGATAGATAGATAGATAGATAGATAGATAGATAGATAGATAGATAATCTGTCATTCAAATTCAAAAATTGCTTTATTGGCATGAATGTTAATCATA
>CM040926.1:19886634-20029134 GCA_023029165.1 Gobiocypris rarus | reverse complement strand
TGAAAAGGTTTTGAGAGGTTGAATGCTAACTTAATTCTTAAGTGTTGGAGCTGTAATGATGCATCAGAAGACCAAAGTCACACTTCCACCATCGGGCGGGCGGACATGTCGTGTAACCAAACTGCTCCAGATTGGTCTCTTGTACTGCTTATAAGAGTCACAAAGATGACTTTTGAAATCCTCTATACAGTACTTGACTGGACCAGTCAATCAATGTTGCCAAAATTTGGAAATGCCACAAGATGGAGTAGACATTCATGCTAGTCTATTACAACAAAGACTTTCTAAAGTGTACACCACTGTGAAGACTATATTTGTCCCAACAACTCCATGTTAACATGCTATTTGTCTCAGAAACAAGGTCAGCAAAGTCATGGATTATCAGGGCCTTTGGATGCCTTTGTATATTGCTGATAGAAAAATGATAGTTAACACCAGCCTTGACGCAACCAGACTAACCTCTGGTCCTGTTTCTAGAATGTGTTGCCCTTTTTGTTATATTTGTACCCTTATGACAAAAAGATAAAAGTTCAGTAGTGGCTAGTGGTAATTCATTCCTGTCATTTGACAGATATTAAGTGAATTGGGGGTAGAAAATTGAACACTTTTGTGTTTTCATGTTTTTGTTTAAACTGATATTACTTGATATTGTTTTGGAATATGTACATTTACGTAAATATGATTCTTAATAAATTACTGTCAGAAAATGGTTGTCTCTGATTTTGTGTGATAAAAGATGTTTAATTTCTTCTGGCGACTTTTTAGTTCACCCGAAAATGAAAATTCTGTCATTAATTACTCACCTTCTTGTTGCAACCCCCTAAGACTTTCCTTCATCTCCGGAACACAAATGCAGATATTTTTTGATAAAATCTGAGAGATTTCTGTCCCTCCATAGATTGTGAAACTAATATTAAGCGGTTTAGTCCAAATTTTCTGAAGAGACACGATTGCTTTGTGAGGAACAGATTAATTCATCTTTTCTACACTTTTGCACCCCCTTGTGGATTTAAGGATCATTGGGAGCATACTTATATATCCTTTCAGAATAGGAGCTGCTTGCCGGACTAAATATATATTCCCTGCCTTAAACAATTGCTGACTCAGATGGTTTGGATTTCGAATAATATTACACCAACATCAGGTTAGGAGGGGGAGCGAAGGGTTGGATCCCAGCTGTGTCTCAGAGGTTTTAGATCATGAAGGTAACTCATTTACAATTTGCTTCAAAATGAACATCTACTAATATTATTTAATGCCATGGTGCTTTCTTTTGTCCTATTAGTATTATTATTGTCCCCTTATCCATTAAGTCAAGATCAAAATCTATTTAAGAGCAGAAAAGGGTCCATGGGCTGTTCCGTTAGAACTGTCCATGGTGCTGAAGAAATGAGGCATGCAGATCTGTATTGACTTTGACATTCTTTTTAAGGGAGCATAATGTATTAACCACAGCTGAACTGTGTTCCTTTAACAAATAATAAATAATTATAGGGTGTAAATTAAACAGTATGACTATACTAATTTGCTTCGAGCACAGTGTTTTGAAGAGAGGCCTAATTCGGGCCTTCCCCGCGTTTTTGTGCAATTATTAATTTCACCTGTAGATGGCAGCTATATTTTTACTTAATCCTAGTCAAGCCTACGCAAAACATATACTGGTGCATATAGGCCCACTGAAGGAATCAGAAAAGGGTGAAAAATAATTATTAAAATCTACACTTACACATTTTTTTTCTCGTTCTTGACACACAAATGCAAGTTTTGGTTGTTTTCAGCACCGGCGGTCAACGCGTTGTTATGGAAACCGCTAGAGATAAAGGGGCAGCGAGACACATGAAGGATTCGCGCACGAACACACACCCTCCACCCGACCCCATCACCTTTCGCCCCTAATTTCAAATTCAGGCTCCTCACCCGAAAACACCCCCACCCACCCCAAATATCTGCCCGCTCTCCCGTTTTGCTGTGTCCGACAGTTTTTTGTGCCCGAGCAGCTCGCGCGTGTGACGGAGACTGCCACGTTCATCGATGGAAACGCTGGTAATGTTGTGTAAACAAACTGACAACTTCTTAAAATGATTTTGCATATGTATAACTTTTCCGTACTCTGATACCATTTTGTACCCTATTTTATACCCATGTTTTACTTTCTGTTTCTGTTAGTTATAGCATAATCCATTAAAACGATTCACGTTAAAGTTGTCGTTATTTTAAACCGTCCGAGCTCGAGCTGGGGAGACTCGGAAAGAGTTATTGCCTGTAATGATTTCTTTCTCGAACCGGGGTTTCCTTTTTATTGATTAGATAGAAATTAATTCATAGGACAGTCCTCTCTTCTATGTGCTTGTGTTTCTCTGTATGTTTCCTGCGAATCACGGTGTGTGTGTGTGTGTGTGTGTGTGTGTGTGTGTGTGTGTACAACCGCTGTTCTGCATCCTGTAATTGGCGCAGGGCATCGCGGGAATATTTGATTTGAAAAAAGATGAGTTCGCGCTGTGAAATATGCATGCGCTTCATGTGTGTTTTACAGTGAACAATGTTGAATAATCGCGTGGTGATAGTAGCCTACATGCACAGCTTTCTGTCATTTATAAAGCAAAGCTTTTAGGAGCTATAGCCTATTCTTTGCCCATTACTGCTGTTTTTGGGGTATAACAATCATATGTTGACCAAATACTACTCCAGTATAGCGATTATATCGAGAAGGCAGGGATATAAACCGTATGTTTGTGAAATGTCAAAGATTTGTACTTGTTTTACAGTAGGCCTAAGTCAGAATGGCCTAATGTCAACAAATGGTAATGTAATTGTAGGCCAAATGACAAGGCCTCATTTTGCAGTTTTTTGACGACCGTTGCCAAAGTCGTGGTTAAATGTTTCAAAACTCTTCAAGCTTGAAAGGGGTTTTGTTTTTGCCATGGTTTAAATCCTAGGGTATCGGCATCGACATTTCCTTCATTTCTGTGGGCTAATTGTGCGCGAAAGCTTCTGTTTTGTCTCTTGACTTGTGGAAAATCTGGACCTAGCCAATGTTTACTCCTTTGGGAAGCTTGTAATCAATATGGTCGATATTTGTTTGGCGGCGTATCCTTGATAACGACGTTGTAATAGTACCGTCACGCGGCCTCGGCATGGCCGTTAGTGTCCGCCGCCACACAAACTGAGTCTCCGCTGAGGGGAAAATCGATGAGCAGACTGAGTTAATTATGAGAAAATCAATTAAGAGGTGGAGATTTTTGGCTTTAAAAGGGCAGCGCCAGTGCCAAAGAAAAGGGGACTGAATGCAGTGCTCAAGCCTGTTTTTTTTTCTCTTCTCGCTCTTCTCGTCTTGTTCAGGGACAGGGTGCGCGAGGCTCGACCGTGTGGTCATTTTCTCCGTGGATGATGACATTCAACTAGTCTAGCCTTATGCAATTCTGTCAGCCGACCGTAGGCTAGGCTACAACAGATTTACAATTCTGTAATGAGGTTATTTCATTCAACTTAAGATGGGATCTCTTAAGATAAAAGCTGCATGTTGGTGACTGTATGGTGAGAAGCGCGCGGAGGTACTCATTATACTTCCTTGCCTACAAAGTCCGAGGAAAAACAAGTTTCGATATGGACTATTTATTCACAGTGGATATTTCTTTATTTTTCTTTTTTGAATTGGGTTGTAGCGTAAGTTCTGATAGTGAAGATGGTCTATCAAATATTTGAACAGCCTGAATCTCTGTATATATGTGCTCTCACGTTTCATGGTCATACACATGTTTTTTTATTGGCTTCAGATTTACTAAGAAACACACACACAGGCACCTCTTCACGGGTGCAATATATGCCTAGCTATTTGAAGATACAAAGTCATTAAATCTTCAGGAGTCATTGATGACACATTTTTGCACGATGCAGAAATCACGAGAACCATAAGGAGCTGGTAACCTTTAGTTTTAAAGTTTTGAAACATTGAATGTATTAGTATTTTATGATTTTCTCATGCAAAGTTCTAAAGAAGAAGACGCAGATCTATTGCACTGTACACAAAACAGCACTGCATTCTGAGATTGTAGAAGGAGATAGGCTCATAAGAAGACCAGATCTTCTTTTTTCTTTTTCTTTTTAACCACAGTATTATTACGTTTAGCCTGTCTAGGCTATAAACAAACAAACAAACGTGCTATTTGCCACGCATTCACTCGTTTTATTTATTTTTATGACGGTAAATTAAAATAATGCAAATCAAGAAAATGCAGTCAAATATGCACTGTATGCATATGAAAATATATCTGAACCGAGTAGCCGAACGGTCTAATCAACATAACCAGTTAAAACACAGATCGTCTTATCTCTCTGTACTGGGACGAAAGTGTTCACGTGGCTTCATATAATTAGTTCAGAGGTATATTTTAAGTAACCTAGTGTTCTAAAATTATTTTTGCAATTACAATTTTCAAAATTGTTTAGCCAGTTTCCTATTTGAGTTTGTTGGCCAAATGTTATATTCGCATTGCCATGTTTGCATCAATTACGATGAATATTGGATAGTGACAGAATATTATCACGCGACGTGTGTTATAATCACAAACTTTTTTATAGGCTTCATTGACACACCAGATATTTTTTAAATAAATAATTTAAACTCAAATAGGCCTATAACTGATATGCAAATTGCTGATCATTAGATACACATAAAATATAGTTTAACATTTATACCCAATCTAATTAGCCTAATAGGCTATAAAACGCGAATAAAGTTATACATCGAATAAATACATCAAATAGCATAAATAAAATAATTTCCCTTGAGCGCGTCTTCAGGAAAAAGTGTAGAATGTAGCTACTGTAGAAATGTGTATTTGAAATAAAGAAAATTGTTGTTAAACAAAAACACGCTCTCAAAACAAATATGCTTTATTGCTCTGCTCTCTCATTTCACATACAGTTTTTGTAGAGTAACCCTCTCATGAAAGTTTGCGCCCGAAATAAGTCATCTGCTGTTATGCAAATCAGTGATATTCTAAACTGACATAACCAGAGAATAACACGGGTAAAATAGTGGGTAAAACAACGGTAAAGTCATTTTATAAAGCGAGCTATATGGCTACATTTACTAACAGAAGAAAAAACACAATGGACTCATTATTAACTGCTTAACTAAATATACACCGTATTTTCCACTCAATCAGATTATTTTAATAGGCTATGCCATCCAAGTGTTATTAGCCTACACGTAATTATCAACTAACACATCGATTAAAGCTTAATCGCTGGATTAGCATAGAGTACTTTAGCGTCCTGTTAATAGCCTACATTACAATAGGAGCAAAAGTAGCCTAACTATATTTGTTATATTTATTTTTATTTGTTTTAAATGTTTTTGATTGTTTAGACCTACTCGGTTTATTTTCTTATATCACATTTATCTGCTTATATCCTTCGTGAGAGGAAGCTTGTATTTCGGGCAGTATTTTTTCTCTCGTTATTTTAGGAAATCACTGGTCATCCCTGATCAGACAGATCCTCAATATCGGGCGGTCTGTCAGAAGAGCATTTATTTGTCGTCGAGAAGGCGACCGTCGTTGTGTTTATATCACTTATTTAGAGTGCATACATTATTAGTAGGCTATATTCGTATTATTATTGTTGTGATTATTCTTTTTTATTCTGAATATCTGCCCCGCAGATATTCAGTGTCCGGTATCAATCTTGGGGTTTTTCATAAACAGCTGTCAACGTAACTCACGACCCCGCGGGTCAAAGGCCAAACGACCACCGGTGCAATTAAAACGGACAGAGATGGAGCATTATGGCCCCTTCCAATTTTCCTCTCACAAAAGAACAAAACTGCCGGCAGTTTATTTCAGAAATATGATGTTATAAAAAGCATACGACCATGTACTAATACTGCTATAAGAATAAAAACACATGTTGACATATTCACTTATTATATATGTAATTATTGGTACTTGGTACTCTTTTTCGTTTTCTAAAAAAAGTAACTTATTCTGCTAGCTATATTATTAAGAAATCAGGATATGATCTCAGCATTGATCTGTTTTGTATTGTCTTATGCATATGGATTCTTCAGATATTAATTTACGGAAGGCAGGATAAGTTCATGTTTACTTTTCAGAAAATAGTTGTTGGTGGAGGTGCATGGTTTATATTATAGAAATTAGGGTGTTTTTGAGAAGTTTCTGGGAAGTGTTGTATATATATATATATATATATATATATATATATATATATATATATATATATATATATATATATATATATATATATATATATATATATATTAGATGGCATAAATCAGACATTATTGGCCTTTCCACATTCGCAGCTGTAAAAATCCACCGGGCGAAACCTCAATATCAGCAACTAATAAATTGTGTCGGTTGCTGTAACCTTTCAGTTGTGGCTTTTGCTCCTGGTTTGAATGTCGTGGCTGGTCTGTTTGCAGCTCTATTTTGTTGCTGCTTATGTAGCTGTTGAAAGAATCAAGATGACCACAATAATACACAGAGGGGCACGCGCGCCGTTTATGAATGTGCGCGTGTGTTTAGAACCCAAAGAGACGATGGGGTCAGAGTTCAAATTCAGCCCCAGACGGACGACCTTGCCCTTATGAATGACCCCGGGGTCGATGGGGGAAGGGTATGAAGGGATATAGAAAATGATTTGAAGGGGAAAACAGAGAGAGCAGAAGCAAAGGGTAAAAAGATAAATACATCCAACATACAGTACATATTTTTTGTCCCATTTCCAAATATATTCTCCAATTGCTTCAGTCACACCAACACAAAAGAAAAAGTTAACCGTTGACCTTTATCTTCACTCCAGCTCCACAGTGTTCCTATATCCCCAGCTGCTAGATGAACTCTTCTGTATATCAGTGCACATTCACACACACTTCCTCTATAACCCAAGATTGAGGTTTAAATACCTGCAGTTGCTGTATTCACCTCCTCAGGTACTGGGGTTGGCTGCTCTAAAAGCCCCAGCAGGGGACAGGGTTAGGGCCCGGGGCTGATGATACGGGTGCAGTTTCATATATGACCTGTGCCTGGCAGCAGAGAGCTGGCTGTCTGGCCCATTTAGTTTAGCTACTCATCTTAGCCAATGACCAGGGGAGGATACAAGAGTGAGAAGGAGGACGCAAGCAAGCCTGAGGGTGAGGAAAATTACATGAAAAAGCACGCGAAAATGTCTGTTTGTCCCTTTGTGCTCAGTTAAAGCATATTGCAGCAGTCACAATATTCTCTATCACAATATGTGCTTTGTTCTTAAACATACTAATTTAAGCTTTCTAATAGCTTGTTTCTCTTCTAAATTCCCCAGATTTGAGTGTTTTATATTTCTAAAATCCTTTGACACGGTTACGAACACCTCCGAGCTGTCTTTTTTTCACTTCTCCCTTTTTTCGCCCCTGTCCTGTAACCCATTTAAACAATTACTCCCATCTCTCCACATGGGCCAGATCCAAAGTTATATCTGTGTGTTCTCTTGCTGATGGAGAACAGCAGGTTTGGCTGACATTCCCTTTATCTGGCCTGTGCTGGTACGTAATCAGTCGGCCTTTACCTCTGGAAATGGGGTGTTTAGTGGGCATTTTCTCTTTAATGGGGGTATTTAGGGAGAATTTTCTTTATAACGCTAGGTGTTTCCAGTTGAAGTGTAGAGGGATTTGGGTATCTGGTATTTGAAATTGCATTGTTCTGTTTTTTTTGTGATGGTTTATATATATTTTGCTTTGCATTGAGGTTTGGATATGGAGGAACAGGCAAAATCTCTCTCTCTCTTATACAGTATTTTACTTGATTTGTGATTTGGTAGTTGGAAAACAATAGCTAAATGATTGAGAATTAACTGATGAGTTTTAGCCTAATTCTTATTTTGATTTTGCACAAAATATGAAACAAACAAGTTATTATTTCTAATGGGTAAGCAGATTGCAGTGGGACTAAATTTATTAGAATTAGTCTTGTCAAATCGATTAATCATGATTAATCACATCCAAAAAATGTAGGAAGAACTTGTTTTATTTATATATATATATATATATATATATATATATTGTCACGGGGTGAGGAATCACTCGACAAGGCAGGGTTGGTGAAAAGGCCCAGGAGGGTGGTTTTATTTACAGTGCAACAAGTGTAACGACAGGTGAAGCCGGTGCGTGATGGCTGGTGCTCTAAGTGCTCTTCTGTGCTCAATCCAGTGGGAAAGTGGGTGTCCAAACGTGCTCGGTGATGGGCTGTCGGTCACTCGCTGCTTTCTGAGGAGAACAAAGAGAGAGGTTAGTCCAGCGCTCATTCGGCTCGAGACCAGAGTCTGTCTGTGTGTTCAGTCTCTGCCGCTTATGTGACTGCGGCTGATTGGGAGCAGCTGTGACCGATCAGCCGATGGTGCGGGTGTGCAGGTGTTTTGTGTTGGTTGCCAGGGCGACGCTGATTCCTCCTAGAACGCTTCACATTCCCCTAAGCGTCGTTCTGGTCCTGTGAACAAATGGAGACAGCAAGGGTGATGTAATGGGAGGGTGGGAATGACCCTGACAGACCTGCATAAGCTGTCCAGATCCGTGAGAGGCCATCGGCGTTCGCGTTGGCGTGCCCCGGCCCGATGTCGCACCTCAAAGTGGAAGTCCTGGAGCGCTAGGAACCAGCGAGTCACCCTGGCGTTGGTGTTCTTGGCGCGGGCCATCCATTGTAAGGGGGCGTGGTCCGTGACCAGGGTGAACTTGCGGCCTAGCAGGTAGTACCGGAGCTCCAGGACTGCCCACTTGATGGCCAGGGCCTCCTTCTCCACGGCGCGCATTTCCTCTCGGCCGGGACAGCTTCCTGCTGATGTAAATGATCGGATGCTCCTCACCTTCCTGGATTTGGGACAGGACGGCTCCCAGTCCTGTGTCGGAGGCATCCGTCTGCAGCAGGAAGGGGCAGCTAAAGTCAGGAGCGCGGAGGACGGGCGACGACGTCAGCGCTGCTTTGACCTGGGCAAAGGCCTCCTCCAGCGACGGGTCCAACACACTTTCTCCGGCTGCCCCTTCCTGGTCAGGTCTGTCAGAGGGGCGGCTAAAGAGGAGAAGTTGGGGATAAAACATCGGTAATAACCCGCCAACCCCAAGAAAGCTCGTACCTGGGTCTTCGTCCGGGGCGGGGCCGAGTGGATGGTCTCCACTTTCTTGTCCTGGGGCCGGATGAGGCCTCGCCCACTTGGAAACCCAGGTACTTGGCTTCGAGAAGGCTAGGTGGCATTTGCGGGGTTGGCGGTTAGTCCCGCCGCCGGAGCTCAAAGCACCCTCCGCAGACGCCCAGATGTTCTCCCCATGCCTCGGAGTGGATCACCACGCCGCCCAGGTAGGCGGCTGCGCACGCCTGGTGGGGCCGCAGGATGATGTCCATCATCCTCTGGAACGCCGCGAGCCCCGTAGGCCAAAGGAAGGGTCCGGTACTGCCAGTGGCCACTGGGCGCCGAAGGCGGTCTTCGGTTTAGCTCCTCGGAGAGCGGTACCTGCCAATAGCCCTTGGTGAGGTCGAGGGTGCTGATGTACCGGCCCTTCCGAGGCGGTCCAGCAGCTCGTCGACCGAGGCATGGGGTACCCGTCGGTCGGAGACCGTTCAGCGGCGGAAGTCGTTGCAGAAGCGGAGGTGCCATCGGCCGGGACCATCACGATGGGGCTGGACCACGGACTCGAGATGGTTCAATTACCCCCAACTTCAGCATTTGTTGTATTTCCTCCTCAATAGCCTGCCGGCGAGCTTCGGAATGCGGTAGGGCCGTTGCCTGGCGATGGCGCGGGTTGCGTCTTGATGTCGTGCTGGACCACGTTGGTCTGCCGGGCTGAGGCGAGAACACATCCTGGAACTGACTGACCAGGTGCTGCAGCTCCGTCTTCTGGGCAGCCGAGAGCTGGGGTTGGCGTCCACAACCACGGGATCGGTGAGACTCAACGCCGCCAGCTGGTCGGGTCCCCACCCACTTCTTCAGGAGGTTAACATGGTAGAGTTGCTCCGTCTGCCGTCGTCCAGGCTGCCTCAGTCGATGCGTGACCGGTCCAATCCGTTCTAGCACCGTATAGGGCCCTTTCCAGGGCGCCAGGAACTTGCAGGCGAGCTGGGGACCAGGACCATGCCAGCGGTCTCGGCTGGAATTCCGTGGTTGGGCTGCCCGATCGTACTGGCGTCGCTGCGCTTGCTGGGCCTTACTGAGGTGGTCCCGGACTAATGGCATCACTCGGTCGATCCGTTCCCTCATCTGTCTGACGTGTTCGATCACTGTGCGATGCGGTGCAGGCTGCTGCTCCCACGCTTCCTGGCGGCGTCCAGAAGCCCCGTGGTTGGCGGCGAACAGGAGCTCGAAGGGTGAAGCCAGTTGAGGCCTGGGGAACCGCGGATCCCAAAGAGCACATAGGGAATCAGGTCCCAATCCCGCTTATCCTCCGCTGCCACTCGTCTAAGCATCTGCTTGAGGTCTGGTTGAATCTCTCTGAGTCCGTCCGTCTGCGGGTGGTAGGCGGTGGTCCTCAACTGCTTCACCCGCGGCAGCCTGCAGAGATCCGCCATTAGCCGGGACATAAACGGGGTTCCCTGGTCAGTCAGGATCTCCGAGGGGAGGCCGACCCGGCTGGCCAACAGAAACAGTTCCTGGGCGATAGACTTCGCGGTGGCCTTCCGCAAGGGGACTGCTTCCGGGTACCGGGTGGCGTAGTCGACGATGACCAGGATGTGTTCATGTCCTCGGGCAGACTTTGTAGCGGCCCCACGATGTCCATCCCAATCCGCTCGAAGGGCACGATGATGGGCAGCGGTATCAATGGGCTGGGGAGGGTCCTGGGCGGCGTGACCTGGCAGGTCGGGCAGGCTTGGCCGCTTCACCTCGGCCTCCAGGCCCGGCCAGAGAGCGGTCTCGGATGCGCTGAGTGGTGTTGGCTGCCCGAGGTGTCCGGCCATGGGATGGGAGTGCGCCAGCTCCAGGATGGTTTCGGTCTTGGCTCGGGGAACCACCAGCAATTTCTTCTCCTCCCCCTTGGCTGCGCGACTGGTACAACAGGCCATTCTCGGCGACAAAATGCGGGAGAGGATGGGGCCGTGGGAGGGCGTCTTTTCCTTCTAAGACTCTCACCTGAGCCCAACAGTGCTTGAGTCGATCGTCCTCCCGCTGTTCCTTGGCGAACGAGCCCCTCCCGCCGCCTGTTGGTACACATCATAAAACAGATTAGTCGGTTGGGAGGACTCACCATCTCTCCCGCTGTCGGAGGCGAGCAGGGCCGGTCGGCGGCTGGGTCCACGCGCCGCCTCCGTCTTCGGGTTCCCCTCTGGGCTGGCAGGCTGAGTCGCGGCGTTGAGCAGGCGGTCGGCCGGGCCAATCCCTCCCAAGCAATCGGCCACCGGTAGGTCCTTCACCAGGCCAGCTTCCACCGGCCAGGTGCCTTGGGGTGATGAAATGGTGACTCTACGGGCGGTGCTTGGCGAGTGTCTCCGTGCACACAGGTAATCGGTAGGAAGGTCGTCTGGCCGCCTCGAGGCGTATAACCGCGACTGCAACAGGGTGACTCCACTGCCTGAGTCCAGCAGGGCCCGGAACTGTCTCCCGTCCACCACCACGTCTGCTTCAGGGCCTCTTGATGGCCCACGCTGGTGGATGATACAGCCTGCCAGCCACGCTCGCGGGGTGATGGTGGTTCAGCGCTGGGCATGGGCTCATCCGCGGCGGGGAACCGTCGGCCTGCTGACTGGTCGTGGAGTCCTTCGGCGGGCGCCGCCCGGCATGATCCGCCGGGAATGGCGGCGGTCGGTCCCGGCCTCGCGGAGATGGACAGCATCCGCCAGCTCGATCGCCTCCACCAGTTCCAGGGTAGTAGTCGGGTTCCTCATGCCAACCGCTTGCCGATGGCGCGAGGGAGAGCGCGAGGAGGCGATCTATCACCGCGCGTTCCGTTACCTGTCGGCGGTGGGGTTCCGTCCATCAGCCAGTGATGCGCGATGCGGCTGAGCTCGGCTGCTTGGGCCCGGGCTGGCACCCGGGGCTTGAATTCCCAGTCGTGGAACTGCTGGGGCGCGAACCGGTGAGAGGCCTAGCCTCGCTATAATTTCTCGCTTAACTTCAACATAGTTTTGACGGTCGCCAAGGGCAGCGAGAAATAAGCCCGTTAGGCTTCTCCGGTGAGAGGGTGCCAGCGCCGGGCCCAATCCTCTTCCGGCCATGCCTCTCGTTGGGCGGTGTTTTCAAAGACCTGCAGGAAGGCTTCTCGTCATCATCCGCCCGTCATCTTGGGCAGCAGGCGGATGGCTTGGGCGCGAGGATCCGGTAACGGGCGCGTTGAGCGGCAGCGGCACGGACAGCGAAGAGTTCCTCCTCTGTCCTGCCCTGGTGAGTGGCCAGATGTTCAACTATTTGTTGTTGGCGGATGCTGACTTCGCGAGGCGCTGTACCACTTCCTCCATTTTGGGACCGAGCGCGCCGCCTTCCCAACACTGCAGTGCATAAACAAAAAAACACAGGATTAGAAGGTGAGGTGGTGCGCTTGTCGGTGATTCTCACGAATCTGCCTGCATTCTCCACCACTGTCACGGGGTGAGGAATCACTCGACAAGGCAGGGTTGGTGAAAAGGCCCAGGAGGGTGGTTTTATTTACAGTGCAACAAGTGTAACGACAGGTGAAGCCGGTGCGTGATGGCTGGTGCTCTAAGTGCTCTTCTGTGCTCAATCCAGTGGGAAAGTGGGTGTCCAAACGTGCTCCGGTGATGGGCTGTCGGTCACTCGCTGCTTTCTGAGGAGAACAAAGAGAGGTTAGTCCAGCGCTTCATTCGGCTCGAGACCAGAGTCTGTCTGTGTGTTCAGTCTCTGCCGCTTATGTGACTGCGGCTGATTGGGAGCAGCTGTGACCGATCAGCCGATGGTGCGTGTGCAGGTGTTTTGTGTTGGTTGCCAGGGCGACGCTGATTCCTCCTAGAACGCTCGTCACAATATATATATATATATATATATACAGGTACAGATGCAAATATTAATTAATTATATAAAATACATGAATGAGTGTGCATTTCTCAGTACACAGATTTTCTGTTTATTATATTAAATTTAATTGTGACTGAAGCAGTCAATATGGATCCATTAAGCATTTTTTAATTGTAGATCAACTTACCACTAATATTTGCAATTTCTTTATAAGACATTGTCTGTTTCTTAGATATTATCTCAGGGTTACTTTTGAGGGGGCATATGAGAGAAAATCTTTTATTTTCTCCTTGCTTGTTTTTCCCCCCCAGCACAAGTCCAGATATTCTGGGTCGTTCATTTGTTACAAGGAAGAAAATGACCAAGAAAACCAAACAAACATAAGAAAAGTGCAGTGTGAAAGGGTGTGAGGGATGAAGAAAGGAGGAGAGAGCAAAAGAAGGCAGAACAACTTTGAAAACAAGGCTCTCAGCTGAAAGGGATGAAAGGGACTGGATGCAGACGCTTATTTGAGAGAAAAAAAAATCTCTGGAAGCTTCCCCACAGCCCAAATGCCTATTTTTTCATTTCTCACACTCTCTCTCTCTCTCTCTCTCTCTCTCTCATTTCACTGTAGGATCAATAGCGCGTAATCTGTTTGAGATTTCTTTGTCCAGATTCATATATACACCGTCCCTCAATTGCTTGAACATTTGGCCCCAGGAGATTTTGAGTTTGTATATTTATATTTTTGCTCATCCCCAAACACGCACAGGAAACCACATTAAAACAAGCATTTTCAAGGGTTTGCTCCTTTTAATTGTTTCTTATGGAGAAAACCTTTTGTAATCATCTTTGCATCCCGTTGCAGTGTTGTTTAGAAAATTGAAAATGCCATAGGCTACCAACCACAGAACAAACTCTTCTGAGACTAGAGAGGTAGAGAAATGGACAGAACAGAGCAAGAGTAGAAGACCATGCATATGTTCCATCATATTCTCCATTCACAATGCAAATTAACAGCAGTTTTGATGAGAAATTACACAATTTAGAGTAATGTTCCCTAAGCCATATAGAAGACGTGAAGATATTGTGTCTGTGTGAGTGCTATTGATGTACAATGTGTGTATCAACCTTATTTTTTATTTAAGAGCGGATCCAGTAATTCATAATTTGAATGTGTCTGGCCTCCAGTGTCATTCACATTAAGTTATTTTTAGCTATACAAAACAACTTGATATTAATAATTGCTATTTCTTATTATGAAAACACTGGTTTGTAGTGCAAACTGTTTTTTTTTTTGTTCTGCACTGTGATATTCTTCTCATTGTTTCCCTATAGCGGCTATAGCAATAGAAGTCTCACACTTTGAAAAATAATGTGGATATGTGTGCTATTTAGGCTATAACTTAAAAGCAGACAATGTATTCTTTTTTCTTGTATTACTTTTTATTTGGATGAGTTGTTCATACTGTATCAGTTAAATCTGGTTGTAAGATGGCGGAAGAAATACAGTGGGGAACCCAATTTTCAAACACTACTTGCAAAAGTAGTTTTACACAAATCAAAATGGGACACAGGGACAGTCTAAATCTCAGTGGAGAATATTGCATGCTGTGCTGGATTGTGAGAGTTTTGCCAAAGTCTCCCTTAAAGGGTTAGTTCACCCAAAAATGAAAATGATCCCAAAATTGACTTACCCTCAAGCCATCTTAGGTAATTGACATTCTTCTTTCAGACGAATACAATCAGGGTTATAATAAAACATGCCCTGGCTCTTCCAAGTATTATAATGTAAGTGAATGGGTGGCATAAATTTGAAGTCTTTGCCGTTGACGGTCATCTTATTAGGTGCACGATAGTCAACAAGGCTTCAACCCTCCGTCCTTCTTGGCTATGAAGAAAAAACTCAAAGCAGCAGGGGACATGTAGCCTTGTAGAAGGGCAGATGTAGAATGGCAGATGTAACCTTGTTGGAGTGCTTCTTTTACATACTCCTCCATGGCCTTCTGTTCGGGAAGAGACAGAGGATATATCTTCGATGGCGCAGTCCCATGACCGGTGTGGAGGCAGCAGAGAAGCTTTTTTGGGGCAGAAGCAGGTTAGTATGTCGACTGACTGTTTCTCTACAGGGCTTTCGATGGAGGTGGAGCTGATAGGAAGGGCTGTGGGACTGTAGGAACCAACCTGTGATTTGGATGGGAAGCACTCCGAAGAACAGCCCATGCCACACCTCACCAGTCTTCCAAGAAATGGAAGTGCTGCACAAACCATGTGCACCCAAGAATCACATCAGCGGTGGAGTACTCCAGAACTAGGAGATGAATGGATTCCAGGTGATGTTCACCCACTTGCAGTTGTAGGGGACGGACATTGTAGCAAACATGTCTCTTGCTCATGGTCTTCCAGTTATAGATTGGACTTGGTAGATGGTCGGGGTGGCGGTCTTCGGGAGCTTGAGCTGGCGACAGAGGGTCCAGAAGATGAAATTCCCAACTGACCCAGAATCGAGGAGGGCATGGACTGGAATGGAAACATTGGCTGCAATAAGAATAACTTCAGTGGTAAGAGGCTTTAAATTGACAGTAGGCGTATTCACTACACTCACCATGGGCCGTGGTGGACGAATAGGACAGGCGGTGATAACATGCCCCCCTGCAGCACAGTACAAGCACAAACCCTGGGTCAGCAGCCTCTGTTGATCAGCAGGGGTTCATCTTGCCATGTCCACTTGCATGGTTTCAAAACCTGGTTCTGGAGCACTGATGGATTCTGGCTGACGATGGTAGGAGGATTGCTGACCCTGGTGTTCTTCGTAACATGACTGCATAGGACTGGCAACTCTGATTGACAGCTGGATGAAATGTTCGAGGCCGATGGTATCATCGTATGCAGCGACCTGCAGCCGCACTAAAGCATCGAGTCCCTGCCTATATGTGGTCAGGAGTGAGCGCTCATTCCATCCACTGGCAGCAGCAAAGGTACAAAACTGAAGTGCATACTCTTGAATAGGTGTGTGTTTATAAAGCCGGCAGATGAGGTGCAGGTGTGATTGATAAATACTCAGGTGACTGTGGTTGACTTGTGTGAGAGCCTGGCAGATCTGTCACATAAGCCAGGACATTTTTTAATATAACTCTGATTGTATTCGTCTGACAGAAGAATGTTATATACACCTAGGATGGCTTGACGGTGAATAAATCATGGGATAAATTTCATTTTTGTGTTTTCTAGATTTTTGCATCACTTTAATAAGATGGCCAGTTCCTTCTGATGAAAACCAGCCCAAAGCATCATGCTTTCTTTTTTAATTGTATTACATTAGCAAATTTGTTACAAATATTCAGTGTTGGGAGTAACGCATTAAACGTAATGCACTACAGTAACATATTACTTTTAGCAAGACCGCTATTACTTTCACAAATGAAAAATGCAAGCAAGTTATTACCTGTTCGTGGTCAGTCAATAGCCGAATGTCGTGTCCAAGTTTGTAAATAAAGACTACATGACAGCTTCTGATATATTTGTATAGTGATTTATTTCATTCATCTCCCTCTTGCTGGTGTACCTCTGTATTGTGTAACCAGTGAAGGCGTGTTTATAGGGAGTGTTTTCACATGATTTCGGCCTCTGTGCTCACGCTGGTCAGTGGAAAAGCAGCTAAAGAAGGCTTAACAGTTTCAAACAATAGCACAGAGGCAAGTGTTGTGAACCTCTTGAATTCAAAATAATAAAATAATGAAAATAATAAGAAAAGAACAAATGTGAATCTTGTCATGGCATTAGAGTTTACATACAGTTCTGTTGTGTCTAAAGCTATTCCCAGATATTGCCAGATAATCACTTTACCTCCACCATACTTTTCAGACTTGGAATATTGGATTGTGATTCTGTCTGTCATCCTTTCTTGCATTGTCTTGAGCCTTCACTTTGCCAATAATACGCTATATTGTTAGCAGCCTGGATAGCCTACAGTCATTATGCTTCATCACATCGCCTTCTGTACAATGCTCTGTAGTACATTTTGTAATTTTAGAATGTTAAGTTCTACTTCTGTAGTTAACTCAAAAGTAATACAGGAGTAATGTAACACATTACAATTCCGAGACAGTAATTGTATAAGGTAAAGAATTACTTTTAAATGACAGTAACAAGTAATAATGTATTAAAGTTTGGAAGTAACTTGCACAGCACTGCAAATATTATATATTGCTTTTTGTGAAAAAGCTCTTTTTGTGCCTTACCTTGCTACAAAATCCTTTTCTATGTCACAGCAACTTTCACATGGTGCTTTTGAAGAAATGGCCCTTCTGTTCCATCTTCCCATACAGTGATAGGCAGGGCTCTTCAACTTTGTTCTCTAATATTGGAGTATGTAGCTCCTTCACAGTGATCGTTGACCAATCTGTGGCTTCTTTTCAAACTTTACTCTTGTGCAGAGAGTTTTGAAGGACAATAAAGAACATGTTTTTTTTTTAAGACAGTGATTTGAAGTAGCTTACAATTCATTATAACTGAGCTAACAGTAGCCACTGGGAAATTCAAAACCTGGATTTATTTGAATTTATTTGGTCTTAAAGGGATAGTTCACCCCAAAATAAAAGTTCTGTCATCATTTAGTCACCCTCATTTTGCTCCAAACCCCAACATTTCAGTCTGTTCCTCACACAAAGCTGTTGTAGGACTTCAGAAGACTTGAATTCATATGGACTACATTTGACTGACCATTCACGTTCATTGAATAGAAATGAGAAGCCAGGACATTCTTCAAAATACCTTCTTTTGTGTTTCACATAAGAAAGTCACACATGTTCGGACTGTCACAAGGGTGTTAATGATAACAGAATTTTCATTTTTGGATGCACTATCATTTTAATTTTCATAGCCATCCTTCACAACCATAATTGTTCTTAAGAGTTTAGAACATGTAGTAAGTATTTTAATGAACACAAGAATACATTTCATTTTGTTTTGTTTTTTAAATGGTTTTGTTTTAAAAACAGTGAAAACTGCATTTAAATGTCACATTTAGTGTGGTAAATGGCTTGAATACTTGACAACAAGGAAATTAGCCTTAACCGACATCAGTCCCACAAGTGTTTGTTTGGACGTGCATACTCGTGTTTGCACATCTTCTCAATCAATAGGTTAACTGCAGCTTTGTAGTGTGTTTGAGTACGTGATTAGTTGTATGTTCAGCAATTGACAAGCTGTGGGATTTTTTATTGATTGCCTTCAACAATGAACAAGACAAGAGAGAGAGAGAGGCTGTGGGTGGTATTGATTGATTGACCCCAAATTAGCCCCTTCTTTCCCTCCCCCTCCCTCCGTCAAAGTACAGAGTCATTCAGGACAGACTCCATCAAAACACTGTAAAAATGTAGATTAAGTAGAGTTTTTGTCTAGAGCGGCAAAAGCTCGTTAGCATTTTGCAAAGAAATGGATGAAATTATAAAGCTGAGTCAATGACCATAACTGCAAACCATATATATTTAATTGAATAATATATAGGTAGCCTAGTCGAGTCTTTTCAATCATTTCTTTTGTGCTCTCTTTCACTTACTCACTTGTGCTCTCTCTCTCTCTCTCTCTCTCTCTCTCTCTCTCTCTCTCTCTCTCTCTGTAAACCCCCTCATGCCTCCCGTTAAACATTTCTTCACCTCTTAATTGTTTTGACGGAAACAACTGTCATACTCATTAGAGCTCATTGATTTCCTGGTTGTTAGAGCATTGATTTTTGAAACTTCCCATTGATCTCAGGCTTAAATCTCTTCTGTTCTCTCTCTCGCTCCCCTATATGGACTGTTTATCCACACACAACAGAGTCTAAGGCACTGAAATGGAAGTGATGAGTCAATAGAGGGGTGGACAGATAAATAGATAAACAGAGAATTTATAGAATAATCAACATCTGCCAGCTCACAGGGTCTCAGAGAAGGAATGAGAAATAGTCAGCGAGATGGAAAGGAAGGTGATGGGATATCTATATAAAGAAAAAGAACTTGCTTTTTCTCTTTATTTTCTGAGTGATTGGACACAGCTGAGGGTGACCACTGATGAAAAGGCTGAGAGACCTTTCCTGACCAAATGTGAGTGTGTGGCCTGTGCCTCCTCTGAAATAGTGTGTATTCATGGGGAATAGAACTGATCTTGTCCATTTGCTGTGATGTGCTCAGTCACAGCGGACTGAGAATCCCACATTTATTTTTCCCATCATCAGGATTTTCATCTAGTTTGGAATGAGAATGTAATTTTAATGTAATTGATTCCTACTTTTTCTTTCCTTTTCCACACATAGCAATGTGCTATCTTTGATTGCTTGGACTGTCATGTGTCACCACTCCTCTCCGTTTCCTTGTTTCTTTTTATCATTGACTCAATGATTTCTGTATCAAATTCAAATGCCCATGGTCTGTTTGAATTTCCCATATCATTCTCATAATCAATTATTCTTCAATTATTATGTGAATAAAAGCCTAAATTCAATCTGTTCAGCATATAAAGCCATCGTGTCTCCTATCGTGTGATTCTTATGGATTCGTTTTAAAATCTCTTCATTAACTTTTTTAAGCAAGTCAAAGTGTCAGTTTCATTGCTGTCAATGGAGGGACAGAAATCTCTCAGATTTCATTAGCAATATCTGTTTTCTGTAGATTAACAAATGTCTTACGGGTTTGGTACGTCACAAGGGCGCGTAAATGATGACAGAATTAGCATTTTTGGGTGAACTGTCCCTTTAATCATGTCATTGGTTTTACTGTCAATTTGAGTCGTTTCTGAAAATGCCTCAACAGAATTTAATTTTTGAAAAGAAAACCTTCACTAATTTGGCATAATTGTAATGATATTTTATAAATGTTATACTAAGAAATATTATTTATATTTATATATTTCTGTAATTATAGGCCTGTTTTTAATAGAAAAATTAATTTATTAGTTATTGTTAATAACAAACATCTATCCTTCAAATCAAAGTCATATATTTTGATAAACATGCAGAAAAATCAATACGTCTTAAATAAAATGTACAATTTTAAATAAGTTATAAAATACAATGTGATGCGACTACAAAATAATGATATTTATGAATTAATAATTAAGTTTATAGTTCAGAAATACTGTTTATCTTGGAAATATATTTAAAACCCACTGTTTACTAGTACAGATTTTTTTAATAATTATCTTGAAACCTTTTCTGAAAATTGTGTAATTTTTTTCAAAACCAACATGATCACATTTCATATGTTTTAAAAAAAACTCTTTTTTTCTACTCTTCTTTGTCATGGCTTTTGCTTATGTCATTTCATGCATTTGTTTTGTATTTTGTACACTTATGTATTTATTTCTATTCTTTTCTGTTTGTTCCGTGGCTGGTTCTCCAATGTGGCCAGATTCCCATTTGCTTCTGCTGACCAATGAGTTAGCAGCACCTGCTGTGTCCTAGAGAGAGAAAGAGAGCGAAGGAGAGGGAGGAAGAGAGAAAGAGGAAATCGATAGGAGAAGTGATGAGGAAGGGAGGTGTAGATTAACGTCTGGAGGCCTTGGGTCTGGGGGGGTTCGCGGGGGGCTGCCTTAGGACTTAGCCATGAGGCTGTAGCTCTCCTCAGTAAATCTCTCTGTACGCCACAGGAGCTAAAGCACCCCTAAATTATATATCCGCTGAAAAACATAAAAGTGATGCAGTCAAAAGTAAAAAGAAATGAGGAAATCAAATTTAATGCCTCAGTCCTGATCAATGTACCAACATTTTCTTCAAGCGGCTGTTGCAAAATGCTCTGTATCTGTTCTTGTGTTGCAAGTTACCACGGCAAAAATCGCAGGTTGTTGAAGGAGAATATTGCGGTTACACGTTCACACATGAGCACTGCAGCACTGCTGAGGATAATAAATATATCTAATAAATATCATTATTTTTGGACCAATCTCCCACAATAAAGGAAGAACAGTGAGGGATGGCACCGGGGACCGGCTGGGATATTGGCAATATATCAGCATTGATTATTGAGAGTACTGACAGAGACAGAGAAGGAGAAAAGGGGAGAGGGAGTTCATAAAAACTAATAAAAGAGACAACGAGTGAGGAAGAAACAGAGGCTTTAGATGGATCTACCTTTCTGCTCTAAAATAAAAGTGTGCGTGTATGTGTGGATGTACAAGGCTTAAATGTGTATGTTCACTTAGACAAACACTAAAATCGGAGCAAGAAATGGGAAAATGATATAATGCCCTATATATTTTTGGCAATAGGTGTCACAGAGAATCGTTAAGACGTCAACTCTTTTTGAGCTCTGTGAATGTGTATGCATGACGGAAAGAAAGAGAGAGCGAGATGATGTAGTAGTGAGCTATTATTGATTAGACTTCCATATTGTTGATAAAAGCGAATCTAATCTGACTTGCTCATCTGTCAACGTGGCATCATTGTTTAGCTGCAGCCATCACAAACCCACAAGCACACAAATAAAACTGCTTATTCTTGACTTCTTCATTCATATACATTCTCCTAGCCTGCTCTTTTCCTCCATTATATTAATCATACTTTCCACTCTGCTATATGTCTCTGTCCGGATAATGTGCGTTATAGCCTAAGAGAATTTATTATTTCCTGTGCACATAAGCATGGAATATTTCTGCAGTTGTCAAGACGTGACAGTTTAATCATCAATAACAAACACAGCAGCATTAATCATGCATGCGTTTCATTCCATGCGCGCGTGGAGTCATTTGAAGACCTCTGTGCTAAAGCTGTCACCTTTCTTTGGTAGGCAGACAATTGCTATCGGCAAACTGTGTTTTAAGGATTCTTGTGATCTCATCTAAATAATTAATTCCAGTTGAAGCAATAAGCAAAATGACAGGCAACTGTTTTGTCAATTTTCACAGCACTTTGTGGAAAACTCACAAGCTATGTTGTTTTTAGTAGTCATGAATGAAGAATTTTTTTCATTGGGTTTCTGATAAACGTATATTTGTTTTGGAATTAGAATGGGTTGGTTATGATAACTGGATAGCATGAAGTCATAGTAAGTCGTATGTCTGTTATATACTCTTAAAAAAAGGTTCCATGGTTTTCAGCAGTGCCATAGAAGAACCATTTTTGTGCCATTGAGGAACCTTTTAGTGAACAGTTGAAGAACATTTTAATATTCTTAAGAACCTTAGGTAACACTTTATTTTACAGTGTAATTGCTAAATATGTAACATGTAGTTACTATAAACTGTGCATAATTACATGCAACTAACCCTAAACCTAACGCTACAGTAAGTACATGTAGTTACTTACTCAGTTCTAAATTACAGTGTAACAAAGACACCCTAAAATAAAGTGTTACCGAACCGCTTGTGCAATGGAAAGATTCCTTTGATTTTAAAGGTTCTTCATGGAACCGGATGCCAAAAATAACCTTTATTTTAAGAGTGTATTAAAGGGATAGTTCACCCAAAAAGAAACGTTGACTTATCCTTGTGTCATTTCAAACCTGTTTTACTTTTTTTTTCCTGTGAAAAAAAAAGGTATCAATGCTTTTTACGTTACAATGTTTTGGACCCCATTGACTTTCATTGTATGGAAAAGAAAGAAAGAAAGACAGAAATAAAGAAAAAAAGAAAAAGAAAGAAAGAAAGAAAAGTCATACAGGTTTGGAACAGTAAAAGATGACAGAATTTACATTTTTGGGTGCACAGAAAAAAATGTACGGACGTTTTGCAATAATGTCACATTCACAGTTTGGTCTGCGGTGATTTGTGTTATTTCACTCTTGTTTGCGAACATATTTAAGTGTGTATGTGAATGAGAAACCGCTTCTTTTCCTATTACTCCAGGAAGCCACATAAGCAATGGCTAGGTATGTTGGAAGAGGAAAGCACAGCTAGGAAGGGGTTGTTAGCTCCCTATCCTTCCAACACCATCTTATTTTCCTCTCCCTCAATTTGCACTCTCTCTTTCCCTCCAGTCCCTCTCTCCTTCACTTAGATGCGCACAACCACACTATATTCTACAAGAAATAATTGCTTTTGTCTGAAAGGAGTACTGGAGGGAGGGGCCCGAGCGCCCCGTTACCTCAGCGCGTCAAGGGGGTATGCGAGGGACAACCGGTCACTCCTTTTCATCTCTTTCACTTGACCTGTGGATATCATCTGTCAATAGCGAGATGGACAGGGACAATGAAACACAACAAAATAAGGATGGAAAGCGGTTTGTTGCAGACGTAGAGACCCCCAAAAATGAACACAACGTGGTCTTCAGTAAGGAATAAAAGTATCGCTTAAAGTATCGGAATAAAACACAATGTAGGCTACACATCATTATTTGTGGCTGCTTAAATGTATATTCCAAAATGCATAATTTGTGTTTTGGATTGCATCTCGGTCATTGCCAAGACATCTGAGCTTGAGCTCGCTGAGAGTTTTGCTGCCTAGTGGAATCGATTTAGTCCTATCGATTGGAGTGTTTAGCGCATAGATTTTTCTATTTAAAAATCTATATTGACAATAATCTTGTGTGTAAGTGCGCCGCAGCATGGTTTGTAATTGACAGGGCGTGATGAATTGGCGGTAGGAGAGAGAAGCAGCGCCGCTCGCTGATTAAGGCCCTCGGGAGGTTTGCTGGCATGCCGAGATTTCCTAGCACAGTGTTTCCCAACCCTGGTCCTGGACGCCTCTCCAACTGTAAACATTTTGGATGTCTCCCTCATCTGACACCTATTTCAGGGCTGTCAGTATTATAATGGTGAGCTGATGAGTATGATCAGGATTGTGTGCTAGTGTGCAGGAACAGAGTTGAGAAACCACTGGCTCTCCTAAGATCAGCCAGATTTGCTTCTGCTGTTGTTCTGTACATCATATTGGTAGGAACAATATTTATTGACGGAAAATGTATATTTTAAGGGAAATTGAGAGAATCTCAGGTGTGTCCAAAAACAAATACTGCATTTCTGCATATTCTGATAATAATCATAATTTGGTGGATTTCCAGTTATATAGCCTAATAAGCCAAAATTACAGTTTATAGAACTCTGAACAGAACAGTTCACATATGGCTTTGTTAATCGGAGTGTGAACACCTTTTTTGGGGTGATATCTATGCCATAACTGAACTTTCATAGGCAGCATTTTCAACCAAAGGTAATTATAGGTAATAGGGGTGAATTCAGGACAGGTTGATTGGGGCACTTTTTATGTCCAAGCTGAATTCACCCTGTTAAATACACTGAAGAAACACATTTTTATAGTACTATCATTATACAGCAATTTTGAGAAAAAAAAAATCACTACCTATATTTTGCCATATTGTGCTCTTGTTTGAATGAATCATGAATGAAATGACAATTAATGAGTTGATGTCATAATACGCCTAAAAAATTAAATGTCATTATATACTTAAGTCTGATGTAAGATTTTTACACTGTGGAGCACAAAAAAAGCACAAAAAAAAGAAAAAAACATTTTGTCCATAAATGAAAGTTAATGGCCTCCAGCATTGTTTGAACCACAACTTTTATTAAATATTTTTATTAAATATCTTCATTTATATTTTGCAGTACAAAGAAGTGCATGTTTGGAAGATGAAAGTGATTATGAAGTGAATTTTCTTTTTTGGATGAACTTTTGTAGATTATTGTCCAAAATGACTAAAATATATGGTGTGAATAAGTATTTGCAAAAGATAGGTCAAGACAACTGTTTGTTTATTCAAAATATTAACAAGCATGGAACTTCATATGGAAATGGTGTGCATGTAAACGTGGTCAAACTGGTTAACGTGGTCAAACTATGTTAAAACTGGTTTTGCTGTATAAACAATAGGCGAATTAGCATTATTGAAGAGAGGTGTTTGTAGTTCGTATCAGTCCATGTGTGACTTTACCTTTCAGCGAGGCAAAGAGAGAGAGAGAGAGAGAGAGAGAGAGAGAGAGAGAGAGAGAGAGAGAGAGAGAGAGAGTGGGGGTGGGGTGGTGGTGATGTGAGAGTTGTAACGGCTCCGCTCGCGCTTCAATGTTGCGGGCAGCGTGGAATCAGAGCGCGCGAGCGTATGGGAGGAGAGCGTGCACGAATAAGCTATTGGGGTTCCCAAATAACGGGAACAGGCAGACAGACCAAAACACGCAGGCGGATGGACGGAAATATAGGCAAGTGTTCTTAAAAACCAGCGACATATCGAGCTCTTTTCCCCTGACGTTTTCGTGCTTTATTTATTTGTTTGCCTTATTTAGTTATGTATCGATTGATTGCGTTTTAATTACTGGCGTGTGACAAGGTGCGTGGGAGGAGGGGCGAATCCGGCGAACACGTTGAGTTGCCTTAATTTTCTATAGATTTTTCATTTAAACGAGCAAAATAATAAGAAGATATAACCACGTTTAGTGACTTTGTGTAGCCTGTAGCTGCTAAAACAAGGAAGAGAGCTATAGAAGAGCTAGACCAAATACATTCACCAAAAATGCACCACATATCCAAGTAATAACAAAATCCGCTGTCTTTTATACGTGATACGTGATTTTATAAGCAGATAACCAAAGTTAAAGCGACTGCAACCAAGGGGCGAAGCAGCAGGCCAGCTGAACATACAGTGGTCAGGGTCGACAAGGACAGAAACACTACAGTTGACAACGGGAGAATCGAGATATGCAGTTATAAACGTTCGCAAACATAGCCTATATGCCTTTGAGTGACAGATACATATATGTTCGGCAAGCAGATCGAACAGTTATACCAAATACTGTACCTTAATACCAAATCGAATAGACAAACGTGAAGTAATAGTGAAATAACCCACGTTTGTCTTCTTTTCAGTCCGTCTATCCGCCTGTGTGCGCGCGCTGGGAAAATACAGTCGGGCTCCGCGCGGCTGCGTATCTATGCATGTAGATCAAAAGTAAACTACAAGCGAAAAGGAAAGTATAAATGCTATATTATGAATAAACAGTTTTATGTCAAAAAAGTCTGGATCACAGACGGAACCCAATGATTTAAGTGAGAAACAGCCTATCTTGCCACAACTGCTAAAATTGCAAAGAAAGACCAAACAACAAAAAGAACATCTGATAAGAACCAGAGAAGAAGACGGATCATGTTTGTTCCTTTGCCGGTGCCGTTTGTCTTGCCGAGAACTGCCTCTGATCTCCACGCCTGGCGCCTCAAGTCCCCGCTGGCTCTGCGCTCTCACTCCGGTAAGGCTTTCTTCCAGAACAACCACCTTTTCTTCCCTCAAGTACAGAATCCCGTGAAACCTTCCTTGTTCATCCCACTCAGTGGTATACATCCCCGTATTCACCGTGTGAATGAAACATCATCATTTGCCGTTTTCTGTTTGTCTCGCGCGCTTGCAGCCCTTTCCAAATTTCAGTTTAGTACAAACGACGCGAGTCAAGTTTGTCTACAGCAAAACTAGCACTGAGCTGTCGCGCTTCGAAATGCAGCGCAGGTCGGGTTTGTTTCGTGAAATGTGTTTCCTGAATATATTCCTGTCTCGTTTGGCTTAGTTTCGTCAGGGCTCCGTATCCGTCCGTCTCCTCCTCTCGCCTCTGCCTCTGCCTCTGCCTCCGTCTCCCCCGAACTAAACTCGCGGTGAGCTGGGAATATTCATGCCAACTTATCGATCTCCGCAGGATCGATTCCGGGGCCGGCGGATCGAGGGGAGAGAGGAGAGAATCAGAGCACCTACAGAGAACAGAGAAATGATCATTTATACTATTCAAACATCATGTTTGGCTCACAAATAGGTTATAGCTAGGTGTATAGAGTGATGGTGATGTAGACAGTTGCACGTGTGATCGGGTATAAGCGTTTTGAATAGATGATCGTGTATAATGTGATTTGCACCTCATCTTTTGCAACTAGAGACGGGCGAAGGGCGAACGGACGACTTGGCCCGTTATTGTTTTCTTTGCGGGAACTTGCCGGTTGTTCGGTGGCCACATAAAGATGAAAACAGAAGGAAGCGAGGATGGAGAAGGAGGGCGGGGGTGGAGTAGGAGGAGATGGGTGTAGTCTGAATTGAGGAGGCATAACTGCATAAGCAAGCTGCTGTTTACTGGGCATGTGACAGTCTGATAATACAATGAAAATTATTCTTTTCTGGATATTTTATGCAGTAATCTATGTATTTTGTATTATTTCTTATTTGGGTTGTATAGGAAAATGTACATGTTGTTTAGTGTGAAGTCTATTGTAAACATTTTGCTAGTTATTTTATTAGTTATTTTTAATGTAGTTCTAAGCTTTTATCAATTGAGAGATTGCATTGGAATATTAATATTAGATATTAGATATTTGGAATAATAATATTAAGGCTACTTTTAAAAATTTATTTGAAATGATGGCAAAATGGTTATTAAAAGTTATAGGATGTAAGATAACATTTATAGTTTAAATTTATTAGAATAAAAAAAACTTGTGGACAATGTATGCGTCTTCCCAAATGCATATGAGATCTTTCTCCTTATGATTAAAATCAAACTGATGTTTAAAATATGTTTCTTAAGATGTTACTTTAGTCCATTTTTATGCATTCAGAATGTGTACAATGGAAGCTGTTGTGCCTTATTATTTTTCAGACTTTTTTTGCAAACTCATTTTACAGTGGTTAGTGGGGTAGCATTGTTCTCTGGCTGTATGATTTTACCAGTTCATCTTTTTCGTAACTAACAGGTAGTCTTACAGGTTTTCATAGGCTTTGGGACTGAAGAATGATGCAGGATGGTTAAGGGGAAGGATAATGAGCCTCTTCCCCTCAGAGATTAACAGGGCCAGGGGAGAGGAGGAGGAGTTTCATGCCCCTTTCGCTGAAAAATAGCGAGTGTCAAAAGAAGATAAAAAAAGAGGGAAGAAAAAGAAAAAGCTGTGGACCACTAAAGGAAAGTAGGTGCAGATGACAGTGAAAAATGGGAACGAGTATGGAAAACCGAGTTTGAGAGGGAGAGGTGATCTTGAGCTCTAGAAGTGCACAGAAGTGCATATGGAAAAATATTTCATTAAAAATGTACAAATTAGTTTGCTTAAGTATGTTTTGATTAATTATTTGATAAACCTTTGTATATTTGTCCTTCACAGTCAGCTAAACCCAATACAATCTAAGAGCAACAGTCCTCATTTCTTAATTTCATGCTGTCAAATACCATTACGACCAGCAAAAATATGCATATCTCATCAAAGCCTCTTAATCACCATTAGAGAGAGAGAGCAGAACTTATAACTATTATCCAGTTACTAATATATGCAGCTATTACACCATATTCCCATTAGATAGTGGATATAGACATGGACATGGGCTGAGATAGAGATAATCAAGACCTATTCTTGTAAGTGGTCTCGGGAATTATTGCCATTAACAGCTCCATTAAAGTTTTATGTGTGTTACAGTAACAGGCGGGTCCTGGAGGATGAGAGTATATTGACATGCAGAGAGAGGAAAAGAGTGAACTATTAAGCAACTTTCTGCTGTCTGTGCTGATATATGAAACAAACTGTTTCTTAGCTTATCAACAGGAAGAAATAATCTGTCTGTCAACTAAGATAATTTACTTTAAATTCAGTGAAAGATAATTGTCTCATTGTCATAAAAATGTGGTGCAAAAACATGCAGTGACAGGTGACAGAAATAGAATCTTATATTTTTTTAGCTATTATTTATTTATTTATTGGTAGCTAAACGCTGTGTTTCCATGAGCGAATGTGAAAGAAAGTGTGTTTATAGATCAGGGCGAGTCCTGGTGTTAAGATGTTTGCCAATGACAAAATGTCAGCTTGGGTTTGTTTGTAACATAATGGGGAATCAATAGATATAAGGAAGATGTCAATACAGAATGTTCTAGTGCATTTCACTCCCTCACACACACACACACACACACACACACACACACACACACACACGTGTTTAGCTATACTTGTGAGGACCATGACCACATAGCATGTTGTGAGGACCCTGATTTCTGCTGACACTATAAGGCTGAAAAAAATCGTTTCACCACTAGAGGGGTGTATATAGCCAGACTATCAGCTCAAATGTTCTCACACACGACACTCGCTGAACTGGTGAAGTTGGCGGCGCTGTGAGGACCGATCCGGTTGCTGGGCAGATTACATGACACTTAGCGCCTCTGATGGACGTTCACCCGAAAATGCAGAGAAACGTGTCCGGAAGTCAACATTATTCTTATACTTTTACATTATTCTTAGTATTTTCGCCTTAAGGGATATTTTGAGAATTATTTCTGCATAATTAAAATGGACGATGATTGTGCGTCGGAGACATTGAACTGTGGAAAAAACAACGTGGTCACAAAGGTAAGTACTTTTATCTTAGAAGTTACTTTAGATAATGATAATAATAATTAAAATAAGCAGCTCGTTTCCACCACAGAATACAAGTTAATTACCAGTTTTTAACTAACAGTTTTTCTGACTTTATATCTCGCAAATTCTAAGAAAACAATTAAATTATCTTTTAAAATGTTTAATCTGTGGCAGAAACAAGCTTAAAAAGAAATCTTTATTAAAGTTACATGTTCTAATTATTATTTGTTTCTGTTATAGTGGAATCAAGTGGAAAGGACTCTTGGATTTGTCAAGATTTAATCTGTTTTAAATTAAGTTTAGAAATGGAGTGACATTTTAATTTGGATTCTTAAAGATGTGATCATCCACATATGTTCTTTTATTTCCCTAATTGTTATTCTTAGCAAAATCCCATTGGGCTGTATTGTTACAATTTGAAGAGTAAATGATGCTCGTTTCATTATATGCATAAAATAAAGGTTTATTCTGTCTTCAAGTGTTTTAATCTATCTAATATTATACTTAAGCCTTTCAACATGCATATGTGTTATTTCAGCTCAAACTTATAATATAAATAGCTTTTAATTAATATTATTCAAATCAGACAAAAGTGACAAGAAAAAGCAGCTGTTCCAATTAACAGTGATGACTGATGCCACTCAGTTGACCACAGACACGGTCAGCTTCAGTTTTATCATTAGAGCCGTTGAGTGTACTACCCATTTTGTTGTGAACTATTGAAAGCCACACTAGACAAAACCAATACAAACTCCACAATTATAAATCAGTAGAAATTTATTTTTTCAAAATAGCAAATTTATGCTTCTTTACATCAGTCCACGAACTCAACTTCAATAACTCTTGTGCTAACTGTGGACTGATAATCTCATTAATACAGTGCTTAATAACCTGAAGCCGTTCTTACTTTTATTCATTCTCAGGATATGAATTCTTGATAGTTAAATTTTCTCTAATAAAAATGCTAATTTTGATATCAGCAATTACATTTCCACAAGTAAAAACTTCAATTCTTGATTTCTGTAATTGTATTTTAACTAGTGAAATCTCACCATAGGCTGACATTCAAATTCAGTTCTTAATATCCAAAATACTAATTGTTGATTTCAGGGATTACTTTGTTACTAGTGAAAAATTTAATAATTTAATTGTTACTAGTGACAAACCAGTAACAAAGTAATCCCTGAAATCAACAATCAGTATTTCTGATATCAAGACCTAAATTTGAATGTCTCCCTAAGATTGGATTTCACTAGTTAAAATACAATTACAGAAATCAAGAATTGAAGTTTTTACTCGTGGAAATGTAATTGCTGATATATCAAGAATTCATAACCAGAGAATGAATAAAAGTCAAAACAACTTCACACATGCAAGTTAATTCAGCGACGTCCTCTTCTTTCTAGTTTGGATGGTATTGTGAACATGATTTTTAATGTCTCTCCAGTGTCTGCTCTGAAGGGCTGGCTCTGCATCTATGCACTTGATGCATTTGTCTTTCCCTGGGACTCTCAATAAAGTTATGCAACTTCCAAGTTGCCGTAAACTGCTTTTTTTTCAGCATTACTCCAAGGCCTTCTTTTAACGATCATCTGCGCAGCAGAACCTAAATGAAAAAAATAAGACACATCGTTCGATTAAAGTCAACAAATCATGGAATCATAGGCACACACATAAAACAATCCATTTCCATATTTCAGATCATGTAAAAGTTGCATACAATAGGTTACACCGGGAACACTTCCCATAACACCCCATGTACTCGTGACTAGGGATAGGCATTTCAAGGAAAAATAATATTCAATGATTGCTGGGAATTATTTGATTATTATTTGAAAATTGCAACCCACCACCCACACATGCTGGCATGTATAAGAGACACACATAAACAGAGAGCGAGCAACCATTCATGCTGTCCATCTGCATGATAACAAAGCGTTTTCATTAATTACGGTATAGGCTAGGGCTGGGCGATATGGCCAAAAAGTGATCTCCATAAAAAATGCTCATATCAGTCGATATTGATAAATATTTCTTTCAAATTTAAAGGCAGGTTTTTGCTCCCAAGTGAAAGTTGTAGAAACCAGTTAATTGAGATTTTAAGCTACTCTTTATTTTCAGAATATATTTTCACGTTTTTGAATTCCTTACCCTTTTCCAGTCATTTTTCCTTAAATTAAATATCATAATAGTTTCTGCATGTGCTAACTGGTGATATTGTTTCAAATCATGAAACGGGTTTGTGTTGCCTGATATATCTCCAGCACAGTTTGCAGTGCAGGCTGCAGTATTAATAATATTACGTTTGGTCTTAGCTTGGTTAGGAGGATGCAGATGTAAATGTATGGTCATTAACAAAAACATTTGTAAAAAGTGTAACAACCTCATTTCTATGGTAAAAATTTTATATTCTGAGTTCATATATCAGGTCTTCCATATTATCATACATTTAGATCATGATGATAACCACAGTTTAAACCATGCATATAGCTCTTCACTACCATGTTCAAATGTATATATATGGTTTATATGGTATTTGAATGTAAAACAGTAGCCTAAAAAAATGTTGTAGCCTATTAATGCACAAATTCTATAGCTAAATAAAAAAATACTGTAATAATATTCCATTACTCCTTTAATACATGTCTACATTAATAATATAATACAATTCTATATGAATATCCCATATTTCTGCCACAGATGGTGCAGTTAGTGTCACCACAGTAAATCCATGGTAAATGATGGGAGATTTGTAGATGGAAATTCCTTCTGACTGTATCATTGCGCAGTGTTTAGTGTTTGTCAGCGCTGTTTTGTCTGGCTTTAAAGTAGTTTAAATCACAAAGACACTTGTTTTTGGCTGAATTAGCGCTTCTCACTGGATCTCACAGCGCTGTTCAGTGACCGAGACCGATCAGAGCAAACGGATCTGCTCGTGAGCTCGTGCTGAGCTGCCGTTTGGACTTTGACCCGAGCGGGTCAAATCAGTAACTGAATTTGTGCTACCTTTTATCGACAACTTCGTCATCTTCACAAGGTTAGTTTGACTTTCATGGTCTACTTTCAACGTTCGTCACTGTTTCCACTCATTTTGTCCTTCCATTTAATGGTCCAAAAATCCATTTAATGATTGTAACGTACTGAAAACAACCGAATGATGGCACTAAATTAACATAACAGTCTGATGATTACCATATATCAACTTCTCATAAGACTATAGCATTTCACTTCATAAACTGTATGCATTTCTATTTCAAAAATGAGCATGAACATAAAATATAAAACTATTTAATCTATTATCCATGATTAACTGAATATCACCTCAAGCATAATGATTTTAGGCTAGGCATAATGGGTTACACATAATGTGAATAGCTTGAACTAACTGCACTAATGTGAACATAAGATTATGTTGGTCATAACAATAACCTATCTCACATTTTTATATAAAAAAAAATTACATGTTTGGGATGAAGAAGGGAGCGCCGTTTGTTCATGCTTAGGCCGACCGTAGAGAAAAGCGTTTCTGATGGCACAGACGTCGCGACACACACAAGGAAAGCCTTTGCTAGTTTGGCCAGTCGGGGTATTTGTGGTTTGGTTTTCCTCTAGTTCATCGGGAAACGTGGATGTGCGAGCATGGTTGTGTCTTAGATATGTTATAGTCCTCACCAAACAGATACACGTTTCTGAGGTTTACACAGATTATAAGCGGTCACGTTTTCAAAAAACTTGAAACCTATCTTAAAGTTTGCAATCTCAGGCCACCAAAGCCCTGTTGTCGTGTGCATCATTCATGAGTGGCTACAGAAGCACTAAAAGTTTGAAATTAATCACAAACTTTCCATAATGAACATTTCCTGATAATTTAGTGATCCCAATGCCATCCAAGATGTTCATGTCTTTCTTTCTTCAGTGGAAAACAAATTAAGTTTTACATTTTTGAGGAAAACATTTCAGGATTTTTATGCTAACAATGGATTTCAATTGAGACCAACACATTTTAAAGTCGAAATCTAAGACTAGAGGCGTGGGCGGAAGTAATGCCTCTTGTTTACAAGCTTGGAGAATTGAAATTGGACTGTTTGTTAAATGACATATTTATGTTTTTTTTTCTGGAAACGAAAACAAATAGTCTTTGTTTATTTACAGAAAAGATGTCAGTCATGGCAACTTATCTGCTAACGTGAACATGAGAGAGTGCTCTATTAAAACACAAATGATCTGGCGCCCACATCAACTCAACAACACGCATGGAGTTTAATCAGATTCATGTACTTTATGTTGTCTCGTGACGCTGGGAAGAATAATAATAGCGATTTAGGGCCCTATCTTGCACCCAGCACAATTGACTTTGTACACCGACGCATGTGTCATTCCTATTTTGCCCCAGCATAAGCGCGCGCTTTCCCTCCACAGAAGCACGTCGCTAAACTAGTGAATGAACTTGCCGGGAAAATAGCAACAGCGCCGAGACCCGCCCACATAGTTACTTGCGCTTCGCGCTTTGACACTTGCGTTTCAGATCGTTAAAATAGGGCCCAAAGTAATAATAATCCCGGAAAAACAGTAATTCCGGCTTCGTCTCTGTGACCTTTGGTGGTAAAGTAATAACTGGCATAAAAGAATATAAATGTCTTTTTTTTTAGCAAATGACCGATAATTTGGCTAGATGAGACTAATCTTCAAAAAGCCGTTTGGAGCTCTTCAAAGACTTTAAAACTGGGTTGATTTGGGCTTTAACGTTAATATAAATTGAAATCCATTGTTGGGATAAAAATTCTAAAATGTTTTCCTCACAAAAAGTTAATTTCTTTTCCAATTAAGAAAGAAAGACATGAACATCTTGGATGACATTGGGGTGAGTAAATGTTCAGGACATTTTCTTTTTGGGGTGAGCTAATCCTTTAAGGTGAACAATAACTTTCTTGTAGAGCAAAAACAATCCCTGTTCCCTAAATGTCTGCTTTATAAAACAATCTGTGTTATAAAAAAAGGTATATAAATGAAGATGACTTGACTTGTAATAGCCAAGAGGTTAAGGCACTCCTAATAGTACATGCACACGGCTGGGAGGCTAGGGTATTTTGTAGGTGGTTACTAGGGTATTTCCAAGCAGTTGCTAGGGTGAATAAGGTGGTTATTTATTGTCAACAAAGAAGCTTACCATTTCTGTCAGTCTTAGAGGATCTCTTCATTTTGGTCTTTGTGTAAGTGTCAGGGCCTTGTGGGTGAAGAGAAGACACAGCCAATGATATACAGGTGCTTCTTAATAAATTAGCATGTGTTCATTTATTTAAGGAATTCAACTCAAATTGTGGAACTCGTGTAGTAAACAAATTCAATGCATACAGACTGAAGTACTTTTAAGTCTTTGGTTCTTTTAATTGTGATGATTTTGGCTCACATTTTAACAGAATTGTATATATTCATTTATATTCATTTACCTGCAATAATACTTTAAAGTAATTCAGTCTGTGTGCATTGAATTTATTTAATACGAGTTCCACAATTTGAGTTACTAAAATAAATGAACTTTTCCACCACATTCTAATTTACTGAGATGTACTTGTGTATATATACATAATGTAGTATATATCATTGTATATACACAAGTCTGTGCAGTAGATGATCACACTACTTACCGTCTGAATCACAAGACCCCTCAGAATCAGGCCTCTTCTTCTGACTTCTGGATAACTCTGTAACAGAGAGAAATTAACATTATGAGACATTTATTTTGAGTTACATCTTTATTGAAAAAAAACTTTTAATGTCAGCTAAACAGGGTCCCCACTCTTTCATGAACACCAGATTCAAGGACTTTTTCAAGCACCATTTATTTTATATCAAACACCTATCAGATTCATAACCCAGCATATGTAGCATCATGAAAGACCTCTTAAAGTAGGCTACTTAAAGGAGGACCGCTCTGAAACCAGCAACTGTGGACGCTATCTTGTTCTAGCATGACAACATGTAAGTAGGCCATAGCTTTGTGATTAATATGCTATTATATAATGGTTACATTTATGTATAGCGGGCAGCATATAGCCGCCTAATCAATTCCTCACACTTCATACACAGGCAGGACCGCAGGAGGCAGAACTGACAGGCCCGTCAACCTGGAGTGTTTGAACCTGCTCAGTTTTAATTCTAACACTTTTTAATTTAGTCTAATCTAAAGTCACTTTCTATGTTTTAGATTATTTTTAAGATTTAGATTACTATTAAGAATTATATAAGACCAGGAGGCCTAACTAAACAAACAACGCAGTCTACATGCTTCGTCGTTTTGCATTATTCACAGTGTTGGGCAAGCTAATCTAAAACTGTAGCTTTACAAGCTACTTGTAAATTAAAGTAGTTAAGTTACATTCAAGCTACCCTTTTGAAAAAACAGTTAGCTACACTACAGTGTAGTGAAGAATGTTATAATATTTGAAGTTTCAAGCAACATCATAATGTAATTATGATTTCAAAGACTATGAGCCGGTGAATTCAGGTTGATTGGGACATTTTTCCCACCACTTTTTTGCTTCTTATTTATTAAACCCAGGCAACTGACTGACGAAACATTGATTAAAATTAAGATACAATTTATACAAAACGAAATTCACTTTGTAGAAAGCTTTTCTACAACACAAAACTTAATAAAGTGGCCAAAATCATGTCTGATTTGAGCGAACGTCATTTTACCGGGGATGAGCAAGCGCCTGCTTAGAGCGGATTACTGAGCTGAGCTCACATTGGTCCACTTCACTCATTACAGCCTCACTCTCGTCAGAACGACCACGTATTAAAAATATGGTCGGGTTTAAATAGGGCTCGGGCTCATAATTAAAGTTAATGTGTCGGGCTGGGCCGGGCTCGGACACAATGTGCGCGGGCTCGGGTAGGGTCAGGCTTGATTTTTTGGGCCTGATCTAAGCTATAGTATAGTTGCATCATGTACCAAGACTGACAGAAAAAAAAGTTGCGATTTTCTAGACAGATATGGCTAGGAACAATACACTCATTCCATGTGTAGATATTCAAGTACTTTCAAGAAGAGTGGGAAACACAAAAGCAGTCAGATATCACAGCAAACACTTTTTACTTCCTGATGAACAAACAAGCTTACCATTTCTAACAGATGATCCTTTTGCTTTAGTGCCTGTGTGTGTGCCAGGGCCTTGTGGGTGAAGAGAAGAGACCGCCAATTATATATACACAAACTAAGTCATAACCTACTGTACACTCCATGCCAGAAAGTCTGTGCAGTAGATGATCACACTACTTACCGTCTGAATCACAAGACCCCTCAGAATCAGGCCTCTTCTTCTGACTTCTGGATAACTCTGTAACAGAGAGAAATTAACATTATGAGACATTTATTCAGGCAGGATTTTTTGGGCCTGATCTAATTTTCTAGACAGATATGGCTAGGAACAATACACTCATTCCTGCGTAATAATCCAGGGACTTTGCTGCTGTACCATGGGTTCAGCGGTGCAACGATATTACACAGTGCCTGAAAATATTCCCCAGCACGCTCGCTGTGTAAGCAGGTTGTCACTTTGGTAATGTTAATGGAAGTTAGCCCATTTTCAGGCACTGAATTATCATTGTTCCGCTGCACCCATGGGACGGCAGCAAAGTTCCTGGATTATTACACAGGAATGAGAGTATAGTTCCTAGCCAGTGTTGGACAAGTTACTGAAAATTAGTAATTAGTTACAGTTATTAGTTACTTTTAAAAGTAATTGAATTACTTTACCAATTACTGTATATCAAAACTAATTAGTTACTAGGGAAAGTAACTTTTAAGTTACCTTTATGTCTGCTTTTTAAATGTAAAAATGAAGAGTATTGAACAGTCAAATACAATAAACAATTTTTAGACCTATTTATTGTAATCAACAGGGCAACAGGCCTTCAGATCAAGCAGTAGTGCGGTGTTTAGTGTCCACCAGGTGTAGCGAGCGTTCCCTCGGCGCAGCTGCAAGAGTTATGGCCTTTTTACATCTGGTCACTTCATACGTTTTCTCTGACCAGATATCTATCCAGGAGTAGATATATACTCTTGTCAATACCAGGAGTAAATGCCTTGTGAAATTGTTTCGAGATGGATTTAAATCTGATCACTCAAAAAAACAATTCAGAAGGTGGTCTGTATGCATATGGTTGTTTAAACCACAAAATTTTTTTTACATTTTACTCCCGGCAAATTGTTAAAAAATAAATGGATAAATACGGATAAATAAATGGAGCGTGTTATAGGCTATATATGTTGCATATATTGCAACACGCGACGCCGCAAATGAGTGAAGCAAGCCAACACGCAAACTGCCGCAAGTGAAACTGAAAGTAGGCCTAAGTCTTAGTTGTTCAAAAACACAATGATCTTCATTAAAACTAATGAGACTAAATGATCTCACCAAGTGCTTAGCTTGCTCTCTCATATTGCGGTCATTGATCTTCAAATGAGCTGATTAATAAAATGCAGCTCATTGGCTATCTGTTTCTTTTAGGGATGCTCATTTTGACCGTTTAATACTATCAGTTAAATGGTTTAAAGTTTTTTTTTTTTTTTTTGCTGTATGGTTAAAGAAAAATATGCTGTATTTGTTAACTCATGGGGCGCATGGACAACCACACGTCTCTGCAGACATATTTCCCAAACTATGTGGGATCATTTCAGCAGAAAGGGCAACGAAGTTACTTGCAAATTATGCTACGCGGTTTTAAAATAAAGCAGTAATACAAGCTCTTGCCTGGTGGAAAGCAAATAAAAGGCGCTTCCCAATGCTGGCCACTCTAGCGAGGCGTTATCTCTGTATTCCCAGGAACCAGTGCCATCTGAAGCCTTGATGCTTTTCGTCGTGTTGTTTTGGTCAAGTTTACTAAAGTAGCCTAAACATTGTCAAGTATTGATGGTTTATTGAACAATTACTCAGTTTCCCTCTGTCATTTCAAAGGACAGCCCAACGGTCGAGCGCATCGAAACCCTTCCTCAAACAGACGGGGCGCGCGCGGTCAGCGGAGGCTTGCACTGGAGACCGTATAAACCAGGCTTTCTGCCGCAGGTCTAACTGTCAACACGCTAACTTACATCATTTACACGTGTTATTTTATTTATTTATTTTTTAAAATAAAAACCAGTCAAGCTGTGGATTGAGGTAGGCATGCTTTTTGATTTGACTGGAAAAACTATTCCGGTTCTTCAAAGCTTCAAACGGATTCAGTGTATTTTCGTTTTATCTTAATTTGGTAATTATTTAATGAAAAAAAATAGTGTAGACCTATTTATTTTATGCTTTGTATTTCTATGATTTTATTCCGTTTTTCTGTGTTGTCAGAAAAGCTGCAGGTGTGTGAAAATGTGATAATGTGTGAATCAGGTTCTGTTGTTGATCTGTTGTGTTTGCTGCAGTTTGCACAGTAAAATAACTGTTAATAATCGATTAATGAGCATCGGTTGTTGCAAGAAGAGTGGGAACTAGGGGTGGGTGATATCTCGATATATTTTAAATATCGAGATATTGCCCACCCCTAGTTCCCACTCTTCTTGAAAGTACTTGAAAGTACACGATATGGATTTTGACATATCGTATATATCGATATATTGTTTATATTTAATTCTGATTCCGCCACTTTGCTTGTTTGCCTTCTCTGTGCTGTGCTCGCCCCGCCCGCTCGCACTAGGACTAGAATCTTTGCGTGTCACAGAACCCGTCACTGCTTAAAGCAGATCCTCTAAAACCTGCCAGTGCTGGAGGCAGCTACCAGTCCGGTAGATGCATGTGAACGAAAGGACAACGCTGTTCTTTTTTACACAATATACAATTCCGCCGTTTTTACACAAACTAGTACGCGAGAGCCACTACAGTACGCTCATTAGGTCAATATTCACCACTAACCAATCGCTTTGCGCCTGCCTCAAGATCTCTGTGTTTACTTTTTGTGTTTGTAATCGAGCGCGTCCCGTCATCAAAGCGTCGCGCCAGACTCAACCGAGCGTCCACCTGCCTCAAGATCTCTTACCGTTTTACAGCTGACTTTTTTTAATAAAAAAGGCAATATGTATTTATTTTATAGTTAAATTATTATTATTTATGTAATCAGAATTTTATTTGTATCTTAAATGTCATGAAGCACTTTGTTCATATATGCACTGCCTTGAGTTGAGTTGTTTCATTTTTTAATGAAAAGGCAATATGGATTATTTCTTCCTTTATTTTACAGTTAAATTATTATTTTTGTATACAGGGATTTTTTTTTTTTTCAAATGTTGCAAAAGCAGTTTGTAACTACACGAGCTGCCTACCTCTTTGCACTTCAATTAAAAAAAAGACTTTGTGGTATTTAGCATATTTGTTTTTTGAGTCGTTTTTGGGGGGTTATTTTTCCAGTAAAGATATTGAGATATATATCGTATATAGAGATATAACTAAATATATCAAGATTTTTTTTTTTGCTCCATATCGCCCAGCCCTAGTGGGAACCAAAAAGCAGTCAGATATCACAGCAAACACTTTTTTACTTCCTGATGAACAAACAAGCTTACCATTTCTAACAGATGATCCTTTTGCTTTAGTGCCTGTGTGTGTGCCAGGGCCTTGTGGGTGAAGAGAAGAGACCGCCAATTATATATACACAAACTAACTCATAACCTACTGTACACTCCATGCCAGAAAGTCTGTGCAGTAGATGATCACACTACTTACCGTCTGAATCACAAGACCCCTCAGAATCAGGCCTCTTCTTCTGACTTCTGGATAACTCTGTAACAGAGAGAAATTAACATTATGAGACATTTATTTTGAGTTACATCTTTATTGACTCTTTACAGTGCTCAGCGTAAATGACTACATCCCCCTTGAAAAGTAACATTTTAAACAATCTCAGTGAACACAAAAAGCATTTCCAAAGTATTGACAAGACAAGTTTTATATAACATCCATTTAACTTATAACATAAAAGTCTTTAAATAACTGCAGTGAACTTGCATGCCGATTTTCTTCACACCAGAAAACGCTCCTGTCGAGGTGTTAACTTCTTTGGACGACCTGGACGTCTGTGAGATGGTTGGAGTTCCATCTTTTTTTATATATTTTTGTACCACTTTTGCTACAGTATCCTGACTGATAAGTAAAGCCTTGCTGATCTGTATGTAGCCTTCACCTTTCTGTTGTTAAGACATTATTTGCCTTGTGACATTTCTCTTCCATGTGGTGCTATTACTGACAGCATGAAATGGGAAGGGGTTTTCTTTAAGTAATACCCTTTAATAGACAACTGCTGGACAGGAATAATTAGACTGACCTGTGGTTCAATTCTTCTCAAATTAGACATTTGTAGTCTAAAATGTAGCTTTGCTCCAGGGACTTTCAGTGGGGTGTACTCATTTTTGCATCACCCTAATTTGAGTAAAACTGAAAATGTTGTTCTCCAAGTTATATTAACCTTACTTTCATGTTATGAGTAAAACATAAAACATTGTTATTGTGTCGATTGAGATATTGTTCAAAATTAAAATTTTAAAGGGCAATGTAAAATAAATGTAAAACAATTATTATGCCGCTGACTCATTCCGTCTCGCACTCTTTTCTTTCCTTCACAGCGGCGCGCTTTCGTTCCTCTACAAGTCAATCTTAACACTTAAATCCACCTAATGCGTGAGTGATGTAAAACACAGTTTACTGTTGCTCAACTGCGGGACGTGTTTGATATTACAGCGCATTTAGCTGCGAAAGAGATGCTGTTCCCCAGACGGTGCACGTGCTCCGAGACGGAGCAGAACGCACGCAAAGGCTACTGTGGGCTTCAGATCCGCTCATAAACGGTCCAATAATCTACGCACAAATATGTTTTGGAGAGTATCCTTTCTAGTTACTGTCGCTATGGCCGACAAGCCACGGCGCTCTCACGCCACACACCATGTTATCACGCAGTGAAAAACACACCGCGGAGCAAAGAGGACAACGACAATGCGCCAACAGACAGGACAGAGCAGGGTACTTATGATATGAAAAAAAGTCTCAACTTCAAATTGTCTTTTACGAAATGTAAACAATAAATACCGTTTTGTCGCTCTTTAATGCGTCCTGACAGATCGCTGTACACCGCAGTTAAAGCTGCTCGAGAACTGATCATCTCTTCCTTATAGTTCATTTATAGCATCAAATAAACATGAATAAACATCAGAAGAAAGGTTGTTTCAACCACGGAAAGATGTCAATACACACCGTCTATCAACTTCAAGTTCACCAACGTTATTCTATTGACTTGTGACTGCTTTAGTGGACAAAATGGTGCATTTAGGATGGTGGATGATGATGGTCAGATCGCCTGTCAAACTCCTGCGAAGGGTCAATTGTATATGATTGTGATTTATTTTGATAATTGTAAAATGTCAGTGACATTTAAAATGACTCATATCATGAAATAAGAATTTGATCATATCACACCAACAATCGTGATTTAAATTTTGACCAAAATAATCGTGATTATGATTTTTGCCATAATCGAGCAGCCCTACTTCTTGCTGTTGACCCATTAACTGCTCTGCTTTACACCACTGCCGACAACCAGAGCTTAGGCTTTCGTGTCTGATTTTTTGACGGACAGGGTCGTAAAATGGCATAATCTATTACTACCCGTCATAATAATTTTCATATTTCAAGGATATGGCACACAAAAACGGCAACAGCCAAACTTTCTTTCTAATCCGACAACAAGTGGCACTGGCAACGGATCTATGATTTATCTATCTTCATAGGAGCCAAAGAGACAATCATTGTGGAAACGCTGTCACGCACCTAATCTAATCTATGCATCATCTTTATTATTATAATTTTTTTATCTATATATAATCATTTTATTCTTTTTAATTATCTTTACAACTGTATATTTCTATTCCTTATTTTTAAAATTCTCTTTACAACTGTTTTAATTATCCTGTTTTTATTTTTAATTCTTACACGTGTTATTCTTATCTCTTATCACTGTTTTAATTTCATTTTCTAGTAAAGCACTTTGAATTGCCATTGTGTATGAAATGTGCTATATAAATAAACTTACCTTGCCTTGCCTTGCCTTGTTGACATTTCTCAGACAAAGCGACTGTAATGAAAACACAGAAGAGAAAGGTTTTATATAGTACAAGTCACATGTTCTTTCCAAATTCCCAGTTAGTGTATATTGTTACAACTTTCCAGTGTTAGATGCTCACCCTCTAATTCCAAGTCAATCTCGTCTAGAGATTTTCCTTTATAAACTGTTGTTCCACATTCAATGGCCATGAGCAATTTGCTCATTTTTGCAAGTTGAACTGTGTTCTCAGTTAGCGATAGTATTCTCTGTGAATACGGATGTCATGTCCCATAAATTTTGCGACCTGATCCATTTCATGGTCTTTCAAGTTCATTATTTGACAGAGGGTTGCGATGTGTTTTCTCAGTTGGGTGGAGGTCAAGGTCTCAGGATGTTTTGCATTACACTCATTTGCAAATTTTCTTAAACAGTCTGAGCCTCTTATGTGGCAGTCTGAATTTTGTCTCGCAAAGACATATTTGTTTGTCTCAGAAATGTTATTTTCTTGAGTCCTGTGCTCAATCAGGAAGTCAAGTGATCTTGTCATCTCTCTGGTGAGAAGCACTGGTACTTTTCTGCCTCTTTTGCCTCTTATAACAACTCTAGTGAAGTCCTTACTCAGGTCCTTCTCCAATTTTGAAAGGCACTGCATAACATCCTCATTAAGTGTTTCTGTGTTTTTGTTTGCATAAGTTTGAAGTAGCATTTTAGCTGCCTCGCCTTGGCGCCTTCGGTTAAAAAGTATGATTTGGGAAAGAAGGGTTTCGCTAAGCATACTGTATGCTTTAGGATTAGAACCCTCCATCAGTTTATCTCTGGCTTTTTCTTCAGTGGACTTCAAATATTTTTGAAGTGTTATTATGTCTTCAGTGAGAGGATCATTTCTTTTTGTTCCACTTATTTTCCTCCAGGTTTGTCCTAGCACGGTGTGAGACATAGTGGTTCCACTCGAGCTCACTAGCCCCAGAAAGCTCCTGACTCTGTTCGCAACCTCATCTTCTGCTTTTACATAATTGCCTATAAGGATATCACCAACTGTCTTAAGAGAGTGTCGAGTTTTAAACCAAGAGATGGTCGATCATAGCGGTACTTTGAGTAAGTGTAACCACATGCCTTTTTGCTGCATCAACAGCCAATTTAAACATTGGCGGAACTAAGATATCTGTAAGATTTTTCACATTTGGTTTTAGAGACTTTGCAGCAATCACAAACCTTCCCAACTCTCTCATTTTTTTGACTAACATAGCCATCTTTGGATGGATCACTCCCATGTTTCTCCAACAATCTGTCACCGTACTCACAAATAAGTGAGTCCGATTTCACTTCAACAGAAATCTCGTCATGCATCATCCTCCCAATGATTTTACAACATCTTTCTGTTGTATTTAATTTCATTGGAATTAGACGGGAAGCTGCAGCTTGGACTCTTTTTCTTTTCCTGGAGTTTTCTCGAGGGAGACCATTTCGTGTTTTGCATGAAACCTCATGTTTCCAAAGCTCACGTTTTCGGAAAAAACCATAACAATAGTTGCAAGGCAAGTATTCATGTGGGTTAATGTCTTCAGAAGGTTGTCTGTAAGTCACTATTTGCCCTTTTCCTGTCTGCAAGATGGTTATATTATGGTTGTAGTCACCTTTAAAGCGAAGCTGGTCTAACATCAGACGGCGTTTCTTAGATTTTTTGGGGAAGCATATTGCCCTAGCAACATCATCTTCTTTGTGGTGCTTTCTCTCCAGATGGCGTGCTATTTTACTTTGTGGTTTTTTACAATAAATACAGAAATGTTTTTTGTCCCATTTTCTTTTATCTCCCTTCTGGCACTTCTTTACTGTTATTGTTTTCATACCCTCTTCTTTCTCACCATCTCCCTCATCTGTGGCATGTTCCAGATCATCACCAGAGTCAAGCTCATCTTTCTGAGTGAAACTAGTGTTTACTTGAATTTCTCTGTCTTTTGGAAAATCTGCACCTTCACTGTCACAGTCTTCACTGTCCGAGGAGGGTGGTGTAGGTATGTATTCATCGTCACAGTCTGACTCCGATTTATCAGTGCTACTGAGACTCTGTCAAAACAAACAATGAGCAATTGTTTTAGTTTGTAACATCTACGACACTGAACATTTAGGCTTCATTTGCGGCAGTTCGCGCGGCAGCTGAGGAGATGCGAGCAATATTTATAGCTACTAACTTAATTAAACAAGCTGTGTTACAATGATGAATATGATTAGCTCAAAATGTAGATCTGTATGTGCGATGTAGGCTACTTTATCTGAATTAAACACAAACTCATCTCTCGCGTTTGCGAGGTGATGTAGAGGTTGTCAACCCGTTTGGGTTATTTTAAACGTGTAATTTCGCCAAAGAAGATTTGTTTTAAAGCAACCTACTTCAGTGTAGCTAAAATGTGACGGTAGCATCGCGCTTACACTGATGATTTGAGTTTATGACGATCGGGTGCGGATGGATGGTTTGTTTTTAACAGTGAATTCGGTGAAGTTATCCGCGCATCTCTAGTATGACCATCTGTACTCTTGTTCTTATTTCAAGTTTCCTTCCTGTCCAATATTTTTTGCTTCTTACAAAAGCCTCACAGCTTTCAGAAGACAGTAAAGGCTTGTCATGCCTGAACTGAAGCTGAAACTTTAAAGTTAAGCTTTAAACATACATGCAATGTTTAGGTATTATTGCTATTTATATTAATATGATTTTGGTTTATTGGTTGTAGGTTTAGTTTTAGACTGAACTTTTTGAACTAATTTGAAATAGATTTTTATAATGTGGCAATTGAATGCGTTAAAATGGGTTATTTTCACTGAAAATATGTGAACATGGGTTATTATGTATGCAATTTCAGCAATAAAACTTTATTTTTCTAAAAAGAAAACAAATTAGATGTTAATTTTAAGATACCTGTCTTATTTCCTCTTATATATTTAGTATTGCTCTTTAATAAAGAAAAAAGTAATTATTATCCGATTACTCGATTAATCGATGGAATAAACGGTAGAATACTCAATTACTAAAAGAATCGATAGCTACAGCCCTACACACAACCCACTACTTTTAATGGATAGGCAAGTCATCAGTTGATCCAACAATGAAATAATAAACAAAACTCCTTCTTGTTAATTTTATCTCTCTACAAATGCCATGTTGACTAAAATGTTTTTTTAAAAGGGATCATGAACTGATTTTTTTTTTTTTAAATGTATTGTTCAAAATCTTTCGATCCAGTGCCAATTTCGATACCGGTTCCTAACGATACTTTTTTTGATACCATATACAATCGGCTAGCATGTTATGGGGATGCATTCGGTTTAAAGGACAACTCCAGTGAAAAATGAACCTAGGGGTTATTAACACATGGTTACCGAGCAGATCGTTCTCTGGGAAGAGTTTTAATGAAAATAGCCTCACACTAACACGGTAGCATAATGAGGTCCCTACATGCAAACCGAAGCATTGAGAACTTTGTAAGTGTACAAACAGTTTAATAAGAAGATACTTTATAAAGACAGTACATTACTCGTTTACAGACAGAAGCCATCTTGGAAAACAGTCTCGACGAGTCGTGTACCCTGAGCAGCTGTGCTAAGATCGATAGGAATTAAGTTTGTGAAATCTAATGACATGGAAATGCATGAATAATATCTGTTTATTAAAATATATGGTTGACTAACTACAAGGGAAGATGGTGTCCCATATGAGATTCCAAGTCACAGTTCAACACTTAGCACAGCGTTGTGGCTCGACTTCGTCTTACAAGATGGCTTCTGTCTGTAAGCGAGTAATGTACTGTCTTTATAAAGTATCTTCTTATTAAACTGTTTGTACACAGCGTTCTCAATGCTTCGGTTTGCATTATCCATTAATGCCTCATTATCCATTATCCCTGTTAGTGTGAGGTTATTTTGAGCCTTGTTAGTGGTATTAACTAGCGATTTAATTTTACTTATCCTATGCCCCATACACTCGCGTTATATGCTAATCTGTTTTTAGAGATAAAACTCTTTACATTCGATTTTCATGAAAACGCATCCCAGAGAACGATCTGCTCGGTAACCATGTGTTAATCACCCTGGGTTCATTTTCACGGAGTTGTCCTTTAAGTAGTGAAATTACACGTATCTGTCAAGTATTTCCCTGAGCACGTTTGTCCCCCCTCCCTACTCCCTCGCTGGCCTGCACTCACACTTAACGTACTGGGCCAGGCGGCTTACGTCATTCATGATGCAAATTTTTGTTTTGAAGAACAGAAGAAAATCACTTTTACTAATAGACTGCCTAATAGATTTATCATTTATGCCACGCAGCGATTTTCACTTGATTGCACTGCACGTATCAGAAGATTATTACGGAGGCAGCTGACTTTGATGGAGGAATTTACAGCTTTACTCGTAAACTACAATTCATGTTCATCAATAAGGGGAGAACCAGGACCGTTATAAACCTAATTATGCCTGGGTCTGTTTAAATACTCGATTCTGATTGGCTGGAAGGTGTGCAGTAAAACGGTTTAATGCACAGGTAGTTCCAGTCAGTTTAGTTCCAGTCACACACACAGCCGCTTGGCTTTTGGAACCAAAATTTGGCACCGAAAGATAAATAATTTTTCGATACTCATAGTATCAGAGTTTTTCGTTCGATACCATAAAAGTATTGTCGTTCGGTGCCCAGCCCTATTGTTGTCTGAGGTCAACTTGTGTTGGTTTTTACATTTTTTAAAAATCATAATAATAGGCTGATTTTTTTGTTTATAATTTTTTTTTTTATTATGGTGCTCTAATTACAGCTCAGTGAAATCCCAGTTGAAATGCTTACCTGGTCATCTCCTTCTCCTTCCTCTGTTCGGCATGTACTATGTCTTTCTCTCTTTCTCCGTATAACTGGATCGCTCAATGATGCCTGTGAGAACAACCACTATGTAATAAACTGTCACTGACATCCATATTTTCTTATTTTTTTCTTGCACACTGGATACAGTTGGTTTTACACATATGCAATTAATAACAAAAAGTGGTAAGGACAATTTTAGGTAATAGTAAAAGTAAATTATGCACATGCCTTTGCTATGTCCTGGGGACCCTTGATTACTTGTACTAATAAATCTCAAATTTAAACTATAAATTAGAGCACAGCAGGAATATTGTCTATAACTTAGACTTTACTAATTGCATGTCAATTTAACATCGATTTCATTACATGCATGTGTGCACGCCATGCAATCCTACTTTGTGTTATTATTGAGTTGTTGGGGCAATGGAGTGCTTTGTATTAAAGGGTAAGTTCACCCAAAAATTTTAAATCTGTAAATATTTACTCACCCTTATGTCGTTGGACTCGTTATTGTTCTTTGCTTCTATTATCTGTGAAACAAAATTACCATTAAGCAAGATCACCACTAATAAAGTTTTCAATTAATTAAAATTGCAATGGTATACTTGAATTTATGAATTGTACATAGTTGATGGCCACTGAAATGCATTACAAATTACTAGTATCCATAAAGATATTGTAACTTGAGTGAATGTGTTTAATCCAGGATATTTTGAGTAATTGCTCTAACAAATTAGCCTAAAAGGCCAGTTAAAATGCTAAGAAAATCAGTTTGGCCTGAAGTAGACCTACACCTATCAGATAAAGTAAATTTGACTGACACATACTGTGTTTCTCATTACAAACCAGCTTCACTCAGAGTTAACCTGACATTACACTGATCTGATCAATACACACAGAGAAAGTCAAATTCAGTAACTTGACAAGAGCTGTTCAAGCACTATTTTTCCTTTTCAATGATTAAATGTTTTGTTCTTCTGAGAAAACAAACAGGTCGAGTTTTCTAGCAATTTACTGACTAAGTTATTACTTTCAGATGACTCACTGATGAGGATGATATTTTCTGGCAGCTCTATCAGATTACAACTAAAATCTTAATTAAATTATTAATTGTTTAGTCTGTATGGTAACATGAATTATCTTCAAATATCCAGTTTACTTTTCTAAGATCAATTTTCAAATGCCTGTGTGCCCAACAGTGCAAAAACACTGAATATATTATTCAAAGAATAATCTGTTTATGATATCAAAACTGCATAAAGCATCAACACCTAAAAACAGAGTAGTTACTATAGGCATTTATACTTAAGAAATTAGTTGAATATTAATTGATCCTCAAAATGGTTGGCAAATAAGAAATATGATTAAAGAGTTAAATTCGATAATTTTAACTATTGCTCCTGACTCCAGAAACAGCTCAAATACTTGCAGTAAAATGATGAAATATGTCTTACCTGTGTTTTTTCCTGCTGTGCCTGTTCATATCTCCGAGAACATGCATCATGATGCTGTCTCAGCCTCTTCATCCTCGCTATAGCTCTGTCGTCGTGACTGTCATCCATGCTGACCTCGCTCTGTCAGGTCAGGGTTGATTGACAGCTCCCCTCCCCCCCAGGCGCGCGCACGCACGCACGCCACTCTAGCGGGAGGGACTTTTTCACTCAAAATGAAGTCAATATTGCTCGATTAATAGTCTTAGCACAAATAAAACAGAATATGGTTTTAGGGAGAGGTTACCATACTCTTTAAGACAAAGTTGGAAATTGTAATAGATGTAAGGTGATTATTCTCTGTCATCTATGTTACAGGACGAATTAGTGTGAAGTAGCTAAAACTGGTTTGTAATAATTAGTAGAGCATGAGATGTGTCTCCCCTCCCCCACACCTGTGTGCGTCTCCTCCCCTCCCCCACACTTTCAACTTCTCTGAGAGGCACAAGAGCGGCCTCAACTCAGCCTAACACACCTTTACAATATACCTTTAATATTCTGTTCTTTTCTTTGACATTTTCACTGAATGCATGCACGTGAAATTTAGACAATATTTCTACAATTCTGATACAGTGATTTTTTTTTTTTTATGTCTTTACACTTTATTTTATGCACATTGTGCCCATTTGTTCATTTAAAATTAGATCAGGCTTGATTTATCTAAAACTTTCAAGATTATTTCAATAAAATGAAATATTAACATGCTAGAGGGGATATTACTTTTGATTGTAGAACATGACATTCATGTGACAAATAAATATTCAGGACCACAAGAATGTTGTTTAATAATATATCATACATCTTTTCCACGAAGAATCAACAGGATGAGGAGGAATAAGAACAATTATACATGTCAAAAAGACCACAAACTGGATGTACCTGAGGTTAGCTTAAAGCAATTTATTGGCACTTGGTCTGGGAAATGGGTAGTACATTTTCAATCATTAGAGTATTTCTGGACACAAATTTTGCTTTGGCAGCCCTCCTTTTTCATCACCCAAGATCACATTGCCTAAAAGAAAGATGTACATTTATGTTTATATGTCATTTAAACAGCAGCGAAATAGAAATTCCCACCCATTAGCCATATACATACTTTGATAACTGATTTAGCATATTTTATTCTGTGTAGTAGTAACTAGCAATACATGGTTTCATGCAGCAGTCCTTGACAGTCATAGCAAACATCACAGCTCTAATACTGTTTCATATTCAAAAATGCATACCTTGTAGATGAGAGGTGAGGACAATAAATAGCTCTAACATCTGTCTTACATGTTGCTGACATGAAAGTAAACATTGGGTTTAATATCTCTTTAAAGCATACTTCAATCAAAAGTTATTTTAGGATTACTTGTTATCTTTCGCCTTATTGGGACAGTATTAGACTCACAGACAACGTGTGTATCTGAAATGTACAGCACTGTAAAATATGCAAGTACTGAGTTTATTTATGACATGGTTTCTAATAATGTCACAGGCCTTAGGTTCTTTAAAAAAAAACCTTTAAATGTGTGACTCTTTTCTTAAAATAGTTGTTGAACAAATGTCTGCCCAGCCCATATCAATCTCCTCCCTAGTCAAGGTGGTCCAGCATATCTGACCCATGATTTGTCCCTCTCATCAGCCAAAGGAAGGCTTTGATACTGTTGGACCTTGTGTTTTGTGACTGTTGTCTGGTTATGTTATAGCTGCCTATCCTATCTGAAGTCTTAGAGAAAGTAGTTTTTTTAGAGTAAAATAGTTAATGAAAAGTTTGAGTCTGGTTTCCAACTTCGTCAGAGCACTGAAACAGCACTTTTAAGAGTTTTTAACGAGGGTTAGGGATAGAAGGGTTGTGTTAACCTAACCCTATACTGAACCCTCCTGTTTGTTATAGGATGGATTTTAAAATCTTAGTGTTAACTTTCAGATCTCTTACCTATCTGAGCTTCTTCACGTTCAACGTCCAGCTGAGACCTGAGATCAGCCAATGTGCTTCAAACCAGCTCATGGGAAACAGGATTGCATTGGTTAGAGAGGCACACTCAATCAAAGCTGAAAAGATTGCAAACAAATGAAAAATAGAAGAAAAGCCTTACCTTTGCTCTAGCCATGGTGTTAGCAAAATGCTTGATGAAGTAATTTCCTCATGTGACTTAACTGTTTTTTTTTATCTTCCTCAACAGGACTACACAGATTTCAGTAACAGGGTTGTGTGCATGTTGTTGGACACAAATTTAGGCCATAATTGCAGTTATTTAAAACATATTGATGATCAAACTATTTTGACAAAGACATTAGACAATATTAAACCAGAAAAAATAGATTAAAAAGTTATTTAAACTGTTATATTTATTATGTAAGTTGGTCATCAAGAATGGGACAAGTGAAAAATGCCATTTTAGGGGGCTATTTGATATTTTAGATAATATTTTGGAACCACTTTTTCTACCATGATATTCAGATTTAGTCTCAGGACAAGTATAGTATACACCATAAGTGCATGTTTTAGGATTTTCCGTATGGATTATTTAAAATGTAATGTGTGGGATAGAAAATGTCCACTTGTTCTAGCACGTGCCTATCATCCTCACTCAGAAAGGGACCTATCAGCAGCACCATTAAGATGAGTTCACACAGGTGCCCCTTATAGAGGAACCACAAGTCAACTTCAGCATATTAGCCATGGACATTTTCTACTAACTTTGACAATTTGAACTTGAAAAAATACTAGTTTGTTGCCATTTAAAGGGGTATGTCCACATAACAGTCTGATGTATTTATTTTATTACACAATATCTCTTTAGAGTTGTGTTAAATGTGTTTTTCTAAAGAGCAAATACCAGTTTATCTAGCATTTTATGAAAAACCTTAAGAAAATCATGGAAGTTTGCTGATAGTCTAACTGTCCAAATAATTTGTGTGGCCACTGTACATTAATGAGAGAGGTTAAGGGACAGAGACGATAGTTGGTCAAAGATTAAAGCTACAGTTGGGACTGCAGTTGAATACACCCAGAAAAAGATTAATAAAAACATGGAATAGATCATGCACACAGACAGGTCAATCAAAAACTGGGTAAGAAATACTTCACTGTGAAACATAATGCACTGTTACTTAGTTCATATTACTCTGTTGACATTATTAATTTTGACTGTGTTGTCATTATGGTCTGTCATGTACCTGTACTAAAATCATAGCAAATTCACTTATGTAGCAGGGCTTTGAAGTTTGTGAGTGAGATTACATCTGTCAGGGGAGACAGGTTTTCCACTCCATTCACTCACGTTTTTCCTACAGTCAAAATTGACCTGTTGTATGCCTCTTGTTGACTCAAGGGCCTGTTCTTTGGCTGTTCTACTTCTTTCTCCCTGTTCAGAAGTACAAGCTGGTTATGCCTGTGGTGACGAATGGACATTTGGTTGCCACTCGCTTTTAAACCTAAACACGGGGATGCTTCACTTCATACAGTAAAATTTGAAATATTTTTTTTTTTATATATATCTCTAGTCCTTTCCTTATTTCCTTAGCAAAATTGTTTAATAACCTAACTTCATGTATTTTATATTATTTAAACACCTAAAACCTTTTCTCTGTGACATAATTACACTTAAAGAACTTTACTTAAAATCTTCTTATATTGAAAATGTTAATTTGCTGCAATCTGCCAGTTTTTTCCTAATAGCTGGATACATTTTACACATGGGGAAAACACATTTTTTAATCGATTATTCATTAAGGTGCAGAGTTTAAAGCTCTTGTCGATTGTAATTTCAATGTGACATTATGAAACATTAAGTTACATAGCCTATTTCTTATAATTTTTTACCAATGGCTTTTGTTACAATAAGGAGGTTAGATCATTGATGGCTCCTTATAACCATGGTAGCCTAAGGCCAATGGTAACTTTTTTTTTTTAATTCTGTAGAATTTATGAAAAAATAGCATCCTTCAAAAAGAAACTATAGTAGGCTACACAGCATGCCACAGTTGTAATGTAAATCGTAAGGGAAAAACAAATCCTCTTGAAAAATAATATATTATAAAATTCTACAACAAGTTATTCAATATTTACAACAATACATACAATAGTTTGTGATAAATTCTAGTAAAGATGGTCATAAGTAGTTTAGAACGCTTAATTTGAGTTGGTAGGGTGACGTTTTCTCAGTTTCTGAGTGCAGCACGTAATTTACCCAGAAACAACGAATTCTCGTTTCTGATTGGCTGGTAGGTGGTATTTAACCCTGTATAACTCGACAGGTGTGGCGTGTGAACTGGTTGAAATGCGTATTTTTCACGCTAAATGCGTGAATAGTGCATCCAGTGAAGAGGAGGTTGAAAGGGTATTTCATCTGCGCATGCGCCTCAGACGATTGCACGCGCCCTTGCGCACCGTTCAATCGGACTTTGGACTTCTTGTTTAATGTTGTCGAACATAGGTAAGTTATTTACTTTGATATACTGTAAGTATGTAAAGAAAAATACTGTAATGGTATTGATTAACGTCTTTTCTGGTGGCCATTGAAGCTAAATAAACATTTTGAAATTCTGAAGGAATTTATTTGTGAAAAGACCAACTGTATTTATGTTGCACATTGACTGAATATTGAACATAAATGAAAGAGTATGTGATATGGTGGGGACATGTGAGTTACATAGTTCATTAACCATGTTTTTAACATTGCCATAATTTGCCATTTCAGGCGAATTCAAGCAGAAGGCCTTCGTGGGACATTTCGCGTTTTTCTTTCCTGTGGTCGAACGGGTAATTAATCTTTTTATTTTTTAAAAGCCTAATAAATGTTGAAATTGATAGCTTTCAACTATTCTGTAATATTAAATTGTCTATCAATAATGTTTAAAATAAACCAGTAGCTTCTGGTTCTGGGCTTCATATACAAATGTACTAATTTGGAGAGTAACTGTGAAATTATTTCAATTTAGAACTATAAAAATGCCTATGGTTTTAATTGTGACTAAATACATTTTTACCTATTGACAGCACTACAATACAGTGGCAAGAAAATAAGTTTGTGAATCCTTTGCAGAATCTATGAAAATGTGAATGATTTTAACAAAATAAGAGAATTCAAAATGCGTGTTATTTTTTATATAGTACTGTCCTGAATAAGATATTTTACATTAAATATGTTTACATATAGTCGAGTTGAACAAATAGCTGAATTTATAAAAATGACCCTGATCAAAAGTTTATGAACCCTTGATTCTGAATCCTTTGTGTCATTCCCTGGATGATCCAAGGCTGTTTTATTGTTTTGTAATGGTTCTCCTGAACAGTTAAACTGCTCAATGTTCTTTAGAAAAACTTTTGGGTTTCCAGCATCGTTTGCGTATTTGAACCCTTTCCAGCAGTGACTGAATGATTCTGAGATCCATCTTTTCACGCTGAGTACAACTGAGGGACTCACACACAACTATTAAAAAAAGCTTCGAACATTCACTGGTGCTCCAGAAAGAAACAAGACACATTAAGCCGGGGAGGGGGGGTTTATGGCCAACAGGATTTTGAACAGGATGATGGCCAATTTTTCATTTATTTTGTTCAAATATTTATTTTTTCCATTTAGTACTGCCCTTCGGACGCAACAGAATATACTGACATGTTTCCAGGAAAACAAATACATAACAATTTACCCTGATCTTCAAATCAAAAGTGTTCATCCTTGACTCAATGCGTCGTGTTTCCTTCTGGAGCATCAGTACATGTTTCAACCTTTTTTAATAGTTGTGTTTGAGTCCTCAAACGATCTCAGGATCATACAGTATATTCTGGAAAGGGTTCAAATGGGCACAAGATGCTGGAAACCCGAACAGTTTGCAGGAGCTGAAGGATTTTTCTGAAGACTTGAGAACAGCCATCACAAGACTCCAGAACAACCATCACAAAACACAAAAACAGCTGTGGATCATCCAGGGAATGACAGAGTGTTAACAATCAAGGGTTCGTACACTTTTGAACAGGATCATTAAAAAAAAAAATCAACTATCTTGCCACTGTATATGTATAATGTTGCAGCTCTTGTTTGAAGGGGTCATATAATGCCATTTTTGTACAAGTTAATATGATTCTTTAGGGTCTAAATGAAAAGTTTGTAATATAGTTTAATTAAAAATTTTCTTTTTTTACACTCATTTTACCTGGTCAAAACCAGATCTGTTTTCACCAAGCCATTTCAGTGCATACGGCTTTAATGCTAATGAGCTTTGCTCACAGGGCATTTTGACACACTCATGTGAAGTGTTGCCCTTGATAACAGTTGCGGTATATTTTGGAGAAACAATGGCAACGGGAGTCTCTGAGGACACATTGTATCAATTTGAACCCGGAATTAGATGACGGCCGGCGAGCTGGATGTTCCTGAATGGTTGGGTAACGTAATGTCACTTTGATCTATCTTTATGTTCTGGCAGGGTAGCGTTAGTGAGATACGAATGCTATGCGTTTACTGGTGTATACGTTAGTTCATTGACAGATGGATGTTACACCTAATGGTCATGAAAAACTTTTTTTTCAATAAAAAATGTAGGCTTGTCAGTGATCGTAACCTATGCAGTGTTAGGTACAACTGTCAATGTTTCAATAGACAACGTTATAAACCATCTACAGAAGTAAGCTTAGTGTAGTGTTACCACGTTAACTTTATCACCAGTGTACACAGTTTGTAATCACACATTAACCATAACGCGTTGTAGGGCTGTAGCTATCGATTCTTTTAGTAATTGAGTATTCTACCGTTTATTCCATCGATTAATCGAGTAATCGGATAGTAATTACTTTTTTCTTTATTAAAGAGCAATACTAAATATATAAGAGGAAATAAGACAGGTATCTTAAAATTAACATCTAATTGGTTTTCTTTTAGAACTGTGAAAATAACCCATTTTAATGCATTAAATTGCCACATTATAAAAATCTATTTCAAATTACTTTAAAAAGGAAAACATAGTTCAGTCTAAAACTAAACCTACAACCAATAAACCAAAATCATATTAATATAAATAGCAATAATACCTAAACATTGCATGTATGTTTAAAGCTTTAACTTTAAAGTTTCAGCTTCAGTTCAGGCATGACAAGCCTTTACTGTCTTCTGAAGGCTGTGAGGCTTTTGTAAGAAGCAAAAAATATTGGACAGGAAGGAAACTTGAAATAAGAACAAGAGTACAGATGGTCATACTAGAGATGCGCGGATAACTTCACTGAATCCGCTGTTAAAAACAAACCATCCATCCGCACCCGATCGTCATAAACTCAAATCATCAGTGTAAGCGCGATGCTACCGTCACATTTTAGCTACACTGAAGTAGGCTGCTTTAAAACAAATCTTCTTTGGCGAAATTACACGTTTAAAATAACCCAAACGGGTTGACACCTCTACATCACCTCGCAAACGCGAGAGATGAGTTTGTGTTTAATTCAGATAAAGGAGCCTATATCGCACATACAGATCTACATTTAGAGCTAGTCATATTCATCATTGTAACACAGCTTGTTTTATTAAGTTAGTAGCTATAAATATGATTAAAGTGTGAGATTTAAATTACACAAATCAATGAAAGCACGAGCCCTGCTCATCACAAACACACACGTTAACCTACAGCTTGTTCTGATGTTTGAGCGCCTAGCGTTGAGAACATTTTAATGGTGTATTTAACATATTATCAAGTATAAATTCTCATTAAAGATTTCACACACATCACAATGACGGTGATCTATGTGCAAAGCTGCAAACTCCATCGCGTTCATGTGTTTGGAGTTGAATGAAACCTAAATGAAACCTAAATGTTCTGTGTCGTATCCTGAAGCTCAACACACAGTTGTGTTCATTTAAAATAAGCGAGACTAAATGATATTAGCAGTGCTGAAGTTGGCAGATAGGCTGCAGAACAGGCTGCTACAAGGAGCTTACGACGGCAAATGACGAGTCCTACACAGTATGGTTTTTTTCCTGTTAATTATGTTTATGCTTCATGAGAGGTCTTTTAGGTTTCGTAAGTTAGACATTTTTATCCAAAAAGCTGCTGTGTAGCTGCAGCTGTGGTAACTAGAGCAGAACTGGCAACCCGGATGCGGAAACACTACTGACTCGGTGGAGGGTGGAGCTTCAGGCCAAAACACATGTCAACATCAACATCAGTTAAGGGCTGCAACTTCACTTTTAAAATGACAATATCCTGGCCGGACTACTGTTGTCAGTGATATAAGTATTTGAAATTAACATGATTTCTTAATGTCTAGTGATATCAGGGCCATTTTATGATTAATTGAAATACATTTCTTACATACAGTTCCTTTAAAGAGCGACACATTCATTGCGTTTTACCGTGAAATGAGTTCCGCGTCTTAATTAAAATAAAGACATTAATGATTTCTCTCATCCACCCGCAATTTTTGGGATGTTTACCCACCTGAACGCATGGATTTCACCGTAATCCACACATACTCCGAGTCCTTACACAATTTTTTTTTATTTCTGCAACATCCGTGTGTAGTTAAATGAACTAAACGAAGCGTCGAGGCAGATTATTTTGCCTCAAGGATTTTTTCAATTCGAATTACTCGAGGAATCGTTTCAGCCCTAACACATTGTTCATTATAAATGTGGGATTATGAATGATATTGAGAACATCATACATAGAAAGTGTGCCGTAATGTAAGTTAACTTACCCTGTAAACTTTAGCTGCATTCATCGTGAAGCGTGCGCGCGTTTCAAACTACACTCACTTCTTCTGGAGGTGCAGCAGGAATACAAATAGCTGGTACAGATCTTTATTCAGGAGCAGCTTCTTAGCAAACCCTGCTTCATACTGACCATCGTTTTTAAAGCAGTCTGGTGAGAAATGACGGCGCGCAAACATGAAAGCATTGACATTGATCGGGTAATATTCCCTTGAAAACAAAACTCAGCGACTGCGTCTTCAGAGGTCCTATTGAGGAACATCAGAATGACTGCTGTGTTCATTATTGCACCCAAGAACAGAACTGCACAATCGCTTAGAGGCCAGGGGGAAAACGTATGAGGAGATTAAAAAAAAACTGGACGGATTTTTATCATTATATGATAGTTGTGTACAGGCACTGCCAACACACATTTCCATACAATCAGCTTGTAAAAGTGCATGTACCATTATATGACCCCTTTAACAAGTTGCCAAACCTTTGGCACAGTACTGTGTGAATAAATTATTTTGAGCACTTTTCATTCCAGGCATAGACAGTGCTATTTAAAATAATGTAGAGGTTACTATTATGTGACGGGGGTAAAGCCAGCTCTTCTGAATAAAAAGGTTTTGGTTTGATTTCTGAGCTGTTGATCATGGATCGGTGCTGAAAATCCTCACTCTGCTTTTCATCTGTAGGACACCAGCACATACGGTTGATACCTGGAAGAACTACAGACGGTGTCCATCACAATAACTCTTACCCAAAGGCTCACTCTTTTGTTTGGACTCAAGTATGCATTTTATATAGACTTCTCTGCAGGTATGAGGAAGACATTTTAATTTGTTTAGAAGGTGGCCAGTATCTTGTACAGCAGCGCAGAACCTTCAGTTTTAATGTGAAAGGTGCTTTCTCCACTTAATTAAAGGGGCTTGTTGTAGCTTTGAATACCATTGTAATTTTTCTGAAAACATTAAAATGTAATAATTACAGATTGACAATTTAAAATGTAACCTTTTTCTTAAGTTATTTTTTTTGTTCAGTTTATGGAAGTACAGTTTTGTACAGTACTGTAGAGTACAATTTTGTATTTAAGGATTGTATTAGTAGCAAGAGAAATTAATAAAATGAGATTACATCAAATCAGTCCCAAGTGAATTATACTATATGTGAATATATATATATATATATATATATATATATATATATATATATATATATATATATATATATATATATATATATATATATATACACATATATATATATATATAAATGTGGTTACTTGATTTTTTTCAAGGCAACAGGTTTCCTCAATTTAATTTAAACAACTCAGACATACCTGCTAGTTTTAGGTTAAGTAGATTGATATTTAAATAAACATTAGGCTGTTCTTACCTTTATTCATTGGATTATATACATTACCAATTTAAAACTGAAGTGTCCTCAACTCTGTCTAATCAAAGGATAATTTAGTTTATTTAAATATTCACGTCATAATCAAATCAAAGTCCAACTAAATCAAACCAAAACCCTAAGACTCAAACTTAAATAAAAAAGCAAACAAATCGAAAATAAAATTCTCATGAATAGAAATTAAAATCTATTTTCATACTTTAAATATAGGTTTTATGCAAAGCATGTTCACTGCAGAAGGGGAAGGCTCATTATTTTCTTAAAACTTTAGAACTTAAATATGGACCAATTTATTACAATTTCAAATTCAAAATGTATTTTGTTATGAAGTTTGTGCATTGTTAATTAACATTTTGCACTTGAATTGATTTCATAGTTGAAATGTAGCTGTTCACAAGCCTCTGTGAGCACCTCTACAGCTAAATCGCCTCCTCTTAGCCAAGAAACTGAATCAACCAATCACAAAAATCCCCCAGCCATCCAATCACAAAAATCCCTCTCCCTGGGCTCCTCCTCCCAGGCTGGCGGATGCAGTATGTGAGTGTGTACTATAGGGGGTGATCACGAGCACAAGAGAAAACACCAATTTCCATTTTTGCTATTGATGTGAGGACTTTTGTTGAAACTTGCACAGCATGTTGAACAGGCCTTCAGGAAGCCATTACAGCATTATTTTTGTGAGGACCAGCCAAAAGGTCCTCACAAAGAGAAATGTCCTCACAATGCAGGTTGCATCTCAATACTTGGTCCTCACAAGTATAGCAAAACCAACACACACACACACACACACACACACACACACACACACACACACACACACACTCTTCCACCATCTCTTGCTCTGATTGATATTCCATGTTGTCATGATGTTCATTTAGTGACAGTACTCCCACAGGTCATTTTGTTACTGTTAGTATTGGCAGAGGAGAAATGTGTTTGCATCTGTGTTGGTTGACCTTCTGTAGTGCATTAACACAGACGACACCCTTTCCCTCATTAGCACTGCTTTTCACTCTGTAAGAAATTCCCTAGAGTTCCTTCCTCCCAGTGATTATTATAAGCACACAAACATGTACCACACTAATATGTACCATTTAGGTACTAATATGCAGCTTTTAGGGGTACATTTTTAAAAGGGTACCACCACAGTGACAGGTTTTGTACCTTTTTTTCTGAGAGTGTATTATGTAAAATGTGTGAATTTACATGCAGTCATGTACGATTGTACTTAAGAAGCAGTGATGGGTGTAATGCATTACTAAGCATTTAATTACTGTAATTTAGTTACTTTTCTCTTTAAAAAGTAAAGTAAGGGATTACTTTCTTCTGTAATTTAACTACAGTTACTTCTAAAGTAAATGCATTAAATACTGTATAAACTAGAAAAATTGTATATAAAACAAGAATGGATTTAACGTCAAAATTGAACCTCTAATGGTAAAATGTATGTTTTTAATGGAAACTTCTCGGTTTAAATACAGTTGGTCAACAATTTTTTGTTATTTATTTGAAAGAAGTAAAAGTGCAGTTTCATGTCGATCCTTGTATTGTTGAACTGGTCGAGTTTGAGATTTAGTAATAATTAGTAATAAGTAATGCAATACGTTTTAGAGGAGTAATAGTAATCAAACTACAATGTTGAAGATTTAATTAGGTTGTAATTAATTACTTTTTTACAGTAACTTACTCAATACTAATAAGAAGCCTTAACCATGTAGCCTAAACATTGTGTTCTTTTGTCACGTCACATAAAGAACTTAGAAAAAACTGAATTTCAAATTATGAGTTATGTGAATTTTTCATAGTTAAATTTTTTTCTGCATGAAAATCTACTCATTGGTATAACCCTAACGTGAAAATGTTGTAAATTTGCATTTTACTGCAAGGCAGCTAAATAAAAATGTTAAAATATTAGGTGAGGTTAAGCGTATAATGCTGCACCACAGCGGCTTTGCTGCTGCATGCGTCTTGTTTTTAGCCGACCGCATGCAAGAATCAACACAATCACTGTGCAGTGTAAGGCCAACACTTTTCCCGAAGGCAAGCCAACAGTACACATTTTCAAACTCTCACCAGGTTAAACTCATTAGTAGAGACTCCAAGACCAGATATGGATGGGTCAAATAAGAGGGACATCCAAAATGCCTCCTGGAAAAGGGTAGGGAAACAATAGTGTAAAGAGCCATTCACACAGAAGGCGTTTCTGCAGTCCACTGTTTTTCTATGTAAACACTCATGTTTGACCGTTGCTCTCCAGTTACACATCTTTTGCAGTGTTCCATGCAACCTCCGGCATTCTGAATACATGGCACTGGAGTTAAAAGTTGTTCAACCAATCACAATCCAGTATGCAAAACTTTTCGTTATTAATCACTCTTTCTGCCTCCTCCTCTCTGCAAAAACACACTCTGGAGGTGTTGGTGGCTACATGATGGCGCAAAAGGAGAAGTGTTCAGACAGGCCCTTAATCAACACATCTGTGAGAGAAAGCACATGGTCAATACACCCCCTACCAGTACAGCAGCACTCACACAGATTCTCCACTGCTCTGTTAATTTAGTGTGATTACCTGGCTGCACATGTGTTTTTGTGTGTGTATGTGCACATGTGTTGGAGAGGCTGAGAGAGACATTGTTATATTCACCTCAGACACAGATAAATGTTGTGTGTGTAGATGGATGGAGGGATTGAGACTGGAATGAAAGATGAGCAAAAATAGACATGAATGTATTGATATTTGACATAGAAGGTGCATAGTGGCTTTACTGACAAACTGATGTACCGAAAGATATTCAGATTTCCGTGTGGGATAATTAGATGGATGGATTGACATAGCAATATAATACTTTTTAAATCTAGCTCCCCCCTTTGATGCTGTTAGGTGAAAAATTGGCTTAAGCCAGAGTAATTTGTCCCTTTCAGCAGCAGCTGCTGCTGCTGTGTGTGTGTGTATGTGTGTGTAACAACACATTTTGATAATAGAGAATGTGTAATAAAAGCTTGCTCTTTGATTATGTCCTTCACTCCTCATGAACAAGCTCAAGACCTAAATCTTTTCTCTTCCTCCATTTCATTTAAGATTTATAGCGATCAAGGTCTCCAGTTCACATGCAGGGTTTAGTGAATTTCTTTACAGGCTTTTTTTTTTTTATGGTAGTAAGGTTGTCTGGTTTCATGTTTTGCTGATTAAAAATGTCAATTATTAATATGATTAGTTATCCATTATTAATATTCATATTATTATATGATAATTCTAAAATTCAAACATCTAAGTGATTTGATCTAATAGATATCGTTTGATTAGTTTATATTAGTGGCCCAGTGTGTAAGTATTATTATATATATTGTTTGGGATATTTCTTCCTGGATGCTTTTGAGAAAATAACAGTAAACGAGCTGTTAGAGAGGTGACAGAGTGAATCTTCCTTCTTTGTACTGTTCCTTCATTTTATGTCCTTTAGTTTTGTTCATAAAAGTTTTTTTCTGCATCCTGAAGCTCCTGTTTCCCTGAGTTATTTAACAGTTATTTACTGTTAAAGGGATAGTTCAGACAAAAAGGAAAAATCTGTCATCATTTATTCACCCTCATGTCATTCCAAACCTGTTTGCATTTCTTTGTTCTGTGGATTACAAAAGAAGACATTTTGAAGAATATTGGTTGTTGACCAAATCGTTTTCCCGTCCATTGACTTCCACTGTATGGGCCAAAAAAATAAAAACAAAGCACCGATACTGTGCCCTCAAAATATCTTCTTTTAATGTCCCACAGAAGAAAGAAAGTCATGCAGTTTAGGAACAACATGAAGGTGTTTTCATTTTGGGGTGAACTATTCTTTTAATCCTCACAAAACAGCACAAGCTGCAGTAAAATTAGGTAACAAATACAGTTTTACCCCGAAAAGGCCACTTACAACCACACAGCATTTTTAACTGACAACACAAGCCGAAACCACCAGCCACCTACCCGTACAAATCTTGTAATTGGCCACATGCTGCCTTGAGTGACAAGTATGATCATCAATCAAATTAAGATGGAGAGAGGGGAGGGATGGAGCCCGACTCCCCAGACAGGCTCCTGTTAACAGGGTTTCCTTCAATCCGGGTTTATCGATCAATACGTGGCTTGCCAATTTGTACTCTGCACCTGAGTACATAAAATGCCTATTGCATCAGATTACTTTAAGTTTATATCCATTATGCAGCATGTTCTCATCACTTCTTTAAGAGAAAATTGTTTCCATTCACTTGTGAAACAGCACTAAAATACAGAGATGTTTTGGCTTTAATGTGACAGCCAACCTTGCTTTGATTGGATAATTGTATTCCGCGAAAGCAATTTGCACTGTGAGTTTATTTCCATCAGTGCATATGAGCTTGATTGGTGTCCAGCATCTGATGATGCAGATGGACATTAAACCTGGAATGCTGCAGGGATCACGGCTGAATGACTGCATTTTCTGTGTAACGTATCCGAGGAGACGTACAATGAGGGAGCTTAGGCAACATAGCAGAAATGATTAAAGTCATAAAAATATGTTGAACTGCAGATTGTATGAGGAACGGTTTTATGGTTTTTATGGTTCTCCGAAATACTAAATTCAGTGGTCTGTTACTTCCTTATGTTCGGCGTCATCCTTGGTAACGCTGTGACCACAAAACTGAAACCGGTGCTACTTTAATTTCTCTTGTATCAAAAATAACAGTAAATAAAAGTAAATATTGCATATTCGCAATCTCTCATCGTATACAAACGCAGCTGGTGCCGTCCTGTGTCTCAGTTATCGACTGTGGTGAAAAAAACCTCAGATGAGTTGTTCTTAAAGGGATATTTTACCCCAAAAAAGAAAGTTTACTCAACCCTCATGTCGTTCCAAACCCGTACCCATAACTTTCTTTCCTCTGTGGAACATAAGAGAAGATATTTTGAGAAATGCCCGATAGTCTCTCTGCGTCGTGGCCCTTATTTTGTGATAATAACCGTCTGTCTGTTTATTATCCCTTTACTTATACTTCCATTTCAGACAATAATGTGATTTCTAAATGGTGTCCCTCACCAATGCAGTCTGCGCTGTTTTTCTGTTCCCTCTTTATTGTTGGGATGTTTAATGGGGTTTCTTTATAAAGGCTTATCTGTCCTTCTCTCCGTATCGCTTGCTCTCTCTCCGCCAGTCTTGGTGTGGCATGATGGAGGGATTTTTAAGGAGATTTTTTTCCGTGTTCATTGGACGTTGATGAGCTCCTCTGTCTGTCGCTGCTGGCCTGTCATAGCCTCAACACTGCTTATAGCAAAATCAATCGGTCTCAGTCACAGAGGGTGAAAGAGACGAGAGCGTTAGCGCTCCACACACACACACATTCATGTACCCAAAGTTTATAGCCAACAAACACACACTTGGTTCAACTCCTGCCCTCCCTCACATCTTGAAGAGAAGAAGATGGAATGAAGGGATGGAGGGAAAACGCATGAAAGGAAAGGATGACAGAGGAAGAGAGGGAGCAAGAGCGAGAGAGAGATAGTAGCATTAAAATTCATGGCTTTTTTTACTCTCTGTGCTGAAAAATCAATAGTGTTTACTATGAATGAGAGGAGCGCTGGACAGCAGAGCTGGGGGCAGATAGACGGGGAGAGGGGAATGGGGAGCGGGGGTTGACTTCATTACTGGAGGCAGAGGCACGAGAGGTCAAGGTTAAAGACTTAACCTAGCGGGTAGAAGGTGGGGGTAGTCTACCATTTACCCACAATGCTGCAGTAGTATTGTGGAGTCGGATACAACAGCCCTATCAGTATAAATGAGAACATGTCGGTTTGGGATCCCTGCTTTCTCTATCTCATGCGCCCACCGCATACACTCTTGTTCGCGTGGATAAGCATCTGTAAATTCACATTTGGATGGTCCTGGAACTAGTTGGATGTTTTGTACCCAGCTGTGTTGCAGCTGATAGCGGCATCTGCCACTTTTGTAAGTTTTAACGAACCTTAACACCTCATGCGATGCGAAACACTCCGAAAGTTAAGGGGAAAAGTCACATACCCTCTATTAAAAAGCCTGGAAAAGCTTGATTCTTCATCAGCCTCTTGTTTGGAATGTATTTAGAGGGACTGATTCAAATATCTGGTTTTGGTTTGAATCCTGCGTTTAAATTTCAGTTTAAAGGAATATTTTGGATTTAGTGCAAGTTAAGATCAATCGACAGCGTAACGTTGATTACATCAAAGTTATTACATAATTTAAAAAAGTGAGGTTACAGTGAGGTACTTGCAGTGAATGGGGCAAATCAGTAAACATTCAAATACTCACTCTTTCAAAAGTATAGACAGTAAAAGAGAAGCAAGGTTTAGAGATGCATTTTTAAATTAATTTTACTTGAATGTCCGTCTAGTGTGTTTACATACAAAAACGAAACAATTGAAAAGCAGCTCAGAGGACTGCAAAAATGCTTTCTGTGTGAATAGCCCCTTACTGTAGGTGCTTTTATAAATTATATCCTTCACTGCTTTTAAAATCTCCAAAAGCTGGCCTGCATTTACTACCTTTGTAAGTGTCTCACCATTGATCTTTGGGGATGAATCTAAATGATGTTTGTGGTATCAACATTATGTTACAAATACTGTTGACTGGGCTTAACTTGTATTGAACCCAGAATAATACTTTTAAGTAGAAATGCAGAAGGCAGAGGGTTATTTTCTGAATTGGAATGGCCTTGCAAATCTCCACCCCTTTATTTTTCTCTTTTGGTGGAGAGTATGTGTTTTCATGGTGATATATACAGTACTCAAGCAGTTTGATATTCAAGGAGACTCATGAATGATGTAACAGGAGATGCTTGTCTTAGGCCCGGGTTTATGTGGCTGCAGGAGTATATGGGATATAAATGGAAATGTGAACTTTTACATCAGCATAAATTTACATTAAAGCCAAATGATTAGAGGACATAGCACTGAATAATTTCCTCTATGATGGCTGGCAAATGAAATCTTTTTCTGAGATATTATTAATCAGCTTTCACATTAGTTAGATAGTGTGTGAGTTTTACAGATACTGAGATTAATATCAAATGCATTAGAAGCCCAGCGGCTCATTTCTTTCATTCTTTTGTATTAGTAAACAGTAAGATGGATGTGTAGAACAGGTGAACAGGCACATTGTCTGCTCTGCGGGCCTTGACTTAGACTTATATGCCACTGCTGCTGCCTTAAATAATGTAATAATCTCACATTCAGAATGTCACAATGTCTCATTTAGTTAGCTTAACTTGCTAGAGCACATAATCTAATGAGCTGTATTTAATATGACTTATGTAATGTTGTTTGTAATGTTCACAAGATACTGTGTGTTACTATCTGCTTTTATGTCTCATCCTTTCTTTCTCTCGCTCTCTTTTGGTGCTTTCCTCCTTTTTTCCTTTGCACGGCAGCGCAGGATGCTTTCTTATTCTCTTTTATTTTTTCCGCTCTTTTTCACTCTTTCTCTCGCTCTCTCCCTCTCTCTTTCTTAGTCGTCTGTTCCCTTAGCGACCGTTTCCAAGGCACCCACTCCCAACGGCTGGGGGAGGGGACCTGTGATGTCATGCATGCATAACTATACACCTGGATTCTCATGTTTTTAATCTTTCCTCAGGACTCCCTTCCTTTTCTTTTTCAAAACTTCAGTATTTCAGACCCAGATGGCTCTTCTGTTGTTGTATTTATAGCCTTTATTTATAATTTCCCTACACAGTTATTTGACTGTGTGTGTGTGCTATATACATGTAAATAAGTATTTACTCTGGTACATTACAATGCGCGCAGACTCTGTGTCCTTGCCGTATCCGTTGAGATCTGATTCATATTAAACAGGCTTTTTTTTATCAGTGCGGATGCTATAGTGCGTGTGCTTGTGTGTGTGTGTGTGTGTGTGTGTGTGTGTACAGTATAAAAATCATTATGTCTATGGAAAGTCCCCATAAAACATGAAAACCTGTGTGGGTGTGCGTGTGCATGCTCCTTCATTTGACCTTAGGCTGTAAGGTTAGTCATGATGCAATCTGATCTCATGTCTAAGTAACCTTTAAATTATTTAGGAAAATACTTTTCTTTAATTAGTACAAATAGAGTTGGTTCACTCAAAATCACAACAGCTGTAAGTGGCTGCTTAAAGTGATAAAACACCCCAACATTTTAATTCTGTCATGATTTACTCACCCTCAAGGTGTTCCAAATCCAAACCTGTATGAATGTCATTCTTCTGTTAAACACAAAAGAATATATTTTGAGAAAGTCAGTAGCCAAACAGTTAATGGGCCCCACTAACTTCCAATTTTTTTCCCTATACTTTGGAAGTCAATGGGGTCCATTAACTTTTTGGTGAGTAAATGATGGCAGGATTTTCATTTGTGGGTGAACTATCTCTTTAACTCACTTTCATTTGTGGGTGTTGACATCGCTCCACCATCTTACCTTCCACTTTTAATTTCTTTTAGTTGTATTTCTAATATGAATTATCTTTTGGAGGGCACCCAACAATGCCATTAAACAGGAAGGTGTGTTTCACAGGTGTAACTCAATGCACTAAAATAGTTTCCATAAAGTTCTCAAGTTAGAAATGTATATCATGTTAACAGCTAGACTGCCTAAAACAAGGATAAATAAATCAGATTTTTTAAATATGACTTTTCAAAAATATAGGTATATTCATAAATGATAACAATAATAGAGATAGCTCTATAAAGTTGCTCTATATAAAAGTAATGCATTTTTTATTCATATTAGGCATTGTGTTTATTGTTGTTGTCTAATGGTTATGAATTTACTATTCTATCAAAAAAGTAGAAATAAAACAATTAATATTATCTGGCACTTATACATACTAATAATCAGTATCACTATTAGTTGTGAATTTCTTTGTTTACTCAGAAACAATGATTGTATTGCACTGCTTGTTTATTTTGTCTGTATTATTTGTTTTTAAACTAGCATTTTTCTAATGCGTTTACATGGTCTTACCTAAATGTTCTCATTGTTTAAAACTTTGCTTTTAAAACTCCAGCTAAGGTGCACTAATGCATGCTTTTTGGACAATGTTACATTACTAATCAACAGCTGAGTCAGAGGATGTAATGAATGTTGTTTCTGGTGTTGGCTGGTGAGGGTCACGGTTACTAGGTAACGACCAGCGCAGTCTGTAGATATGCATTCGACTCCTAATGGGAGCGAAAAAGGGGAGTGTGTGTGTGTTGGGGGTCAAGTTTGTCTGAAAGGGGATTTATATTTTTAGAAGGGGCAAGCAGTGGCCCTGTCTGCACTGCTTGTGTCTACACAGTTCCCTTGTTGTTATCCCTCTTTGAAGCTTTTGTCCCGGTGTTTCACGCATTTCCGAGGAAAAGAAGTGGTCTTGGCTACAACATATATTCAAACTCAATGCACACATTCAGTCTGTGTAAGTTGCACACGATGATAATCAGGCACCTTTTTTATGTTGAGTGGGCAACAATGGCAGCCCTGATCCACTTTATTCATATAGGCAAAATAATACATGATCAAAGAAAAGAAAAATGCATTCATTTTTAAAACAAGTTTATTTTGTACGTGGTAATTTTATGGGCATATTAAATGTCAGGCTATCGTATCTGAACTTGACAGCCAAATTTAGACATTTGAATGCATGTGCTAGACGCTTGTAATCATTATGATGTCAATATGAATTCTTAAACATGCAGATATTTTTATTTCATGCATCATTTTATTACCTACCTCGCTCTTGTTCTCGTTTTCGCATTTTGTCCCTATCTCGTTCCCACCCTATTGACCCTCTTTCCCCAAACAATTCCCTCTCTCTCTCTGTCTCTCTTTCTCTCTCTCTATTGATCGACACATAGTGAGCTCTGTTCTTCACTGTGCTGCCTCCCTTTAATCAATACAGATAATTGTCTGCTCTCTCTCTTTGCCAAATACTCTCTCTCTCTTTCTCTCTCTATCAATGAACCCCCTAACCACCCTAAGTCTGGGATTCCCCCTGTCTTAATGACCAAAGGTAACCTGTTCTCTCTCTCTCTTTCCATCGATTGGCGTGGGAGCGATTGACTCACATGTGTAAACATGGTGCTCGATTGTGCTGCGTCGAAGTCTCTTCAACTATTCCCATGTGGTTACAGAGACAGACTTTTCAGGGTTTGTCAGGCTAAAAACATGTAATCGGATTCATATTGGAAGGTCACACCATACCAATACTCTATGACTAGAAAAGAAGAGATATAAAACTTTAGTAGTCACTGTAATCATGCTGTTGCAAATAAACATGTTTAATATATTTTAATATATGGGCTCTTGTGGATAGAAATGATAGAAATATATATACACACACACGCACATAATTATGTCACTTTGTATTGATAGATATAGAAGAGATTAGAGGAAATTACTTAGGAGACTGGGACAAGTCAGATTTGAATCTCCATTTTCCACATGAACAGCAAGGCTCAATTTCTGGGATATGTGCACTAGACCACTGTAGCTTTTAACTCATTCTATAAGGACAGAGGAGATGTGCAGATTGAACTTTAAATTCCCCAAGGTCAAAGTTTAGTCTCTGCAGGTCAGGCTTTTTCAGCTATAATAGAGAATTCATATTTATAGTATGTGTGATTTTGGATAGCCATTGGAGGTACCAGAAAGCATTTTCTTTCTGTTTGGTCGAGGTGTGAGAGAGAGAGAGCAAGAAGAGGTGAACAATAAGGTGAGATTCTTATCTTGCCAAACTCTGATTTAAAAGTGAGGAATTCTGTGAAGAGGGAGATTACAGGTGGTATAGGCCTCATTCCAGAGTGTGAAACCCCACTGGGATATGAACGCATAGACATAGAAAAGTATTTCTTTAGTGTTAGAGATTCACAGGGCCAGTGTACAGCCTTTGTTGTGCATCCTGTTTATGTGAATGTGTGAAGAACTGCATGGTGCTGGACTTACATATCAAATCACTGATTTCAACCAACATATTTATATGTGCTATTAAGAATATAGAAGATGTGGAATAACAGTGAGCTGAAAGGATAAGAGAAATTTAGCACTTCATATGTATTCGTAGGCTATTGAAATATTGATATATTTTCTTTGCTTTGTGTCTCTGTTGGCTCTTTCTTTATCAGATTACGTCTCATCTCGCTTTCTCTCCCTCTTTCCCAGTCAAGCCTCAAGGATAGAAACCTTGAATTTGAATTTCAGTGGCAAAGAAAGAGAAAAAAGGGGGGTAGGGTGGGGTTGTGCTCTTAGGGAGCGGTCGTTGAGAAAGTGCCTCTAATGGGCGTCTGTGCGCTCCCCCCCGCCTAGGGCCCCGATCGATACCGACTCAGAGCAATAAAGCTTTCCCCTGTCATCTCCACAGAATACAAAGCAGTATGGGGAGAGAGAGAGAAAGAAAGAGAGAGATAGGTGAAAAGCTGTTCCGCTAGCCAGACCGATTTCCTACACCCCCTCCAGCCCCCACCCCCAGCCCATCTACCCCATCTAACAACAGTAGAGCCCCTACCCCCTCTCGTTCCCTCTCTACATCTCATAGTCCACCTCTCCTTTCCCCAAATGTAGCACGGGTCCCCTGTGCCGGCTCTGACTAGGTTTTGATATCTCCCTGCGCTCGGGAGGAGAGAAATAAATAATGGCAGAAGAAACTCTTATTTTAGTTATTATCACAAACACAGAGACAAGGACAGATAGAGACACGTCCAAGTGGGGCATAAAAGGGAAAGGAAATTAAACAATAAAAGAGGTAAGAAATGGCAGCTGGAAATGGATGGAAAGAGAGAGTGATGTAGTTTAGGAAGTGAAATGAGATGAGAAGAGAACTAAAGGGGGAATGAAGTGATACAAAAAGGAGGGGGGTTGGAAAGCGAAGGAGAAGGGGATTATGGGAGAGAGAAAGATGGATGTTGTGATAAAGATGGAGGGTGAGTGGGAATATTGATGAGTAAGAACGACAGTCAGGAGACAGCGTGAAGGGAAAAAACTGCACAGGGGAAAGGTGAAAGGCAGGTTAAAGGTCAAATTATTCCTGTAACCACATTTAATCAGCACTATAACACTGAAACTATCAGAAAAGAGAGAAACATGGTTTCTTTGTGAGGATGGGGGATATAAAATATGGATATGTAGGGTTTGGATGGATTCTTTGTTTAAGAGTAATTATTAGAGCACTAGAAAAGCCTGAGATGAAGTTTGACATGCACTAAATAAAACTTTTTAAAACGAAAAATCTAATAAAAACTCTAGGTATACCAGTCAGCTTCACTAGTTGACCATCGTGACCCGTCCTTCATGTCAAAGCAAACGGTTCCTCATGAAAGTGACAGTGTAGGTGTGAACGTGTCCGTGTTCGTCCTCCATCACCGTGCGCTTGTGCTTTTTCTGTGTGACAGCTCTGGAGTTGCTCCGTCATTACACTGCTGTCAACCTAATAACATCTCTTCCTCATCTCTCAAAAACAACGGTTTGTGTGTGTATGTGCGTCTCATCTCTTTTGTTGTAGACAAAACCCCCATCCTCCCCAATTCAATCCCTCATTTCTTCTTTTATTGGAAAAAGATGGGATGAATCCTTCATCTTCTCTCTTGTAATGCTCTTCTGTTATTATACTGCAGTAGGGCAGGGCGAGATAGCTAAAAATATTATAGTGGTCATTTTCAGGCTTTTGACGTTATTTGATATAAATCTCAAAATGTATGTATTTGCTCTGATATCTGTGTTTATGGTTCAGAGGACCAGCAGTTTTCACCAAAAATAGCCAATTAGATTAAAGACTAGTCATATTAAGTAAAAAGTTAAAATAATGTTTTTAATATAAAAACATAAATATCAAATATTTAATCACTTTCATTTGTATCCACAGTATAGCAATAACTAGTATTATTATAAACATTATATAACAATAAAGCGTTATTTAATTAATTAATATTTAATACATTAATAAAAAAATTAACTAATTAATAACATATAACTAAAATAAATCTATTATATATTAACTTGTTACTGAATTTAAGGCAAACCAAAAATGTACGCAAATTAATCATAACATTTTGAATGAAGCATTATCAATTCATTGAAATGGAAAGTTAAAACTCATTCATGGAAATGGAATAAACTTTCCAACTTAAAAGGTTTGTGAGGTTTAAAGCAGAGCTTAGCTTATATATATATATATATATATATATATATATATATATATATATATATATATATATATATATATATAGTGAATATTTGTAATAATGTAACTGTAACTGTGAAGGTTTGATTCAATATTGCAACAAATAAATAGTTCAGTTCTGTTTGAGCGGCCATTTGTAGCGACCGAGAGTACCGGATTGGTGGCACTTTTTCCCGCTAACACACATTTCCTTCTACTTTCTAGTCTTATCTTCCAAGTTTTTCATTTATTTTCTCATCTCTCTTCATCCCCCCATGTCCTTTTCTTTCCCTGTGAGATTTTACTATCAATTCTCCCACTCTGCACTTCTTTTTCAAGTGGCCTGACTCTCTCCTGCATCCGCTTTCTTTCCTGTTCTGCCGTATGAATTCCTCTCAGCTCCCCTTATTTCCCCCTCTACCTCTCTGCACAGTAATAATGCTACTGATAGAAAGAGGCCCAAGTGTGTGTGTGTGTGTGTGTGTGTGTGTGTGTGTGTGTGTGTGTGTGTGTGTGTGTGTGTGTGTGTGTGTGTGTGTGTGTGTGTGTGTGTGTAGTCAGAGGAATCGATCGATGCAGAAATATGAGGGTCTGTGTCAAAAACAATAAACACCTTTTCCCCAGACACACACTTTCTCACACACAGCTGCGTTCACAAACAGATATAAGCCTAAATATTAAACATGCACACATTCATTCATGGGAAACGATACTCAGCCCTCACATTACAGGAAAAATGCTCCATTTCAGATAGGAAAACTTATCAGCACAAGAGCTACTCTCCGTTTACCATTTCACTGTCTGTCACAGGGGTAAAAACATACACATAAGCACAGACAAACACACACACACACACACACACACACACACACACACACACACACACAAGAGACCTTTCACTGCTGTTGCCTGGCAACGTGGGCCAGTGACCAATCACAGAGCAGAGCAGTGTCCAGTGATGTCACAGCGTCTGCTGACCAGCGGGGAAGAAAGAGGGAAAGAGAGAAAGAAAGAGCAAATGTCTGGAAACAATTTAAAAGAGCATTTTTATCATTACGTTACGGGACATGCTGATAGTTTAACAGCTGTAAGAGCGGGTGGAAAGTGCAGGGAATGGACATTTGTGTTTATGGAGGTGAGGAGGTGGACGTATCAGCCTGGAATGGTGGACGGAAATTAAGCGTCTCTGTAACTTTATCAGCATTAAAGACTAAGACACATTTGTGTTGGAGTGAACACGATTGCATCTACAGCGCAAAGAGTGTTTGCTGTGTGAAATAGTTAGGATCTAATCACTCACACACATTCACACGCATACGGCTCTGAGCTGTGACAGGTGTGAGATTGATGGCTCTCTTGAGGCCCGGAGCTCGCACTCTTAAACAGACAGCTGATCAGATAAACATGGAGAGAAGGAGAGCAAGAGGAACGGATGAAGAAACATACTAGCTTTTAAAAATCATAGAGGCGTATTTGCAGGTGGATCACGAGATATTCCTGTTTGTTTCACACACACATCAGTCTGCAGGTCATCACAAACTAAAACTGATGGCCAGCCAAATGGCCTGATGACCCCCGCGACATATGCAGACGTGTCTTTGGTGTGTGACCTCTGGGGTTATGAACTTTAACCCCACCAGCCGTACAGCATAGGCACAGGCTCTCGATGACCGTGAACCTGACACTCTGCTCTCTTTGTGTGAAACCACAAAATATATAAGCTGCCATCTGTATTAGTTTGTGATGTATAAGAAAATGTATGAAGAAAATATCAATGTTTATATCAGGGACGTCGTTAGGCCTATTTTAGGGGGGCTGAAGCTACCCCAAAATGTTCCTAAGCCCCTAAATGATAATAAGAACAACATAATTCGATTTATCAATAACCGTATCCTCATTCATATTTAGAATGCTACAATATCCAGGTACAAAAAATAGCCGAGAAGTATGAAGTTTAAATGAAGATTAAATGTCCTTAGTTTTCGTCTTTGTCAATGTATTTCATAGAGCAAATAACGTTCAGCTGCATTTCCTTTCCTGCGTCTCTCACTCACGAGTCTCTCTCACATACACGCCCCACAAACACACACACACACACACACACACACACACACACACACAGCCCCTCCTCCTGCACACCGCCCGCGTCTCCATGAGCGAGTGTTCGACGTAGAAAGCAAGTTCGCGAAAGGTTGGTATCTTGTGAACACCTTTACACAATCACACATTAAAAGTGGTATAAAAATATTTTTAATTCTGAATATAGTTTTGTCAGTGTGTTAATGTCGACGAGAAGCGATGGCTACTTTAGAAAGTTAATTAGTCGCAAATTTGAGGTAAAATGCACTTGGGTTGTCGATGTCAAAACACGATATAAGCTGTGATTCAAATATTAAAAATGTAATGTCATTAGTTTACTCTTACACTGAATATTTGCTGCTTCAGTCTAGATGAGTGGGCTATTGTATAGGGTAAATTTAGTATAGGGTGTTAAAATTGTACAGCTGTGGTATTTGTATAGGTTTAGCTCAATTTAGGTTTAGGTTAAGCTATTTGTATTTTAGCTCAAAGATGGGTTGAATACATGCGGTTCATGTATGTCTTCTTTAGTCTGTTGGCTCTTTAGGTTTTTTACTGGCACACTTACACATTTTGCACTTACAAGTGTGACTGTTTACATATTTGTGCCCATGTACATTTTATGTAAGTTACTGGTTTTATTTTTTAATGAATATTTTCTAAAATTGTATGATTTTTTTGTTGAGTTATTACACAATACTTTTTCTGACCTTTGTGAATCTTGCCCCTGACAAATAACCCAAATTACAAAAAAAAGACTAAAAACTAAACTAAAACTAAGCATTAAAAAAAACTAAACTAAACTAGCAAACCCACTTTAAGCGAATTAAAACTAAACTGAATTTGAAAACAAAAAACGAAATAAAAATAAAAAATAATGAAAAATGCAAAACTATAATAACCTGTAGTCTAGTGAACAAGCAAAATACAAGAAATGGTTAACTTAGCAAGCTAATCAAAACTCTGTATTCTTTGCCAATAATACAACCTATCTCTATAATAGGCATATTCTAAAACAATATCAATCCCCATAGAATGTTGTTGTCACTGAAAACGAAATGTCAGAGGGTCCCTGTTAATGCTATTACTGTTGTATTCTTCAATTCATTGAGCAGATGAGATGGATATTCGAAGATATTTTAGCAGAGAGAAAGAGAAGCAGCCGCAGGAGATTATATAGAGAGGAATTAGATATTACTTTATCATACATTTACATGAGCAGACAGATAGCATTTAAGTCATCATTGCTTATAGTAACTCATCAGGAGCAAAGTCTGGCCTCAGTAAATTCCCCCATGCAGCTTTGATGTGTCTAAAAGCTAACATTACTGTAACTTTTCTTTAACAGAGTAGAAATGGAAGGAGAGGATATGTCTGTCACGTTTTACTTGTTAACATCTTGGTTTCTTGACTGGTTGTTGACATAATTGTAGCTCTAGATGTGAGTGCAAAGATTTTGCAAACACAAGTTACAAATACCCTGGGGGCTAAGCCCCCCCTGTCTTCCAATCCTAGTGACGTCCCTGGTTTATATAGAGAGAATATATACAGTAAGTATGAGCAGTAACTGAAGCTCTCATACAGGCCTGTATGTATGTAAGTAGGGTGACCACCATCAAACAAGCCTAAAATCCAACAAAATAAATAATTAACAAATAAAACATGAAACAACATGAAATTAATTAATGGACAGTATTATATACAGAATTATCCATTCGTTTTCTGACAGGGAACACACGGAGCGAATCACCGCTCCACATTTTTGATTGACAGCCGTCACAACCTACTAGTGGCCGTGTTTACTCCTTTCTTGTCAACCATTGGATAGAATTTAAAAAACGGCTGTTGTATTTGTGTAAGGCGGGATGTTACTTGACGAAGTAACATCCCGCAAAAATAATAAATAGAACGCATGCATGTTTTCTTAATACGATCATCAAAAACCAACAGACTGATGAAAACGCGGGACATTTTCTCAATATGTGACGTGCGGGACATGGGGTGAAAATGCTGTGCAGTACTACGCAAAGCGGGACAGGTGGTCACCCTATATAAGGTAGCTTTGTCTTATATTGGCTAGCAGTTATTAATGAGAATCTAAACTGGACATATTGTTTCACTTTAATTTTTCTTTGAAATAACCAGGATATTTGAAATGGAGCACTTAAAATGAGGCTTATCAATTAGGAGATTCCAGAAAAACTCTCAACTTCACAAAATTCATAAAAAGTGGGGCGATGCCTCCTCCTAGTGTTGAACATACAGTACTGCAGTCCCTTATAGCATCCAAATGTTTCTTAAATACCCAGAAGAACTAACTAGCTATTACATTTTGTTCTTTTTACTATTTGATGTTTAATATATATATATATATATATATATATATATATATATATATATATATATATATATATATATATATATATATATATATATATATATATAAATCCATATGCATCCTGAATGCTTTTCTTCAATCCATCAACATTGTCTTTGCTCAACACTAAAGGGAAACTTTTAAATAATATTTAATAAATATACAATATCATATTGTGTACATTTCTGAAAATGCAAATACTGGCAAACACTAAATAAAGAAATACAGGGCCAGTAAAATGTGACTGCCCCTTATGACCTTTATGAACTTTTCTTTTTTTTAATCAAAATGCTCATGCTTAAATTAATTTTCTAGACCAAAATCGAGTCAATGGATGATTTCTTTATAATTTCTTTTAGTGATTTGAATTGGAGAAACATTTCAAAAAAGCATCCCAGGATGTACCTTTATTTGTGTTATTTCATAGCATATAATAACTGTACTATGTTTTATCAAATGAAATAATAATTTGGCGAGTCCACACTGTTCTCTGATGTAGTTAGGACAGTAGGGACATTTCTATTTTCAGTCATTGAACAGAACAGCTTATGATCCATCCCTGCTTCCTGCTTCCTGCTTCAGACACATTACGGTTTTACAGGTCCTTCTAAAAAAATTAGCATATTGTGATAAAAGTTCATTATTTTCCATAATGTAATGATAAAATTAAAATTTCATATATTTTAGATTCATTGCACACCAACTGAAATATTTCAGGACTTTTATTGTTTTAATACTGATGATTTTGGCATACAGCTCATGAAAACCCAAAATCTCAAAAAATTAGCATATTTCATCCAACCAATAAAAGAAAAGTGTTTTTAATACAAAAAAAGTCAACCTTCAAATAATTATGTTCAGTTATGCACTCAATACTTGGTCGGGAATCCTTTTGCAGAAATGACTGCTTCAATGCGGCGTGGCATGGAGGCAATCAGCCTGTGGCACTGCTGAGGTGTTATGAGGCCCAGGATGCTTCGATAGCGGCCTTAAGCTCATCCAGAGTGTTGGGTCTTGCGCCTCTCAACTTTCTCTTCACAATATCCCACAGATTCTCTATGGGGTTCAGGTCAGGACAGTTGGCAGGCCAATTGAGCACAGTAATACCATGGTCAGTGAACCATTTACCAGTGGTTTTGGCACTGTGAGCAGGAGCCAGGTCGTGCTGAAAAACGAAATCTTCATCTCCATAAAGCTTTTCAGCAGATTGAAGCATGAAGTGCTCCAAAATCTCCTGATAGCTAGCTGCATTGACCCTGCCCTTGATAAAACACAGTGGACCAACACCAGCAGCTGACATGGCACCCCAGACCATCACTGACTGTGGGTACTTGACACTGGACTTCAGGCATTTTGGCATTTCCTTTCCTGTTTCTGGTTCAAAAGTGGCTTGACCTGGGGAATGCGGCACATGTAGCCCATTTCCTGCACACACCTGTGTTTCTACGTGGAGATGTTTCTACTCCTGCTTCCGCAGGTCCCCCAAGGTCTGGAATCGGTCCTTCTCCACAATCTTCCTCAGGGTCCGGTCACCTCTTCTCGTTGTGCAGCGTTTTTTGAAACACTTTTTCATTCCCACAGACTTCCCACTGAGGTGCCTTGATACAGCACTCTGGGCCTATTCGTTCAGAAATTTCTTTCTGTGTCTTTCCCTCTCACTTGAGGGTGTCAATGATGGCCTTCTGGACAGCAGTCAGGTCGGCAGTCTTACCCATGATTGCGGTTTTGAGTAATGAACCAGGCTGGGAGTTTTTAAAAGCCTCAGGAATCTTTTGCAGGTGTTTAGAGTTAATTAGTTGATTCAGATGATTAGGTTAATAGCTCGTTTAGAGAACCTTTTCATGATATGCTAATTTTTTGAGATAGGAATTTTGGGTTTTCATGAGCTGTATGCCAAAATCATCAGTATTAAAACAATAAAAGACCTGAAATATTTTAGTTGGTGTGCAATGAATCTTAAAAAATATGAAATTTTAATTTTATCATTACATTATGGAAAATAATGAACTTTTATCACAATATGCTAATTTTTTTAGAAGGACCTGTATATCACAACACATATGCTTGTTTTGCTTTCTCTGCGTTGTTTTGGGCTCCTTCGGGGTGATTCATTCCCCAGTGTGGACGTGTGAGGTTGGAAAAAGACGTGTAAGCAAGCGTCCTCATTCTGTATTTTCTGATGGAGGCTTGTGTTGTGACAGATGTGATGATATACAGTAGAGATACGAGTGGCACGAGTGCGCTAGAGAGATCGAGAGAGTCACCACAGGACTCGTGAGCGACTCTTTCCAGCAACCCCAGCACTTTCCAGCGGCACAACTCTCCCCCTCTTTTCACCTTTTATCTCAACATCTGCTTATTCTTTCATCACTCCTCACTGCCGACTTCCCACTCTCAACCTCACTCATCCTCTCTCTGTTCACCTGACCCCACTCTTCAGCCCACCGATCGACAGCGCTTCACTTCCTCCTTCACTCGCTCACCATCCTGCTCGCCTTCCTCAGCCTCTCATCCTCCAAATGCGACCGTCACATAAATCTGCCTGATGAACGACCTGTTACACACTTATAAGTTTAAAATGCATTGTATTTTACATGCAAATGTGGCATATCTGCTCTGACCCGCTCTGTTCTTGCTCTCTCGGGGTCAGGAAGTGGGCACGGAGGGGGTGGTGGTGTGGGTGAGTACAGCGTAGAGAGGAGGTGACGGAGGGAGGAGAGAAGGAGGAGTGGAGAGTTCCCCCCACTTGTTATCAGTTTGTTCCTCCTTCTTCAGTCATTAGAGAAGCAGACAGAGAGATTGAGAGAGCCAGAGAACGAGTGTGTGCATGTGTGAGAGAGGAAGAGGACCTTGCTGAACGAGTGCACACATATTCATCAACATGACAAAGACCGGTCCTGTCGCAGCCATGGATTATTCCCATATGTGGTTGCCAGGTATGTGTCCAGAGCATCTTTGTGGTTGCCAAGTTGGTCTCTTCTGAGTTGTATTGATGGATTTGTTCGAAATGCAGGGACGTTTGTGGTCATCAGAGATAGAGAAATTGAAAGGAAGAGCTATGCAAAGTTACATGAAAGCTGAAATTCCAAAATTTACGTCTTGAATTTCAGTTTCTGTTTTTTCTAGAAATACAGGAATTTATGTTACAGTGCTTTGCAAAAAGATTTAGACGCATTTTCTGCAGTTATTTTATTTCAAATCACTGAAACTTAAAATTGTAAAGTGTAAGGCCACTTTATATTAGGTGGCCTTAACTACTATGTACTTAAAAATAAGTACAATGTACCTATTGGGTAGATATTGTATTGCAAAACCCTATTGAGGTGAGATACGGGTAGGGTTAGGGACAGGTGTGGTGGTATGGGTCAGTTTAAGGGTAGGGTTAGGTGTAAGGGAAGGGTCAACGGTGTAATTATAAATGTAACTGCAGAAATGAATTACAGATGTAATTACATGCAGGTATTTTTAAAAATATACTATGTACAAACATACAATGTAAAACCTAAAAACATGCATGTACACAATAAGTGCATTGTATCAAATCATACATTTCAATGTTAGTACATAGTTAAGGACACTTAATATAAAGTGGGTCCTTAATTATTGTTAAAAAATAATCATTAAATAAAAACCACCGTTATAAATGCCACTGTGAGACATTTGGCATGTGTGGCTTAAGTTTTTAAAATGAGGCTGTTGTGAATGTTTTTTCTAAGAATGTTTATGCACTGCAGTTTTCACACATTTTGAATCAGGGTTGAAATCTGGAAACCCTTCATGTTCTTGAGCCACTCAGAGTTTAAGATCATTGTAGTTCAGTTCAGCAGACAGAACAAGATATTTGTTTTGCAGTATTTCCCTGCGTTTCGTGCCATTTATTTTTCATTCTACCTTAACAAGATGCCCAGCACCACAGCATGACGCTTCCACTACCCTCTTTACTGTGAGGACGGTGGTTTTAGAAGTGTGGCCAGTATTTCATTTGCACAATATATATAACTTTTAGCTTTTTGGCAGACCCAAGGTTTTCTTTTACTTCATTTTTTGGAGTAACTACTGAGCTCTGTGGCAAGTGTCTTGTTGCCACAATAAGCTTTAGATGCTATTTTTTTCTATACAATCTAATGGTCTTTTTGTAGCATTTGCAATTTAGTCAAACATAACAAGTGGTCAATGATCTGATTTATGTAGTTCCTCAAAATAATTTAAATTTTTCTGCGTTCATTTCAAAGACATAATTGTTAATAACAGTCTTTTAATACTAGATATACAACAAAAATCATCTTCCTAAATTCAGAGAGCTCTGGCTTTTAAGTGCTTTACATCAATTACAATTTGTGGTATTATGTGCATAAAATCTTCAGGTTATTAGACTACCATTATGTATATCTATTTTCTTTTGCTGATCCATCAGGCAAGCACTTTTCAGGACTGAAAATGTGATGAAATCATATTTGTTGACTGGAAGTGCAAGGGAACCTCAGGAAAACCCAGTGTGAAGTTCTTCCTAGGGTTTCCCCCGTTCCTCCCAGATCCCAGTTGACACTTTACCTAAAGATAGCTCGCAGTACAGGAACTCTTGCTTTTATTAATGAGGGGACTAGTATACTAGTGGACCAGTGTGTACCGGTTAGTATAGCATGTGTTTGCTAAAACAGGCTGTGAGAAACCCCAAAATAATTGTTTCCTTTACTTGATGTGAAAAGTGTCTAGCAGGTTGGCCAGCTCGAAAACCAGTTTCATGTTCCTAAAGACATCTTGCATTATCATTACTGATTATCTGAACTTTCTAAAATAGTAAATTGGCAGAGAAGCCAGAAATCAGCAGTCAGAAGATGCAAGTGTCTACTGGAACCTTTATATTATTCATTTGCAGCTAAATACATACAGTGATGGAGATTTGAGATTGCCCTGATTACTGTCACAAGAAAGCTCTTCATCTTGGCATGTGGTTTCTTGGTCTTTAAGTAGTTGAAAATCATGTAAAATGCTATTAGCTTGGAAATAATTTCCAGTACGTGCAAGCAGTGTAAGCATATTTATTTCAGTTTTATATTAAGAATAGAGATCTTTGTTATACAGAAGTTATGGAATGGAGAAGTTCAGCATATAGTAAGAAATAGATCTGTGTGTGTCAGCTACTGTATAAAGACTGTATATGACAGGAGCACTTACATTCAAGCGTGTGAGAGTGTTTGAGTGAGTATTAATAGCTGGCCCGACAGTAAGGGTTTGGTTTAACACGTTGTGTTTGCCCCAGCCTGAGGGGAAACAAAGAGGGAAGTGAGACATTAACACCAAAACCATCAGGCACTCTTTCATATTAAGTTCATATGAATGGTGAACTGCATGTTTACTTCATATAAAACAAACTTTAAATTCTAGATCTGATATGTGAATGCATATCAAATAAGTTATCATAGAGGCCATGTGTCAGATAAGTTGATTCACTAAAATTGATCAATGATTAAAAACGTTTCTTTGACCTTTTTGCTTTAAATTAATGATACTGATACATTGCTCTGGGAAGAGCTCTCGCCAGCTTAAAAGACCATTTATTTTTATCATTCATATGACACCTAATCTTTCTCAAAATAGTCAGTGTGACACAATCTGAAAATATTCTCAAACTCTTCTGAAACACCCTGAGCTATCAGAGCACTATTTCTTCCAGCAGGCCGTTCTGTGGAAACCCTGAGATACGGCCCGTTCCCTGACGGGCCTCAAGAGGGGCTTTCCTTCCTTTTTACTTCCTTTTGCCAACCACTGTGGCTGGACCCCGGATTCGATCGTTTAAGGAAGTCGGCAATTCTTCAGCTTTTTGGTGGCTTTTACACGAGTGACACAACAGATAAAAGTGAAAATGATTTCCTGTGTAACTTTCTCTGGGATTATTATAAACTGTCTTATTTTTACAAAGTAGCTACTGCCCCCTGGAGGAGACAGATATTAATTTTCAGTATCTGATAAAGGCCTCATTGTTTCATGTAGTTGGCAGGAATTAAATATTGATGAAAGGAATGGTGAAAGAGTGTGAAATTAAAGATGAAGTGTGAGTGTTGAAGGGGAGATAGAGGATCAGACGAGATAGTAGTATGCAGGTGGGTGATATTATTAGTCAGTCGTTGGCTTTATTTGCATTTTTGCAAAAGGGAAGTGAGTGTTTCTGTGTGTGAGTGAGTATGTGTGTGTGTTTATGCATGTCTATTTGAGAGATTCTTTTTCTTGATGCTGCTTAGCTCCTTTGAAACAATGTGTATTATAAAAACTGCCATACAAATAAAATGAATTGGCTTGAATTTATCAGAAACATACACACATGTTCAGTTGTGTGTTCTGACTTTATATGTAGAATATATGTATGTGTATCTACCTACTTCAATGTATACCAGAATGTCATAAAACTCTTTCAAAGCATGTTATTAGAATTCTAAGAAGATATATTTCACACACGTTTACATTGCACACTCTGCCGAGTGACTGGGACAGTCCCATGGGCTCAGTTACAGTTACATTTGAAGTGGCACATCTGTGGTGATGTAATCACTATTAGTTATTTGTTGGATTGGTCACATCTCCACTTGTTTGAGAATGAAGAAATCTAGATCTGGAGCTTCCAAACACAAGTATGTTACATTCCAAATGTAACATACTTGTGTTTGTTAAACTTATAACATAACAGAAAACATGCTTCAGCATGTAGCAACAGATAATGAATGATTTCATACCTCTCTGTCTTTTTTTTTCATAGATATCAGAATGTCAAAGCCAGTAGAGGTTGAGAATCCAGCGGCAGACTCTCCGATGGAGGGCACAGGTATATTACATTATATTTTTGTAACAGGGCTCAACAAAAATGATTTTTCTGCTCAGATATTTACTTGCCCTGATAATATAACAAATATGATCAGTAGTGTTTTAGTACAGAGTATTTTATCATATAATTTTTTTATATGTTAACAATATAAATAAATCAAATAATCTATATTAACTCTAATATATGTTGTATTAACATTATATAGAATAAAATGATACATGTCTTTTGGGTTACACTTTACAATAAGGTGTCATTAGTTAACAAACTAAGAAAGAACAATACTTCTACAGTATTTATTCATCTAAGTTAATGTTAATATCAACATTTACTAATACCTTATTAAAATCAAAAGTTGTATTTGTTAACATTAGTTAATGCACTGTGAACTAACATAAACAATGAACAGTTATATTTTCTTAACTACTATGACTAAATACTGTAACAAATGTATTGCTCATTGTTAGTTCATTTTAGCTAGTAAATTAACCAGTGTTACGAAATGAGACCTTATTTTAAAGTTTCACCGTCTTTTGTTATTTTTTGCAGAAGTTTTCTTCACAAAAAACTATACGAACTCTTCTAATGTCAAACTAACTAACTAAAAATTACATTTACCAAATTAACTTAAATGTTGCCTCTTCTCATTGTGTTTCTCAGACTCAGAAAGAAATGGCTCAAATTCAAATAATCAGGTATGTGACTGGTACCAGTGTTATCTTTCAACTGAATACAGCATGATTAAAAATGAATCATATTTTCAATGTGTTTCCTTCCAACAGGTTCAGCCAATGAAAATCAACCCTTTCTCCCTTTCACCCACGCTGAGTAACAGCACCAAGGTGAGTAAATGTGTTTAAATGGATGTGAATGCTTGTGTTTTACAAACAGATCTGCACATTTTCTTTTTGAAAACTGGTTTTGAAAACAATTTGATTAAAAGTTAGTGTTTACAGTTTACAGTATTTTCCTCTTATTATTAAATTATCCTCCTTTTGTCACCCTCATTTAAATACCCCCACTCGCCGTGTACTTTTTACCCATGAATTCATCATCAACGTTTCTCTGTCTCTATGTCTCAGGCTAAGGTGGAGGAATGTGGTGAGATGTCTCCCGCTGCACCTGCTCAGACGGCCCTGTCCCACACGCAGCTGATGCTAACGGGTGGCCAGCTCGCAGGGGTATGACAAACACATGCACACGCACTTACTTTTCATATGTGTGTCTGTGTGGGTTCCTGCGTGAGCATGCTTGCCTTGCTTTACATGTGCTTTCTTTCATTCATTTTTCTAACTCTTATTTTCACTACATTTTCCTTCTCTGCCGCTCTTTTTCTCTCTCCAGTTGACTGCACTTTTGCCTGCACAGCAGCAGCTGCTTTTACAGCAGGCACAGCTCCTCGCTGCAGCTGTGCAACAGTCGCATGTGGCCCACGCAGCCAATCAACAGCAAGCCCAGCAGCAGGCCAGTCAGCAGGCAGCTCAGTCGCAGTCACAGGGCCAATCGCAGAGCACACAAGAACAAACCGCCACCCCCCTCCCTCCTCCTCACCAGCTCCCTCTTTCTCAGCCAATCCAGCTCACTGCCCAGGTACAGCCAGTCAGTGCTGAGCAGCACACCTGAGGTGATACCAGGGTCAAATTCACTAAAACAGTCAGAAGCCTGTGTCTCATTTGCTTATTCTCAGTGAATTCCCTCATCAAATCAGAGTGAAACCATCATGTCCTTTCAGCATCTGTTTCTTTTCTCTCTTTCAGGACATTCAGCAGTTATTACAACTGCAGCAGTTAGTCCTCGTTCCAGGACACAGTCTGCCCTCACCCGCGCAGTTTCTTTTACCACAACAGCAAGGCCAGCAAGGTAGCTCATTTACTATTTGTATTCTCATGTTGTCCTAAATCATTTTCCTATGTCAGGTCATTTGTCTCTCCTCACTGTAAGCCAGACTTGTTGCATGTCAGCTGTCATGAGCCCAGTTGGTTAAATAAAAAAACATAAACAGTAATTTATTATTATCACTTTATTTTATCATTTTTCAAGGCATAGTGATTGAATAAAAAACATCTGTGGTTGTCAGATTTCATTTAATAAATATAATCATATGGTTGTGTATGTTTCAGGGCTGCTATCAACACCAAATCTAATTTCACTACCTCAGCAAAACCAAGGAAGCCTGCTGGCCACTCCATCCAGACTTAGTCTTCAAGCACAGGTACATCATCTAATGAAACTTACACTGACTGCCGTTCAAACGTTTTTGATCTTTTAGGTCTCTTATGCTCACCAAGGGTACATTTATTTTATTAAAAATACAAAAAAATGCACAAAAAACAGAAATATTGTGAAATAGTATCAATTTGTTAAATTACTGTTTATTTTAAAATGTAATTTATTTCTGTGATGCAAAGCTGAATTTTCAGCATCATTCCTCCAGTCTTCAGTGTCACATGATCCTTTTTTCCAGGATTCTTGGATGAATAGAAAGTTCAAAAGAACAACATTTATTTTAAATATAATTTATGTAACATTATAAATGTCTTTACTGTCACTTTTGATCAATTTAATGCATCCTCACTGAATAATCATTTCTTTAAAGGGTTAGTTCACCCAAAAATTCAGTCATGTCGTTCCAAACCCGTAAGACCTCCGTTCATCTCCGGAACACAGTTTAATATATTTTAGATTTAGTCCTTCTGTCCTTCCATTGAAAGTGTATGCCCAGTATACAGTCCGTGTCCAGAAAAGTAAGAAGAAAGGTATGAAAAACATCATCAAAGTAGTCCATGTGACATCAGTGGGTTAGTTAGACTCTTTTGAAGCATGGACAATACATTTTAGTCCAAAAAAACAAAAACTACGACTTTATTCAGCATTGTCTTCTCTTCCGTGTTTGTTTTCAATCCGCGAACAAAGATTTGAACGGTTATGAAGCGTATTGATTCATGATTCGATCTTGTGTCAAACTGCTGAAATCACGTGACGTTGGCGATCCGAATTCTGAATCGATTCACTGATTCATAACCGTTCAAATCTTTGTTCGCGGATTGAAAACAAACACGGAAGAGAAGACAATGCTGAATAAAATAATAGTTTTTGTTATTTTTGGACCAAAAAGTATTTCCGATGCTTCAAGAGATTCTAACTAACCCACTGATGTCGCATGGACTACTTTGATGATGTTTTTATTACCTTTCTGGAAAGGGACAGTATACCGTGCATACATTCAATGGAGGAACAGAAAGAGCTCAGACTAAATCTAAAATATCTTAAACTGTGTTCCGGAGATGAACGGAGGTCTTACGGGTTTCGAACGACATTAGGGTGAGTCATTAATGACAGTCATTAATTAAACGGTAGTTGCAAAAGCTTTCTATTTCATATAAATACTGTTCTTTTGAGCTTTCTATTCATCAACATTTTTACACAACTACTTGATAATAATCATAAATGTTTCTTGAATGATTTCTGAAGGATCATGTGACAGAAGACTGAAATAATGATGCTGAAAATTCAGCTTTGATCACAGGAATAAATTACATTTTTTAAATATATTCAAATAGAAAACAGTTATTTTACATTTTAATAATATTTCACAATATAGTGTATGTCAGAGGATGCATAAACATGTTCCAATAAGTTTTTTCTAGATGAAAGATATTTCTTGATGTAGAAAAAAATTATAAAGCATAGATCATTCAAGTTTACCTAATGATGAACATTCTGTCATCACTTACTCATCGCTAAAGGAACACTCCACCATTTTTAGCATAATGAATGGAATCCTATGTTGCCAGCTAGCATGTCCCGAGTAAAAGTGATTAAAAAAAAACCTAATTACTTCTTGTGGCCTGCGTATTCACAACAAATACAAATAGTGATGCAGATTAAGACTAGGCGAATTCCTAGGCAGATATTAACATGGGACTATATTATGGCTAAGCACAGGCGAAGCACTGCTACTTGGGCGCAGAGATATCACACAACACATGAAATCCCTAAACTTCCGTCAACATACCGGCATATGTTGTGCGTGTGTTGCGTGATATCTCTGCGCCCAAGTAGCAGTGCCTCGCCTGTGTATTCGTTGTGAATATGCAGGCCACAAGAGGTAATTATGTGGGTTTTTTTTTTTAGGATCACTTTTACTCGAACATGCTAGCTGGCAACATAGGATTCCTTTTATTGTGCTAAGCTAAGCTAGCCTGCTAAACTAAAACAATGCATGTATTGAGACAAATGCATTTCTCCACATATCTAAATGTAGGAAAGATGTTGAATAAGCCCTATTTCTAAAACCGGTGGAGTGTTCCTTTAAGTTGTTACAAACCATACAAATTTCTTGATTCTGCTAAACACAGAAGAAGATATTTTGAAGATATAGGTAACCAAACAGTTGACATTAACCATTGACTTCCATAGATTAGAAAAAAATATTACTGCTTTTATTATCCCTGTACAAATATTAGTGCTGTCAACAGAATAAAACAACTGATTAAGTATAGTAACTATAAACATTTTTGATGATTGTCATAATTTTCAGTTCCTTTTTAAAAAAGTAAAACACAATAATATGTGTAAACTTAAAATACACACTACGGTTCAAAAGATTGGGCTCGGTAAGTGTTTTTTAAAATAACTTAATACTTTTATTCAGCAAGGATGCATAAATTGTTCAAAAAAGACAGTAAAAACTTTTACTGTTCTTTTGACATTTCTGTTCATCAAAATATTAAGCATTCTATTAATATACCTTCTAAGAAGTATTAATATTAACAGTGCCGCCGCTCCCACTTAGTGCTGAGGGGGGCACCACATGAAAATTCAGCTCTACCATCACAGGAATAAAAAATAATAATAATAATAATTAATTGCACTAATATTTCACAATATTACAGTTTTTTCTGTATTTTGGATTAAAAAAATGCAGCATTAGGCTAGCCTGGATGCCAGCCAAATTTAGCCCGCCCACAAAATTTTTGCTCGGGCAATTCGGTCTGGCCTCGATCCATAGAGAAGTAATTATGCCCGGACAGAAACTGTTCGGACCAATGAAATTGTCAGGGCGGGCTTTAGACGATGATGGACAGATGATAAACAGTAACGTAATCATCCACGTCATCAAAGGCGCTTGGGTTGAATTTGCTCTTATCCTAAACGGAGAACTTGTTCGTATATGCATTCACCTTCACTATTTCTCTCAGAAACGATGATCGTGTTGGTAAGTACTCTGTGTATCCTTAAATTCTTTTTTTACAACACTGGCAAAGATCGTTTACTCTCATCTTTTTCCTGTAATGTTACTTAATCCAGCACGCGTGCAGACAGGGTTGCCATGTTTTTTTGCAATGTCGCGCACAGTTGCTACTCAAAACTATAGCCCAAAACAATAACTTTCCGGGGGGATCTCCGGAAACAAATGGCGGTTGGTTGGCAAAATATGTTATTTTGGCATGGTTGCCTGCTAAAATTTGCATTCCTGGGTTTATATAATCACATAATTGGGGTCGCTTCAACCCGCGGACATGGAGAAAAACACAGACTTGGCAACACAGTCAGCAGTTCTGGAGTTTATTGACATTTGACAACTGATGTTACGCCGTCGCCCGCTGCTCTGATTGGTTGTAGGTCTATCCAATTGAGGTCTTTCCTGGCTCGGTTGAAACACGCCCCATAATCAAAGCTCAATGGAGCGGTATCAGACTCATATTCTGACTAGAATTGAGTATGGCCACGCTAGGCTAGCCTTAGGCAGGACAAAAGACGTCTTTCATAAACCTTCTTACCAACCCCATACAAATATCTTACCAAACCCAAACATTTGAACGGTAGTGTATGTGCACAATACTGCGTTCTGTGCTATTCTGTCATGTTTGAGTCTTGATGTGTGTCTGGTTTATGACAGAGAGAGAAGATAGCAGAGAGCAGCATAAATACAGTGACGCCAGTGACCTCTCACCCTGAGGAGCCCAGTGACCTGGAGGAACTGGAGCAATTTGCCCGCACATTCAAGCAGAGAAGGATCAAATTGGGATTTACACAGGTACACATGCACACACAAACACACATTGTGTTTTCATGTTTTATGGGGACTTTCCATTGACATAAAGGTTTTTATACTGTACAAACTGTATATTCCTTAACACTAACCCTAAACCTACCCATCACAGAAAACGTTTAGCATTTTTCAATTTCAAAATACACAATATATTTTTATTTATAAGCTGTTTTCCTCATGAGGACCAAAAAATGTCCCCACAAGGTCAAGGATTTTAGATATTGCCATCTTTGTGGGGACATTTTGTCCCCGTAACTTAGGGTTTAATAAGATTTGTATTTCCTTGTAAAGTAACGTTTGGTCTCTGTTTCTCTCTACAGGGTGATGTGGGATTGGCCATGGGGAAGCTCTATGGGAATGATTTCAGTCAGACCACCATCTCTCGATTTGAGGCGCTCAATCTCAGCTTCAAGAACATGTGCAAACTCAAACCTCTGTTGGAGAAGTGGCTGACTGACGCAGGTAACCATCACAAAGAGCTCCATCAGATTGTACGGCTATCAATCTTACACAATCCAAAAGGTTTCTGTCCGTCTCAAACTCATGTCTAAATGGCTTTTAGGTTACTTTATTATTAAAAATAGAATGTAAAAATAGACTGAATGTTTTGTAGTATATATACAATTTTTGGCGGTTGCATTAACAGTAAAAATTCAGATCTCTTTTTATCTCATGATTACTCAGAAACCATGTCGATGGACAGCACCTTGCCAAGTCCCAATGCTCTCTCCTCTCCCTCGCTGGGGTTTGAGGGCCTGCCTGGCCGCCGCAGGAAGAAACGCACCAGCATTGAGACCAACGTCCGCGTCGCTCTGGAACGCAGCTTCATCACGGTCAGAACACGTGATTACAAAACCCTTGCACAACATACACTACCGTTCAAAACTAGGATTTTTTCTAAATGTTTTTGAAAGAAGTCTCTCACACTCAACAATGCAGTAGAAATGAATGTCCTCAAATAATCCTATTTTAAATATCTGAATCGTTTTGTTTTCTGCATTCAGAACCAGAAGCCTACCTCAGAGGAGATCCTGCTCATCGCAGAGAAGCTCAACATGGAGAAGGAGGTGATCCGCGTCTGGTTCTGCAATCGCCGACAGAAAGAGAAACGTATTAACCCCTCCAGTGCCACCCCTCCCTTGCCCAGCCAACCCCAGCCCACCTCGCACAAACCCCCCTGCTACAGCCCGCACATGGTACGACCTGGCTTGCTCCCTTGGCTCATACCCCCATCTCAAATGACCCTGTGCCACAACACTTTACTAGTTTCTCCTGCATGAGCAGTTGATACCATTCATTCCTGAATGTGGATTCACCCGCCCTGCATTGCTTTGCATTTTAATGTGGAATAATCATAATTCATAAATCATAATTCATAGCTAAATTATACAACTAGTTCACTGTCATTGTCGTAATAATATAGGAGTATTCCCCCTCTGTTACATGTACTTGTTTTTTGGATGAATGTTGCACATATTCACTAACTTTCAAACATTTAAACACAATATTTTTCTCTGTAACTGAGGTTTTGTAAAACTGAGTAAGGTAGTAGCATCTACAAACAGAGCAAAAGCCTTCCAGTGTTTGACACCGGCCTCTCTCCTTTTCACCCCCGATACTCTCTGTCCATCATGTTTCCCTTTTGACCTGTGACATCATATCCACGTCTTCCTTACAGATGCCCAGTCAGGGACTATCCCAGACAGTGAGCAGTCTCAGTACAGCAGGTAGGGTGCACAAGTGGATCATAGATCATCTGCTGATCATAGATACATACAATTGCATAGTATATATATATATATATATATATATATATATATATATATATATATGATGGATGTTCTATCTGTTATTATTTCCCTTTGTCAGTGACCACCATGTCATCAGTTTGCCCATTGACCACAAGCGTGCCCACCTTAAGCACCGCCTCTTCACCTGTAACTCCGCCTCCACGTGGTGATGCCAGCCCCGCCCCTCCGACTCACAGTACACTAAGTCTGAACACAGGGTGAGTTGATTTCTCTCTTATACACAGACACACAGGTTTGTTTTGCTATCTAAGTGAGGACATTCCATAGGTGTAATGGTTATACTGTAAAAACTGTATATTCTATCGCCCCACACTACCCCTACACCTAGCCATCACAGAAAACATTCTGCATTTTTACTTTTTTGATAAAACATTGTTTAGTATGTTTTTAAAGCTATTTTAAATATGAGGACATATAAAATCAGGTCCTCATATTTCATGTTTACGTCATAATAACAGTGTAATGCCCGTGTCATTATACAAATTAGTGTCCTCATAAATCACAAAAAAAAAAAATACATACACACTTACTCATCACCTTTTACTCCCTCTGGCTCAGCAAATATAGGTAACTGCAATGTTTGTGTGTGTGTGTGTGCAAATGTATTTTTGTGTGGTTTTGTTATCCGCAGTTCATGGCATAAAAAGAATGGTGACGTTTCTAACTACATCAATGACTTTGCTGCAAGTTTGAGGTGAATACAACCAGCAGAGTCTGTGTTCTTACAAGCACACAAATATAAAATGAACACACACATTCACATAACTTTTGTCATTGCCAAGTATAGGGAAATGCGGATTGGGGCATAGGGTGAATTCTGGTAAATTGGCTTTGTTTTATGACAACATACACACAGTGAGCACCAGTGTTGTCAGAATATCAAAATTTTTGCAATTTATTGCAGGGAAATTTTTCAATATTAATCTAAATTGCGTTATTTTCTTTATTTACAAAGTTAAATATTAGATGTTATATAATCCTTTACTATTTATTATAATTTAATTTATATAACATAATAATTAATATAACCTTCATCAATTATTATAATTTTATCCAGGATTATTTTGTAAATATAGTGTTCAAGAGAACAGCATTTATTTGATAGAATAGAATTTTAGTAACAATGTAAAAACAGAATAGTAAAAAAGTGATTTTGATCACTTGCTTAATAAAAGCATTGATTTATTTAAAAAATAATGACTGACCCCAAACTTTTGAACAGTTGTGTACAGGCCTTTCCTTGTTGTAAGATAAACACACTTTTATTTAAATAGTTAGCAATTAAATATATTATAATTAAATATATATTATAAATCATCATTTGTTTTGATACTACACATTTGTATTTGTTTTTAGTATCCACTCAGTACACAAAGTGTTAACAAGTCTTGCATATTTGTTCAGAGATTTAGCATATTTGTTGAAAAGATTTAGTAAAATCCCACTACATCTTAGTGTAAGGGTTGTCGCGTCACTGAGTTCTGCTGGTATGTGACCTGCATTGTATTACAAGAAAAGCCGTGTTTATTCTGCAAAGATTTGTCTTCTTGCACTGTTTTTCCAGCTCTTAACTATGCTTCGAAATGTTTTCTCTTTTTCCCCTTCCTATTCCCTGTATTCCTTTCTGTTTTCCGTTTCTGTCTGTGTGTTTTGTGGGATGGTTATTTGTTTGTGTGACTCAGGAATACGATGAGGGGAGTTCACACAGGAATGAACCATGCTCTTCTTGGCAGCAACCCACTTGCTACTATTCAAGGTTTGTGCGAAAGGGAGGGCGAGAGAGACGCTGATGACTTTACCACCTCATGTCAGTCTTGTGTTACTTTGTCCTCTCTGTTTGAGTGTTTGTTTACGTCCTACCACTCCTATTCTTCTTTGCTCACATTGTTCATCGGTTCATACAGTACTAGTGCATCCTGTTTATCGTGTCACAATATTTTTGTTGATTTTTGTGAGTAATACTGTGTCTCTTCCACAGCTCTAGCAGCCAGTGGTGGCCAGCTGCCCATTTCCAGTCTTGAAGGCAGCAGCAAGGTGTTAATTGGTGGTTCTGGGGCCCAAGGAGCAGGTTTTACCTCTTCTCTCTTCCTAAACCACTCCTCTTTGTTGCCCATGGGATTGGGCGGTTCAGCTGTTGGCAAAACCTCATTTCCTGTCGCAGGCGGCATGAGTCCCTCCCCTTGCTCGAGCCCCATCTCTTCCTGCTCTTCCGGCGAATTGCTACACAGCCCACACTCGATCGGTGGGGCTAAAATCGAGTGATGTTTCCCAAGTCCAATCACAAAAAGGAGGAGAAGGAGGAGGTGAAACCTTACCTGTCAACCAAAGCATCTCTTGATCCCCTCGCTCCCTTTCGTTTCCTCTCGTTCACACTCTCTCTCTTCCGCTTTCCCGCTCTACTGATGCCAAAAATACACAGAGTAGAAGAGGGGAGAGATGGAGAAACAGAGTGGAAGGAGGAAGGAAGAGGAGAAGAGGGAAAATTAAACCAAAAAAACACCATGAGGCTTAGCGGGATGCAGCCAAATACGTAAATAAAAGGAGAAGAAAAAAAACAAGAGGACAAAAAGAGATCCTTGAGCACCAAAAACAACAAAAAAGAACAAACTTTACTGTGTTGTAGAACAATGGCAACTCTTTGAAGAAAACTTGGAATACCAAAAAGTATAAAGGAACTTTTGTGAGACTCACTATGACGAAAAATACAAGCATACCAAAATCTCAAATACCAAAAACAAACACCAAAAAATACGGATGGAAAAGCTTTATCCAAAGGACCTGTAAATAGCCACCCGTCCAGGACCAGATCCAGTGACAACAATCCAGCCATCTCTGAGCTCATCATTTCATTTTCCATGCAATCATACCGCTGTCTTTCACTGTTTCAGCATAAAATATGAGCAAGCCGGGCTCAAACGCTCATGTGTTTCTCTGGTTCTTAGTCATTCTTGTCTATTGTTTTCACAGAAGTAGCAGATTTTCCATCAGTCTTCATTAAATGTTTCAGTACATATGATCATCATCATCATTTCATGTCTTATGGAGCGTATAGAGAGGATTGGGTGTTTGGTCTTTGATGTTCATCATATTAGCACTGCATAGCTTGATGCACTTGTTTGTCTAATGACATGAATGTCGTAAAGTGTAATAAAAGTGAGACCAAACTCCTCTCTCTAGCTTTCACTGCTCTAAGTGTAAATACTCTCATTTCTCTCTTAATAATGAAGTGCTTGCATGCCTCCCTCACTCACTCACTCACATTCTCCCTTTTTAATACCAAAGCGATTCATTCATACATGATCAGCTCATCATTTGCATGATGCAGAAAGAGATCGGAGGCCCAAACCTTGACAAGGCTGCTCTGGTAAGACAGGATGGCAACATGGGAAACGGTGAAAGGGCCCCTATCCTCTCTGCTCCTTCCTTAAGCCAAAAAATGAAGCAAAACTTCACAGCCAGCCAAACTTCCCAGAAAGGAAAACCAAACCGAACCAAAAACAGATGGAGGAGCAAAACGAGTCACTGTACAGAAAAAACAGCATCCCTTCATGCATCTCTGGACCGAGGTCACCCAGAACCGCTTAGCAAGGGATCCACCTCCTGTCATTCAAACTCTTTCTGGTCCTGGGTGGCGGGATCTTTGATGACCTCACTGGACTCATCTGAAGATGAAGACGTTTCGGGTTCATTTGGGGGTTTGGGAGGGTTGTTACTTTTGGTCTTTCGTTCCGTCTGTCTGTTTTGTGGGGCTTTTCTCGGCTGTGTGTGTAGATTTGTGTGCTTTCATTTGGGGAAAAGGTATTCACGTATTTGCGGAAATCTCGCTTTTTTTACGTTCCTTACTTGTTCCTATCTAGTTGTGTTAGAGACTCTAATCAGGTGGTTGAAACAATACTGTGAAAATTCAGTTCAACAGATAAGAAACCAGGATAAACACGCTCAAGTACACCCAAAGAACCAAAGTCAAGTATAAACAAGCTTTAAAGAGAACCAAATATCACATACGCAACAATTCACATGCTCTCATCCACCTTACCGTTGTATTTATATCGTGCTGAAATCTGTAGTGGGTGAGCGCTGCAGGTTCAACGAGGGATGGATACATGAACTCAGTTCTCTACGTTACTGTATAGTCCGAATGGGTCAGTTAGTGCTTCTATAGATTTTGTAGTAAATGATCTATGTTATAATGCTTACTAATTGCTAATGAATGGAAGAAAAACATTGTGAAAACATAAAAAAATATTGATATTTACTTAGACCAAAAATTCACACTATCTCTCTTTTGTTTTTTTGTGTTTTCTTCCTCCCCCATTTTAAAGAAATTGATTTTGTTATTTATTCTCCTCTTGCTCGTTTGTGAATTTTCTTAACAGACCTTTTTTATTATTAATATTATTTATTTAATATATTCCAAATGCTGTTTTGTAGTGGGTGTGTTTGAGGCACCAGATTGTATTCAAATGTAAACTTCCTTTGCCAAGGCGACCTTTCAAACCAAATCCATCGACAAATGCAACCGTCGGTCCAAATGGGCCGGCCACTAATCGGCAGCGTAGGGGCGGACACTTGTCTTCTCGACCTCTTAGCTGTTCCTTACTGGACAGAGCCTGTGGAGGGAAACCTATCAGGGGAAAAAGCAGCACTGTGGTTCTTCTGCTCAAATGTTTCGGTAGCTATTATTCAACGCTGAAGTAACCTTCCAGAGTAAAAGCACGCACTGCCATGGCCTAGAAGGTATACGGTTCTATAGGAACCTGCATTGTATCTGAACGTACCTTTCTGTCTCACCACTGCTGATGTTACTGATCGTGTTGCTATGGTTACTGTTGTGATGGCTACCGTGTGTGTGATGGCGTTGAGCGCAGTGCTGCCATGAGCCTTGACCTGAAAGCTTTAAACAGCTACAAAACCAAAAACTTTAGGAGAGAAAAAATTGAGGCATTTGAGGTTCCTGGAGAGTAAATACAGCAAAATGTATGTATTGTATGATATTGGAAATGTATCAGTGCTCCATCTTCCTCTCTGCCTCACTCCTCCTCTTCTTTGTCCTACTTCTATTCCTGCTTTGTTTTGTATTTATTTCATATCGTGTCTGTTGTTCTGTCTCCTGGTTAGGAGGTATAGAAGAGAGATAGTTCCTCATATACCTCACTCTCTTAACAACAAACCAAATAGATGAATGCTTTAAAACAGAGAAGCGGGCTCCATCCGTCTGTAGGGGCCGGGGGAACGCGTGTTCTGATTGGCCAGGGAATGTTTAGATGAAAGACCAGCAGGGGCCAGTTCTATAAACATATCATTATGTTAAGAGCTAGAATGACCAACTAGTAGTTAGTTAGGGGTAATCAGTATTACTTTTCGGTAAAGTTTTACGTAACAATTATGGACAGTCTTTAAATTTGATGACTAACTTGTAAAACTAGTTTTAACAGTTTATGCAACTGACTCCAGGGATAAAGATGAAAGCGCTCAAAGAACTTCATTGTAAGATTGATTCTCGAGCATGTTCACTCCCTCGGCCCTTGGGACCACTTTTCCAGTCACCAAACACAGGGCAGGACAGATAGGCCTACACACACCTTTTTAATATATACACACACTTAATGTGAATGTGTGTATGTATACAACTCAGACAGGTGACTGTTGTTGCTAGGTGACAAATATTATGACTTAAAGCGCAGGAGATGTTAAAGAGAAATATAAGGAGAAACCTTTCAATCTTGCTTCATCTGTTCTCTAGCTTTTGTTCTTACTGTTACAGTCAGGCGCGGTTATGGACGTCTTGAAAACTTCACGTTGTTGATATGCAAGTAATAACTGCAGCGTAAGGGACCGTGTTCAAAGTGCAAGTCTCTCAGTGGCGTGAATCTCCAGAGAATGATACCAAAGCAACACGCCATTCGAGGACCGAACACAACACACACGCTCCCTAAAGTCTGCACACAATCCTTGAGTTTGATTCGTATCGGTTTTCACTTTATTAATTAGTAACAATCGGATATGGGTGAAAAAAAAGAGAAAATAATAGCTTTTGAAAAGGTCTGACCAAGAGAACTGCAAATATGAGTCTTTTCATTCTCACTTTACTCTCTGATTTATCTCTGTCTATTTATTATACATTTAAAAAAAGACAAAAAATAAAAAATAAAATAAATACCAGCTTCAGTCCAAAGGTGTTTAAAAAGATTTTTTAAAATAGCAAAGAACTTAAACACATCTAGTTAAACCAAAGAGCTACACTAACACATCATCAGCTGTTTTCTCTTTCCCTGGTCACCTAGCAACCCAGTTTCTGAAGGTAAAACCTCAACTATCCAAAGTAACGTACAATGAAGATAATGATGAAATGTATATTTTTTAATTATTCATTATTTAGGGACACATCTTCATGATGATCTTAAAGAAAAGACTTGGTATGTCTGTGATTATTTTCCCTTTTTTTGTGGGGTTTAGTCATGTTGATCTGTCCCCTGATTTCATGTTCACTCAGTGCGTAAATGATAGCGCGTGGGTGCGTCATTGTCTGTGCGTGCATATGTTCCTGTGCGCGTGAACGTATTTTACACTCTAAAACTGAACAGATATGCGGTTATTTTGGCAGTGTGGATATGTGCGTGAACGTGTGCGTCTGTTTTGCTTGTTGATGTACGTTGTCATGTTTTTACCCTTTCCATCCTTCCTTTTTTTCTCCTTTGAGTTGAGCAGTTCTTTTTCTTCTCTTCTGTCCTCCGTGTCTCTCTTTTCCTCCCTATGGTGACAGGTTAGCCTTTCGGTGTAATTATCTCTGAAACCAAAAAATAGTTGACAAATAACTCGCTTGTTCATTGTACAGTGTTGTTCATTTAAAGTCATTTTTGTAACTTGAAGTGTTTCACTCATCTGAATAAAAACGGTAGAGAAAAAGAACAGTGCATGAAAATGTTGTCTTTTCTTGTGAGTTCATTTAATCGATGTGTGAAAACGATCTTATAAACCTATGATGCTGGCTGTCTGTCCGCCTTTGGCCGCTGGGTGGCAGCAGCAGACACACCGATCTTCTCATTCACATGGATGAATCATCCGTAAGAGCTTCTGCCTCCACATGGTTCCTCAACTTAGTCACCTTCTCTTCCCCTTCCTTCTTTCACTCTCTCTAGATCTATCAGTTTCTCTCTTTCTCCCTCTTTTTCCACTTTTCACAGCTCTCATTTGCTCATCTGACTCATGGGACATCTGGTATTTGCCAGACAGCTTGTCCTTTACTCATGTTCTACTCCTCTCCACTTTAGACGATTCAAAATCTCACCTTAAGATTTTCACGTCCTCACATCTGCTACTGAAAAAAATATAACATTAAAGGGTTAGCTCACCCAAAAATGAAAATTCTGTCATTTACGACTCACCCTAATGTCGTTCCAAACCTGTAACACCTCTGTTCATCTCCGGAACACAGTTTAAGATATTTTAGATTTAGTCAGAGAGCCATCTGTCCTTCAATTGAAAGTGTATGCACACTCTACAGTCCGTGTCCAGAAAGGTATTAAGTAAGGTATGAAAAACATCATCAAAGTAGTCCATGTGACATCAGTGGGTTAGTTAGACTCTTTTGAAGCATCGACAATACATTTTGGTCCAAAAAATAAAAACTACAACTTTATTCAGCATTGTCTTCTCTTCCACGTTTGTTTGAATCCACGTTCACGAGTCCACAGTGACGCTGCTGACGTAAGACGCAAAGCGTGCGTCCCCCCTTAGACTACATGGAAGCCAGATAACGCAGCAGCAGCGTCTTACGTCAGCAGCGGGATTCAAGCAAACACGGAAGAGAAGACAATGCTGAATAAAGTTGTAGTTTTTGTTATTTTTGGACCAAAATGTATTGTCGATGCTTCAAAAGAGTCTAACTACCCACTGATGTCACATGGACTACTTTGATGATGTTTTTCTTACCTTACTTCCTACCTTTCTGGACACGGACTGTATACTGGGCATACACTTTCAATGGAAGGACAGAAGGCTCTCGGACTAAATCTAAAATATCTTAAACTGTGTTCCGGAGATGAACAGAGGTCTTTTGGGTTTATGAGTCATTAATGACAGAATTTTCATTTTTGGGTGAACTAACCCTTTAAGATAACAAGCAAAGCTTAACTTTAGCAACAAAGCTAAATTTCAACTACATGTTCAAATGTCCCTCCCTCATTAAAATGTAAATTGTATGCTTTTTTGTAAAATTTGCCGTTCTGACAGAGCATTCATGTGATTTGTGCAAATCCAAGGAGTTTTTATTTGACTATCTTCAGAAAATAATAAAACAAGAATGAACATTGGGTTTCCGGAGATGACGAGAACTGAGGGATTTGAAATATTGTAAAAGTGAGATGGTGTTTACTCAACAGGTGAGTAAGATATTTTATTGAACAGATACATTTCCATAATGAGCTCTCTAACAGAGTTCATTGTAAAGCATTATCTATTGTGTATGGTAATTTTCTTTATGCATGTTGTACTGGAATTTTTATTTTCACGGAAGTAGCCTAAACCGTGCCTAGTACTAGAGTGGTGCAGGTATGACGTCACTTTGTAGGCCAACCGTCACTGGTTCCCTTTACAAAAAACCCAATAGGATTTTCCCATAGGCTTTTGGATTAGCTAAAAACAAGCTCTGTGATGAACAAAAGTTTATGATGCTTGCATGATTTGTCCATCAAGATAATTTTCACAGATGAACACAACTTTTATGAATTTTGAAGTCTAAATTCAGTCGCCAGAAGTAAAATGCTAAAGGTAGGCTATAAACAAGCTACACCACAGTGCAACAAATTCAACGTCACCATCACTACCGACAACTCTTTCAGTCTTTATCTAAAAATATTTTCCCTGAAAGTTTGAGTTAGACCACCTTTTTCAAGACACGTAACAGCTTTAAAAAATCACGAGTGGGGTAATACTGATGTATTTTATGCCGTAGAATAAAACATGAAAGTGTCTTGAGCTTGTGTCCACCACAGACCTTATTTCAGCCATTTAACCAACACCCCATTCAAAAAACCCATTGACTTCGGGACGAGGGAACTCTATGGGTATAGCTACAGTAAAGTCTTCATTGAGTCAGCTTGAGATCCTTTCCATGTAAACTGGATATATCTCGTATGGCTAGTAGTGAGTGTTTTATGAGCAACAGGGCAACCATATTCATGCAAAGCCAAAGCACAACCAAAGCAATGTTCTTTTGCAAAAAGCATGCATTTTTAACTGCTAGAGGGGGAACCGAGACACTCCTCGCTGCAGCCTGTAGCACGATGACGTAGCTGCATCAGATCCAATACGTACTGGATGTTATACATACGTCTATTGTTATAATGCATATGCATAGACACGTATGCGCTGGTCTTAAATGACATGTATGGTCAATATTGTATTTGGATGATGTTCTAACCTGTGTAGAAGTACTGATAAATAGTAATTAGTAATTATTGATGAATAGGTCATCGTGATGCTGAAGTTATCCTAGTTTCTCTCTACATACATTCAAAACATTTAAAATTGTAACATATTCTGGTCATATTTGCTGTTGAGTGGAAGCAAAAATGAGTCAAGTAATTATCTGTAATTTTAATCCTCAAGGTACAATACAACAAGATCTGTAAACAACTTAATACCAGTACACATTAAAGGGAAAATGCAAAACGTATGTCCTGATTTCGTGAGCATGTTATTAATAATTATTTTTGCGCGAGCGGTTTGAGTATTTATGCAGTTCAACAAAACTCTCAACTCAACTTTGAATGAAACCACAGCGCATGCGCGTCCAGTACGTGTTGGATCTGATCCAGCTACGTCATCGTGCTACAAGCTGCAGCGACGACGACTTGGGGGAACCACAGTTTTGTTTTTTCAGCACCACCTGCTGTCAGAGAATGTGAAATTCTGCAACAGAAATGAACCCCTAACCCTACTCCACACCCTAAAGCCTCGGTCACACAGACTTTGAGCATCCAAAATTTCTTCAGACACTGCATAGCCGTGATATGACGTCACGCCCTGCAGCGTCTTTTTTGTAAACATGAATTAAACATATCACAAATAGTAATACACTCAAAATGTAAAATACAATATACTCGAAAATATTGATTCTTTATATTGAATACTGAAATTTTAATTCAGTCAAGTCACACTGTGACATATCAATCTTCTAATGGTCACATGTCTTTTCATGATGCAAATTCATCAAACTTGAACTTTGTAATGCAGACAAGTGCAGAACTTCATATTCGCATGCGTTTACGGTCTGACACATTCGCAGCGCACACACATGAATGAAAGACAATGGAACGAAATGTGTAGTGTGACCACCCCTTAACAGGCAGCTTTCGCGACCAATAGAGTGGAGCAGGTTTGTAGGCCAAAACGCAGAAGCGATTGTCCTGAAGTCAATGTTTTTTTGAATGGGGTTTTGGTTAAATGGCTGAAAAAAGGTCTGTGGTGAACACAAGCTAAAGACACTTTCACATTTTTTTTCTACAACATAAAGTACATCAGTATTACCTCGCTTTTTTTAAAGCTAATCGTTTTAAACGTATTTTGAAAAAGGCGGTTTCAAACAAGTGGCTGAATGGAAGCATAGAGGCTGACGGAGAAATGAAACGTCATCAGCTGAACAGGAAACCTCAGTCCGCTTTTCCTGCCTCGGTATGCTTAGAATTGAGCTCTTATAAACTATTCTAACTCAAACTTTCTGGGAAAATGTTTTTAGAAAATAACTGAAAGATTTGTCGGAAGCGTATGTGATGGTGACGTTTGAATTTGTGGCACTGTGGTGTAACTTGTTTATAGCCTATCTTTAGTTATTCAATTCTGGCGACTGCATTCAGGCTTCAAAATTCATAAAAGTTGTGTTAATCTGTGAAAAGTATCTTGATGAACAAAACGTGCAAGTATCATAAACTTTTGTTCATCACACAGAGATAGTTTTTTTTTTGCGATAATCCAAAAGCCTATGGGAAAATGCAATTGGGTTTAAATCGAGGGAACTAAGAGAGAAGCTTTTTTTTTATTATTTATTTATTTATTTATTTATTTTTTTAACTAAGAGTGAAGCTAACTGCCGGTTGGCCTACAAAGTGACGTCATACCGGACCACTCCATAGTAAAGACCTTTCGTCACCCCCCATTATTTAGAAGAAATGTGAAGTTTATCAGTTTATAAAACAAAATGAATAATAAAACATTATTTTAAGCTTTTTTCCCCAGTCTGCATTATATTTAGTCCAAGTACATGACAAATCAAAAATGACTATTTTAATGACTTTGTAATGTTTTTAAGTTTTTAAGTTACATATTAAAATGGTTTAATTTGCATGTACTTATTGGACTGGCTTAATAAAACACCTGATTATTTTATTCAATATTTAGAACCCTGTCCCTGGAGAAGGTCTAAGACCCTGGTATTGAATAATGCTTTAACTTCCCAACACTACCCTAAAAAAATGTTTTGTCTATGAGCAGATGCATATTTTGAACTGTGGAAATTCAGCATGTCAACGTCAGAGAAACTTTTCAGTAAATTTGTCCTGAGCTGAGTGGGTTGGATGTCATGCTGTTACAAAGTTTTAGAATAGTAAGTTGTAAGGCATGTTCAGAATGACAGTGAAATTATAGATATAGAAGCTGACAAGGGAGGAAAAACTTTGTTTGGTTTAAAACTACATTGCTCATAATTCTGCAAAGAAATCTGGGCCAATTAGAGAATTGCAACAAGCAAATCGTACCAAAAGAACACTTTGGCTGCATCCGAAATGCAAACTCTCTTGAGTAGGTAGGCTACTTATTTTGAATAAGTTATTACTTCACTGCCGCTAAAAAAAGTACATTCCATATAGTATGAATATGTGTAGTATTAATGTAATCTGGATGTACTACATTCGCCATGTTGTCATTATCATGTGACCTACAAGCATCAGTTACATCGCTTCACTGCCATTCCAATGGCCTCATGGGATAGTTAAGTGTCCATTATATACACACTTCCGATTTTCACCAGAAAAAGTAGGTTATCAGGGTACTTTTTGCCTACTCTTTTATGAGTACTGTGAATTCGGAGAAGCACTAAATTGCCAAAAGTATTTGGACACCCCTCAAAATCATTTAATTCAGGAGTTCCAGTCACTTCCATGGACATAAGTAAAGCACCTAGGCATGCAGACTGCTTCTACAAACATTTGTGAAAGAATGGGTCGCTCTCAGGAGCTCATTGAATTCAAGCATCGTCGTGATAAGTTGCCACCTGTGCAATAAGTCCATTTGTGAAATTTCCTCACTACTAAATATTCCACGGTCAACTGTTATTGGAATTATAATAAAGTGGAAGCAATTGGGAACAACAGCAACTCACCCACGTGGTAGGCCATTTAAAATCACAGAGCAGGGTCAGCGCATGTGTGAACAGTGTATAGAGAGCTTCATGGAATGGGTTTCCATGGCCGAGCAGCTGCATCCAAGCCTTACATCACCAACTGCAATGCAAAGTGTCGGATGCAGTGGTGTAAAGCACGCCGCCACTGGACTCAGCAGTTGACACGTGTTCTCTGGAGTGACAAATCTTCTCATTCTGGCGAGAATGGTCAAGGCACATTTAGCCTTGAAACGTAAGTAAACTTTATTTATTTAGCACCTATCACAGATAAAATCACAAAGTTCTATACAAAGTGCAACAATTTAACAATTTAAAACAACAAACGAAACATAAAAGCCCAATCAACTAAAAACTTGACTGAATAAAAGTGTCACACGCAGGGACGAATTTAATTTGTACCTAATGGGTGGAGCTAGAATATCCAACCACACCTTAACCCTACCCATAACTCTATCCCTCCACCCCATTGGAGCTCCAAAGAGGAGAAGCTAAATGTCATTTAACTGCAGTGAGTACCACTTGGTGTGTTTAGGGTCAACTGCCTGAAAGGACAGGTCTCCCCGAGTTTTAAGGCGGGTTTTGGGGACACTCATGGAAGTTTTGACCTGGGGACAGAAGAGTGCGAGACGATGAGGGTCAACAGGTCTGTGATACATTGGGGAGTCTGTCCATGTAGTGCTCTAAAAGTTAGAACTAAAAATTTTATAATCAATCCTGTATTTGACTGGAAGCTAGTGTAATGTAAATAAAATTGGTGTAATGTGTGCCCTTCTGTTGCGTTTTGGACCATTTTGAGACGAGATTTGTTAAAGCAAGTAAAAAGAAATTACAATAATCTAAACATGAAGAAATAAAAGCATGAATACTCATCTCCATGGTAGCTTTGGGTAACAATGTCCTCAGTTTAGAGATATTTCTCAAGTGATAAAAACATTTTCTGACCAACTGTCTAGAATGACCATCCAGAGACATCAATTAGTCAAACAGAACACCAAGGTTTCTTTTGCTCAACTGAACAGTTGAGTGCAAGGAACAGAGATGTGGTTTAATTTGAGGTCGTTTTTGGTCTGGAGCAATGATTAAGGTTTCAGTCTTTTTTGTATTTAGTTGTATATTGTTTACCCAGATCTTAATGCATGACAGGCATTCCAATAATTTGGTTAACTTACTTAACTCTGACTCTTTGATTGAGCAGTACAACTGAATGTCGTCAGCATAAAAGTGATAAGACACATTCAAATGACAAATTATTTCACCAAGAGGGCTAATATACAATAAAAAAACACCTAAAACCGAGCCCTGAGGAACTCCACACGACAGATGGGTAATTTCGGACAGAATGTTGTTAGCAAACACACAAAATGATCTGTCACTCAAGTAAGAGAAGAACCCTTTTAAAACCGACCCAAAGAACCCCATTTCATTTTAGCCGATTTATCAATACAGTATGGTCCAATGTAGATGATAGATCAAGTAAAATCAAGTGTGCTGTCCGGAGTCTGCAGTCATCAAAATGTCACTTGACACTTTGAGAAGCACAGTCTCAGTTGAATGGCATTTGTGAAAACCTGACTGAAATTTATCAAACAACTTTTTTCCGTCAAGAAATGCAGTCAACTGCCCCACTAGTGCTACCACTCTCCCGTGGATTTTAGCTAAAAAGGCAGTTTAGATATAGGCCTTTAGTTAGTTGGTTCAGAAGAATCGAAATTGGGTTTTTTCCGTATGGGGCTGACAACTGCTTGTTTAAAAAGTCTGGGCACAGAACCGGTTAAATAGGAAAGATTGATCAGTTTAACAACATACGGTACAACTAATTCAAACACATTTAAGAGCAATGAAGTCGGCAAAACATCTAGCGGGCTTGAGGATGGTTTCACTTTTCTCAGTAAACCCTTAATATCCTCTCCAGTGACGGGTGAAAAAGTATCCCAAGAGTACAAGGGAGATAAACAACAGGAAATGACCTCAGAAGATGGGTTTATAGTAGCTCTAATATCTTGCACCTTGTTTACAAAAGCGTGTAAAAACCTGTTACAATCGGTCTTTGAGTGCACAGGCAGTTGAGGGGCTGGAGGAGAGACAATCTACGTATATAGTATCAAACAGGACTTTAGGATTTTTCTTGTTCACAAATACAAGATTAGAAAAATAGTTGGACCTGGCCTGTTTTATCATGTCATTCAGTAATGTGATAAGCTCCTTCAAGTGCAGTCTATGCACTTCCAGGCTTGTGGATTTCCACAAGTGCTCTACTTTACAACACTTTCTCCTGAAAGACAATATTTCTTCATTCACCCAAGGACAAGGATTCTTAGGGAATGTGCTTTTACTTTTCAGGGGAGCAACATTGTTTAAAACAAATGATTTTTAAAAAGAAAAGATTCAGCATCACTAGGGAAGTACTATCTCCCCAGTTTTGTTTACACTCTACACAAATGAATGTATGGGTTCTTCATCTGATGTTTTTGCTGTTAAATATGCAGATGATACAGCAATTGTTGGCTTGATCACTGAAGAAGAAGTGGAGTATTTCAGATGTGTTGACGAGCTTGTAGAATGGAGTCAATCCAGCTTTCTCCAACTAAATACTAGTAAAACCAAGGAAATGATTTTTGATTTTAGATTAAGAGGTGATATACATCAACAAATAACTGCTAATGGTGAGTGCATTTAAGTTGTTGATGAATACTAAGTATTTAGGAACGGTCGTTGATGCAAAATTATCATGGGGTGTTAATGTAAGATCCATTTATAAGAAAGCTCTGCAACAATTGTATTTCATGCGAAAGCTTCAGCAGTTTGGTGTGGATACACACATACTGGTTCTTTTATATCGCTCATTTGTGGAGAGTATTCTGACTTTTAGTTGTATTGCTTGGTATTTCTCACTGTGGTAAAAAGAACAAATTACATAAGGTTGTGAAAATGGCTAGCAAGATTGCAGGTGAACAACAACATGGTAGGTCAATGTTATGTGAATCTGGAGGTGTGCGAAAAAGCCAGGTAATTCTTTGAGATGAGTCACACCCTCTGTATGGTGAATATGTGCTGTTACCATCTGGACGAAGGTATAGGGTGCTGTTATGTCGAACTGCCTGTGCACAAAGATCCTTAATATTCTCAAGCATAGCTTTGTTAAATAAATCCTTGTGATGTCATTGTACACCTATGTTGGTGATTCTGCTGTTATGAGAAAGATGTGGGTGTCTAATGGTGGCTGTATGGTGGAATGATCAATGTTTGTTTGTTTGTTCATGCCTGTATTGTCTACTGAAGGGTGCCACAGATGCAAAAAGATTTTCCGAAAGGACTATAAATAAATATACTATATACTATACTATATACTATACTACAATCAATGAAAGAACTAGGGTCAAATGACTCAAAAAATTTCTCAGCGGTAGATTTGTCAGCGGTTTGATTAATAATGCATCTTTGTGACACTGGTTTACAAGGTAGACAGTCCACATTAAAAGACAAGTTGAAAAATATGCAACAGTGGTCTGTCACATTGATGTCCATAACACTCAACTGGTCAATGTTCAGACAAAAACATGTCCAGAGTATGGCCTTTTATATGTGTAGGAACAAAGACACACTGTTTTTAATGAAATGATTCAGTGATTGTAAAAAACTCAATACACAAAAGGAAACCAATATGGAGGTAAAAATCCCAGAGTATCAGAACATTTTCAAGTTTGATAATTGAAGATACAAACCTTGCCGCGACACCCGTGGTGTCCCAAACACAGAACCGTCCGGGGGACACAGTTCATTGAGATGAGTGTACTCCATTTCTTGCTGCAAGGTCTACGTTATAGGAACATAAAGTGAATATGTTCCTTTGTGAATAAATCGCTGAGGATGAACGCCTTGTTAGCGCTGGAGCGCTCGTTGAACAGAGCAAATCGAGCCGGCTGGGCACATTCAGATATGGCGTGGTTGTCACTTGCTAACCAGCAAGTAACAGGACGCAATATCCTCTCTCTAAGGGCGATTTTGGGGCCACTGAGTCGAATAAATCCGATCAGATAAATCCGACCAAAGGGACGTAGGCACACGGGACTGCAGACAGGAACCGGACGCAAGCACCGCTCATCCCAGAAAGATCCTGGAATACTCAGACAGGGTGGTTGTCCACATTGTTTCCTCAGCCTGGCCTGGACACCAGCCCTGGATCCCTGCTTCCTTCTCCTGCTGCGAGGCTTAGTTAGCAACAGGTACACCAGCGATGACGTAGAACATTCAAAGTTTGAGGGAAAAACTCAGTGGACCAAGCCCAGGTAACACAAAAGTCTTTCATATTCTGCATGATGCAGAATAACGTGTGTCGATCATATTTTAAAACAGCTGAGACACAATTACTAGTTATCAGGGCTGATAAGACAAAAAACAACACTTCAAAAAACACAGATACACAGAGCAGAGAGGGAGGAAGCCGAACACAGGTGCCATTATTGCTGTAGAATGTGGCTGGTGGACACTCGTCCATCCACTCCCATGAAGCACAGCGAAAAACATAAGTGACATCAAGAAAAGATGTCAGTCTGTCTATGCTCTCACTTCATTTTGATAATTCGCAATGATTCATGGCCATGGGGTTGTAGCTCTTTCTCTCTTTAAACCTGTTAATTACATACTCTTTTAAATCAAATCAAAATCTTGAATGTGATTCACCTCCTTGCTGGTTTGTTTGGTTTCTGCCGTTTTAACTCTTTAATGAAAAATACTTTCAGGTTGCTGAAAAAGTTGTTGCACTCTATTGATTAGTCACATGACATTTACTCTTCAGGTGATAGGCTCTATACGTTTTTGGCATATGTCAAATCGAGGATTTCCACTGAGAATGCTAACAGCGAAATTAGTCTGCAGAAGCAGTGAGATGTGTACAGATTGGTCACAGGATCCGTCAGTCATCTCCGCTCCCACTCACAATCTGCCTCAGTCTGTACCCGCCCACTCGCAGAGACAGGTGGCCAATCTGTCGCTTCAGTGGCACAGGTGTGTGTTTGCATGTGTGTGTAACAGTGGTCCAAGATGGAACAGATGACGGTGGCATTTCAGGTGTGTAACAGGAGCACAGCAAATTCCACAAACATGGGGTTGGAGCATATGCTCTTTTGTTTATGTTAGATTATCAACCATAACACTGTATCTTTGTCATGAAATCCTGCAACAATGATTAAAACCTAAACAAATGCAGATGTCCGTGTGGGAATGAGGAACTCATCTGATGCCAGAAGACATTCAGTGTTTTGGAGGAGATTCTCACACGAACAATGAAATTCCCTTCCTCAACCTGTGTGTTTTCACACCCTGCCCTGAGCCGCCGCACCTGAACTGAGCAAACAAAGCATCGAAAACTATTCAACACATGACACGACTCTTAAGCAGCCATTGTCATTCAGCCTGAACACACAAATGGTCAGTGATCAGCTGTATTAGTCACACCTGTGACCTTTGTGAGGAATGTGTGCTCATGATTAGACATAACAGAGCATTCAAAACCTCCCAAATGACTTATGACATGGTTGATTCATTAAGCGGATTTAGCAGAAAGACACAGCATCCTCTGTTTTGTACAGTATTTACAAAGTAACCTAAATGATGTCCACAATACCTGAACAAATCTCAATGGAAATTGCCCTGTGTGACTTGATTGATCCCATTACCTGAATTCTGTTTAGTGCCTGATTGGAAATTCAACGGCATTATTTTATGATGCATGTCATCTGAACAGCTGCTAAAGGTGCATTCGGTAATTTGATACTAATTTGAAAAATGTTACACATAAAAAATTGTATTATGTTGATGTGAATATTCATCTGAATGGTGTACATTCACATGAGAGGAAGAATCATAGTTTTCTATAAAGAGTGTTTTAATTGTATATGGTGTACACCACCCCCTCACTGTATTTCACCATGTTTGAATAGTGTGACCTGCAGTGTTTCACTAAATGTTGGAGAGAATCCTCACGCTCATTGGCTGCCGCTTCTGCTAGTAGCATATATTATTTAATAGTGTTTTTGGTGATGCGAAGAGTGAAAATTAGACAATGGACTCTATATACACTGATAAACTTAATAGATCATCCCATCCAGAGTTTGAACTGTGGTACTTTGGGTTCCTGGCTTCTATCTTGAACACACCACCACCTCCTGTCAGTTAATACAGATCATAAGAGCATGAAACGCACAAATACACAAAACTGAGAAAATATGGGGGTGTCCCATATTACACATGGACTTGGTGAGTCATTAGGAACATTTAGTGCCCACAGCATGATTTTGGTACCTACACAGATTTCCTATCTATGTGATTTGCCCACACACAGAGAGAATAATGTACATCTGTCATACAGCAGAAACTCTTCAGCTTCACATACCTATTAAAGTCAAAAAGATTAATGGCCATATTTTCTTTTTAGGTTATAGCTTGATGTGGCTAAATGCTGAATTGATTTTGAAAGATCAGAGAAAGTAATGATCCATTTTAGTAATTAATTGTCTAAATTGTTTTACAACAGTTTTTGCAGCTCAGGAAATACTATTAGAGGAAAGATTCACTCATTTTGAACAAAAAAAAAAATCATTGTTTCCTCACCCTAATGCCATTTTATGTCAGTATGCAGGATTTCTTTTTTTTTTAATTCTACAAAAAAAAAAGTAGTTTTTGAGAATTCAAAACACAGATATTGCTATTTATTCACACTTCATATAGTGATCAGAGGCTGTCAAACCCCAGCCACATTGAAGGCCCACAGTGGAGTCAACAGAGGGCGAAGCAATGATGGAGATTTGCAACCGGGGGGACGACAGACAGAGCCGAAGAGGAGATAAGATCAGGTGACCCAGATAGCGAGGCATAGATGCAACAACTAGCATCCAAGGTGGAGCCCGGGTGCCAGAGGACTGAGGTGAATCCAGTGGTACTGAGGACCAAGGCGAAGCCAAAAGGAAGGTGTTGCCCGGTGGAGCCATAGGGGTGGTGGGATGAAGCGCAGCTGAAGGTCCAAAAGTCTGTGGCACAGGCAGAGCAATGACTGAGACCGGTCTTGGAGCTGGGTGGGATCACTGGAGTTGCAGGAGTCTTGCAGCTGGGTGAGACCAGCAGAGACGCAGGAGACTTGGAGCTGGACGAGACCAGCGGGAACGAAAGACTACAGGGATTTTCCTCTTCCAAATCCTCATAAATATTACCAGAGGCCAGGTAAAGCTCACCCTCTGCGGGTAGGGCTTCCTTTCATGCTCTCGTACTCTACTAGCACACCCTGGGATAGACAATGTTGTCGGCTCACGCACCTGGTCAAAACTTTCATATGGGTTCAGGTGCAATATGCTCTGGCGTTAGCTCTGGTGTAGGCATCACGGCAGGCTTGGGCTCCTTGTCTGCAGTGGGCTCTGGTGTTTGCTCCATGCAGTGTGTGGGAGATGGCTGGCTACGCTTTTGGTCTGGAGTGGGGCTGGTGATGTGCTCCACAGTAGGGCAGATGGTGAGCGGTGATCCGTTGTTTATCCGTGACCGTTCACTGGCATGTGTCCTTGGACTACTCATTAAGGCTGGTGTGGAAAAATACACAGAGCGAGCTGTCCGGATAGCTCTAGCAACAGGAGGTGAACAGCAGGTAAGTCCATACTAATAATTGATTTTACCATATCAGTCTTATCCGTTCTACCAAAAATTTAATTCGTGAAATGAAAAAGGTCTTTCCAAACCTGTATGGCTTTCGTTCTTCTTCAAAACACAAATGAAGATATTTTGAATTAAATCTGTCCTTGAAGATACAAACTTTAGAGATTTCTGTCCTTCCATTGACAGTCTATGCAACTACCACTATGATGCTTCGTAAAGTAAATTTGAAACTAATGCATATGAATTGAGCGGTTCAGATCAAATTTTCTAAAGAGAATTTGAACCGTTGGTTTTATGAACAGATTTTCATTTAAGCTTTTAATTACATATAAATTAATCAACGCACACATCAGATATATTAAATGGCAGGTCAAGTATGTTTGTTTGATGTGCAATTGCTTGAATGCTTTATTTGCACGAATGGATTTAAAATGTTCAAGCACCCAACTACAAGCGAATAGCGGGATTTATTCGCGCAATACGTGTCTGGTGTGAACGCACCAAAAGAACCATTCTCATGTGTTATGCAGCATGCTTGACCTTCCGCAAAAAACCAATGAGGTTTGTTCTTGCGCATCAAAGCAACTAAGATTGAGCTTCTGTGTATGTGCGCTGTAATTTCAGATATAAATCGAAGGTATGTGTAAAACAGAAGTCCATTTTTGTTATCTGTGGTATGTCGTGTAGTGATTTGAGACAGCTTGAGTTACATGAAGTTCAGCAGCTGGCATACTATCAGCAGCAGTGAGTAGCAGCCTTGTCGTGACCCGGTTTAGGCCTGTCATGCTGCTAAATCGGACCTCTGATTAGCTCCCCGCCTCTGAAATGACAGCTGTACCGGATACAGATCCATTACGCGGGAATGAAGGTATGGGAGCTTCAGAGAGACGAGTTATAGTGGAAACAGTGAACTCTGCCAATAGGAAGAGTTTGATCCTAAGCAAGATACTGGAAACACTATCAACACACACTGTGTGCTTAATATATAGCAACTGACATAGTGCAAGACCTCTATATCGCTCCCCAAATATCACTGGCCTTTCTCTGAGGGGCTACGGGGGGGGGGTGCACCGACATTGCATTTTGTTCTTCAGCTTGTACTCCTCATTTCCCTCTGATTTCCCGCTCCTCTCTCTCCCTTTTCAGCCCCCTCTTTAACCTGTCCTCCTGTCTCCCCCTCCAGTCTCTGTCCTTGGCAGAGCAGTGTGTGGTAATCCTATTACTCTTGTGCGAAAACCAGCTGAGAGAAAGAGAGGGAGATGGAGAGAGAGGGTGAGTGGGAGAGAGGGATTGTCAGTTCTGTTATAGTGGTGAGCAGACAAAAAGCGTTTTAAACTATGGAACATGACCCTAAAGACTGGAGGAAGAATACAGAGAAGAGAGAGGAGGGGCACTAAAGGGAGATGATGAGAGTCCTGACAGTTGGAGCGCCAAACTTGAAAATAAACATGTTCTTTGATGACAAAGAGCCCATTGACATGCGCTCTCATCCTTTCACTCTCAAACGAACACACACAGATAGGGAAACAAAAGCAGATAGTTTTCAATATTTTGCAAATTGTAATTCTTCATCTGTGATTATCAATACAAGTATATATAAGTCTCCACTTGTCTAATAACATTCAGAACAAAATAAATAGAATATTCTGGCCATGTGGGCCAGTTATGTTGTCTGGCTGACTTTCCATTCTTATATCATATAATTTAGTCATTTTTTGTTCAGCTTGTGAAAATTTGATTTTTTTTTTAAATCCCACATTTTCTACTTTCATCATTATGGAAAGTTACTGCTATGACATTTAAATACAATAATAATAATAATTCTTTCCAAGTAGATATTTGATGTCCAGTGTACTCACTGAGCAGTATTTTACAGCAAAACTATTACACACATTGTTCATCACTCATATATAATGTTAAAATGACGAATGATGGTATTATTTTTGATTAACCTGTTAATTTGTTTATAATATGACATTTTATGTGATACAAATGTCCAGTATACTTGAAAAGCATTTAACATGTGTTCTTCCCACAGAAACAAACAAAACAGAACTATAGTGTTATTTGAATTATTTACAATATAAACCTAGAATTTCATTCACTGTTCTGTTGGACCTGGTTACGCCCTTGCTTTGAATTAGTCTATTATTTTAAATAAAATTAAAATCATTCATTATAACATTATCATTTAATTTCTACAGGCTAGATTTTTTTTTTATAGAGTAGGCAAGAGAAGCCTATGTTCATGAAGAACCATTCATATTTAGAAGGAAAATTCAAATTCAGAGCATCAGTTTATGTTCAGAAGAAACATTCATGTTGAAGAACTGTTAATTGAGATGATTGGATCAGTTGTGCTCCTTTTTTTTGTGGTATACTTGGTGCGGCCCAGCTTGACCCAGAGTCTACCTCCTCTGGCCCCCAGGTAAATTGAGTTTGAGACCCCTGATTTATATGCAGCCATTACATTTTTCATAATTACACATTATTTGTTATATTTTGTGAATATAATTCGTAAGAGCACCAATCTAATTTAAAAGTGTGTAGCGTGATGCACTAGGGCGGCATTGGCCTCTCCTTCCATCCCTTGTTTTTGAGGAATCACTTCACTCTCTCATTGCTCAGTCTAACAGATCCGTCACATTTGTGTGCTTCACTCCACTAGGAGGCCAAAAGATAAAGAGCTACAATGAGGCCCTCTTAAACAGAGGACTCTCTCTTCCACCATCTAACTTGACAGTGCAACAGCACTCATGGGTCTTACAATGTGCAATGCATGCTAGTATGTATATTTTTAAACACCTCTGTTTTAAATCTGTACTCAGAGCTCTAATTTCTGAGAACAAGCGGTGTCACTCGGGACTTGACTGAGTATCGTGAGCATGCACCTTCATTAGCAGCAAAACAAAGGGAGGAGGAACGGCTCAACTGTGCAAGGGTGTTGGAAAGCACTGTATCACTCCGGCATCTGTCTGTCACTCCGATTTTAAATGCTGATCATCTCATAAAGAACAGGGAAATTGAGCTGGTGGGGTGGGGTAACAGAAGAGGGGGGTTTCCCCCATTATGCTGCAACTGAGACACATGAAAGGAAATCACAGAATTACATTAAACAATGAAAAAACACTGACAAGGTCATTTCACAGAAAATGTTGCCATATCTTACATTATTTCTTATTTTAAACTTCATCTCACAATCACTAGTAACGCTTTACATTAGTTAATGGATTAACTAAAATGAACTAACAATGAGCAATTCATTTCTTACAGTATTTATTAATCTTTGTTAATGTTAGTTAATAAAAAATTGCAGCTCAGGTCCATTAAATATTATTAACAGATACAATTTTTTATTTCAATAATGTATTAACTTACATTAAGGTGAATAAATTCTTTAAAATCAATTTTTATTTCATTGTTAGTTCATGTTAACAAATGTAAACATATTCTAAAGTGTTACCCAGTCAAGAATAATGTTTACTCTGAGGCAGAAACAGCTTCCATACAGCAATATACAATAGAGTAGATGACTCTAAACATGTTTCTCCAGTCACTCCAGCTTTTTCCATGTTTGTGGAAGCCGGTAGACTTGGTGAGAGTGCTGTTGGTGATACCTGAATATAAACACAACTGCGGCGGTGAAAGCAAGTTGTGTGACAATACATAAACACATAACGTATGAGACCGAGAAGAGTAAGGAACCTTTCGAAGAAACAGATAACCTTGAGTTTACTGTAAGAGACTTGACACAAAGTGAGTGGAAGAGATTTAGGAGAGCGGAGGACGTGGAGGAAGAGAATGTTGATGGTGCTAAATAATGGTGTGGATGAATAATACAGAAGTGAAGGAAACAGTACAAGGATGAATAGGATGAATCAGACAGCAGAATGAATTGTGCTTTGGCAGAGAGATAGTGAGCGTAAAATGGTGATTTAGCAGAACGAGAAATATTCTGTTTGTTTTTGTGTTTAACGTTCCTATTTTATCAATGATATGAGCCTTTTTTTAAACTCCCTTCAACTTGCCAATGCTGTTGAAGACATTTCAGCACACTAGGAAACAGAGATAGACATAAGTGAAGAGAGAAGTAGAAGAGAGTGTGAGAGAGAGGAAATTAAAAAAGATGGAGAAATTGTGCGTTTGTAAATACAATAGACTGTATTTATTGTCTCTATGCCCAAAGGAAATTGCCCATCCCAGTAACTGCTCTCATTTTCTTTCCTGGGGGAAAGAAAACAAGGGGGTGTCTCGGACAGATGTGACAGAACTGGATATTTCCAACACACTGCACACACACACACACACACACACACACACGTTCACACGGACTGCAGCAGCAGCATTATGGAGCAGAGATGCTTATCTGAGGTACGTCTGTTTCCTGTGACCAGAAATGCCTGCTGTCACTCCACAGCCTGACTTGCACAAATAACAACATGCACAATCATGAGAACCACAACACACAGAACAGCTCACAGCACAATAACAACGCAGTTTCCTCTCAAAGGAAAGGACAATTGATCAGGTTATGGCTAATAAAACGCAGGCCATCCTGTCAGTCTTACCTTTACCTTCCCATCACATACTTAAGAAATTTGATGAATTGCTAAAAAACAAAATTCCAAACTACGCATCTAGCAGTTCTCACAAATATTTTATGTTGCGCTGGCTTATATGACAGTCATCTTGGATTTAGTGACGCCTAGTGGAAAGAATGCAGAATCATATTTTTCTTCAAATTAATATTTCATTGGGATAAAAACCTTTTTAAGATTGGATAATGTTACGTAGTGCAACTTTAAAGTTATTTTGTGCCAACCCACTTCAGCCCCCTGTTTTCTAGCAGTAGGATGTGCTAATCTAGAACAGGAGACATGCTACACTGCTCATGAGAGACACCACATTTACTCAAAACTCTTCACGAGGGAGGGAAGGGGTCCTTTCATGGTTCAGGTGCTCAGCTTTTACACAGGATGTATATGCTTTAGCAGATGGATCACATTCAAATTATACAGGAAACAAACATTCACACACATACACATTTTTGCACATTGGCAGTGCCACTGCAATATTTTCAATTCGTTCTCATACTCATGCACGTGCACCAGCAGAATTCAATGGATTGTTTTCATTAGGCCATGCAATTCTGTTTTACTGGTAATCTTCTTGTAATCATTGAAAAGAAAATAAATAAGAAGAAAATCAGGAAGGTCATGTTGTTAGTGATTGAATATATTATTCTTATGTTATAGGTATGAGGAAGGTTAAAAAGCCATTATTTATCAGCCATATATATATATATAGATATATACAGTGAAACCAAAAATTATTCATATATATATTTTTTAATATTTTTACTAGTTGACACAGGACACTATAGATCATTTATGTAAGTGAGGATAGCAAAATAAAGTAAACTGAGACATATTATAGCCAAAAATTCTTCATACAGTGGACTACCTGCAGTAAAATTTATAAAAAATGTGGGACCAAAATTATTCCGACACTTTGACCTGACCATGCTTTGCTTGAGTGCTTTTTCTTTAATTGCTAACGCGACCTTTTATACCACAAACTGAACTAAATTAAGCATTGCTAAAGTGGAATTATATAATAGTGTAATTAAATTTAACAGTGATAGGTTGATTGTAATCAATACCTTTCTATCAAAGTTATCTGACATTATCGAGATTAATTTGTTCTGACACAGTTTAACTCTGAGTTCTTGTCATATTTTATCACAATTTTCTAAACTCTAGCGAATAAACTGATAATGTGAGGATTGTTGAAGGTGTCTGAATAAATTTTGGTTTGACTGTATATATATATATAATTCATATGTTATGAAAATGACTTGAATACGCTTCTATGAAAACATATTTTCAGTTTCTGAATTAAACTAAATTTTTTTTGTTTTAAAAAAGGATTCATATTTTAAAAACTCTTTGTACGACAAATTCTGTGTGGTGAGAAGAGGATCCCTCATGGCTGTGTCAAGATCTTTTTTATTATCATCACCACTTATTTTATCAACATTTTTATTCAGGTCAAATGTAGCTAGAAATAACCCGTGTTAAAAAAATATGATATTAATGATGAAATTATGTATATAGCCTATACTGTAAAAAAATAGGCTATGTTACCTTAATTTGTCATATAAACATTTCTACTGTACACCTGTATGATGCTACATAATATTTGAGATTTTGTTTTGAGATAAAATATTTCAGTGGCCCAAGTCTTTGATCTTGCGTGGTAAATTCCGGAAATCATTATTCACTGCACTATTACCTCTCGACGGGGGCAGACAATTATCATTAAATGAAAGAGAAAGAGGGCTAATTAACTCGAAGAACACTTGTTGCTGACGTTCAGGGGGGCGATGACGCTGAATCTCAAGTTCTCTGCAGCTCGTAGGACGCGGATGTGATGTCATCACGGACAGTGGCTATGGCTGTCTCCATAACGACGCCTCGTGCTGCAGTGACGCCAGCCCCGGCTCGTGGTGAGGGGGCGTGACTCAGCCAATGCCCTGTCCCCTGCCCCATTCCCTCCTTCCCGACCGTGTGGGCGGCCCCGTGCGGCAGCAGCGAGCGAAACACGACACCCGAGAGAGAGAGAGAGAGAGAGAGAGAGAGAGAGAGAGAGAGAGAGAGAGAGAGAGAGAGAGAGAGAGATGGGGGGGAGGAGACATCGAGTAGTTTCAGACTAGGGAGAGTGGAGGAAGGAAAAAAAGTCGGTGTGAAAGAGAGAATGGGAAACTGACTGATATACTGCGAATGGCGAGCCTCGGGAGAGAAGATGACAAACTAACACAAGGATAAAATGTTGCGAAAATCATCAACTGAGCACAAGAGCGCGCATATGTAACAGGGAGTCGCTGAGTGCTGCTTTTCTGCCGTGTTGGGATTGTATCGATCGCTCCCGGGACAGACTGGAAAGCGCTGTTTCGGAACTCCGTTGCACCCCGTCCCGTCGCGTCAGTGGAAGTAGCCTACTGAGCCGCTTTCCAAACTCTGCGCTGTCGGTCGGGGGGTTTGGAGGAACCGTGTAAAGAGACCAGACATAGTACAGCGGGAGCAACAAGAGTGCTGAACATTGGACAAAAGTTTGGCCTTTTGGAGACGGGGGAGCGGGAGAGGCCGAGTCTCGCCGCTGCTGAACTGACAACTTAACCCAGCTTGCTGTGTGTTAAGGGCAGATAACTTTCACCATGAAAACCCCGGGGGACTCGGGTAAGTTACCCAGGCATTCATTATCAAGTGCTGCCACAAACTTCTTTGACTTGTGAGTTTGTGGCGCCAGTGTTTTAAAGTAAAGATTTTACGACACTTCAGTCAAATCAGCCTTTTATATCATTCAGTGTCAAAAAGTGATATTAGTTCACTGACAACTGACTTTTAGAAAAGTTGACAATGTTTTTCCAGGACTTATTACTCTGGCATACCAACTCGATGATATGTTTTGTTTCTATTTTTACATTATCAGGTCATCTAATATCTTTGTAACTCGTGAACTTGAATGGCAGTTTTCACTAATAAATAATGCGGTCCATTCATTTAAATGACCTCAAGTGTTGCAGTGTAGTCTACTCTAGACAAGTAGCCTATCGAGCTCAGCGTGACCATTCTAGTAGTTCTAATGTTAACGAGTTCTCAAGTTTTACTTTAAATAGTTACATTCACACCTAATGACCGCTTGACTGTTTCTTACAGTCCTGTCAGCGCAGAACGCACTAAACCTGTTGAATGGCTACTAACGGTACTTTAAAACAGCAGCTTGTACTTTTGTCTTTCCTGTAAATATGTCGAAATCGATGTTTTTAATCTCCCACAAATTGTTAAAGAGTTCCCCCCAAAAACTGTTCCTCCGCGCAATCTGCGCGTGCCAGCTGTGTGCAGCTCAAGCGCGAGCTTTGAACCAGTAGCATGGCACATTCAAAATGGAAGCCCCGCTTTCTCACCAGGGTATTTAATAAACGTTTTCATTACTTTGTTTATAACTAGACCACTTTACACTCGGTCCAGCTTCTAGGCATTTTTAATATAGGCCTTTAAGCTTGTAAAGTGCAGTGAAACCCAATAATACAGAGCTGCGCACTAATTTCCCTTCAGGCGTTGGATCGCCTACTTTTACGGTGAATGCTTTCCAGTAGTTTGAATTCACTTAAAAAACTGTTAGCATACCTGCCGCAAGTATTTATTTTGTAACGTGTATCCACTTGTCCAGTATGTACTTGTGAAGTTTTTACTGTCCCGTCAACTACAGGAAGTTTCAGTAGCAGTGCTCAGGAGGCCTATTGTGGCATGTTTGGGAATCCATGTTGAGTGTCTCTCTCTCTCTCTCTCTCTCTCTCTCTCTCTCTCTCTCTCACACACACACACACACACTCAATCACAATCAATTCTCTCACATCACGATTTTCTCAGCGGCAGTACCCCGCCACCCACGTTGCTCTAAGTTTAACGGACTTTTAACTATTACATTCTGTCAACACTCGAGCGCGCGACGTCATACACATTGTGTGCGCGAGATGCGTTGTAGTGTTGTCTCGCGCTGCAGAGGCGGCTTTATGAAGTCTGTCGTGCTCTGCGTGAAGTCTGAGCACGTCATGGTCACTTTCACTTTTATAAACTCTGCCTTTCCCTCCCTTATAGGTTAAGCGTGTTGTTTTTCTCTTAAACCAACATTTTTGGATTATGCAGTGCTCTAAATTGCAATTACTTTGGTGTATGATATTTTCATTTAGGGAATGATGGCGATATCTTGCCAAAATAAAAATGATTATATCTGAAATCCCTCTAGCCTAGTGCCAAACTTGCATTTACTTGCATTTTCAAGTTTGTGAATTTTGTAAAGCCATGAAAAAAAAGTTATTACTAAAGCTAAAGCAATACTTTATATGTGACCTGGACCACAAAAGCAGTCATAAGGGTCAAATGAAATTGAGATGTGAATAAGCTTTCCATTGATGTATGGTCTGTTAGGATAGGACAATATTTGGCAGAGATCCAACTATTTAATGAAGTAATTAACGATGCATATTACTACTAATTATATTTTTATATATACATTTATGGTAGGAAATTTACTAAATATCTTCATGGAACATGATCTTTACTTAATATCCTAATGATTTTTGGCATAAAAGAAATCAATAATTTTGACCCATACAATGTATTGTTGGTTATTGCCACAAATATACCCGTGCGACTTATGACTGGTTTTGTGGTCCAGGGTCACATAAGACTGCTCGCTTGGTTGCCTGTGTGTGCATTGAAACTCACTATAGTGCTAGTCTTTGCCTGGCATGTACTTAAATAGCCTGTAAAAAGTGCTGATTAGCCCAGAATGTGTCCCACAATCCTGCAAGGATAAAGTTAATTTTTTTGGGACGGGCTTGAAAGAAACACATTACCTCATAATTTCATTACCTAATATCAATGTCAACACTTGAAAACCACATTTCACTCTCAGCTGTGATTTGTTTAGAGAAATATCGTCCAAACTTATCCCTATATGGAGTGCATTTTTAACGAAGCAAGGTGTGTAGAATCAAAATTTTATGAAGGTTTAGCGGTGACCTCTCGACCGGCTCTAATAGACCTAAATCATGTCACACATCTTAAATCCACAGACAATGCGGTTTGTATGCTGACTTTATGAAGCTGAATCTCAGGAATGAGACTGGATGCAATGTTGCTTTAAGTCAGGTGGCAATAACTACTACAAGTACCTTGTGGTTTTATCAGTCTACGGCTGTGCAGGCCACATTCTGACCTCGATAGTTACGAGGTGAGCTCAGCTGCTGAGTATGCAAGAGAGCGAACAAGCAAGTGAGTGAGACGAAGATACAGTACTGAGTATAGGATGTGGTTTCCTAGTGCTTCATTCTCTATCAGATTTGAGTATCTCTTCAGTCTGTGTTCTTACCTGCAAACACCCACAGCAGTATACATTCGTAGTGCATTTCGGTGAGAGAGCGTTTTCTCTGAAAGCCGTGGTTTGTTATGAGAACAGGAGATAATAGCAGTGTCAGTATGGTGTGCATCCTGATAAAAGTCATGTGTGTGTCTGTCTGTCCTTAACACTGACACTATCAACAGCATCAAAAAAGCTCTCGCCACATTAATCACACTCACAACTCTTATCGGTTCCTCACTCTCTGACTGCCACTTTGCATGAATTCAGAGAATGATACGCACCTCCTCGGGGTTTCTTCTTTTCCTGGTGGTGTGTGTCTGCGCAAACAGGCATTAGCTGACCCTGGCTGATCTCATTTCCTCTGAAACATCTGAAAGTGTCTGTGGTTCCACTATGGTCTACCCATCAGGCCTCAGTGTGTATTTAGTTAGTACAGCATTATCATGAATGGCTAACCCTTCAATTTGTGTGCCGTCTCATGAGATGGCTGCTAGTGTAGAGTCAGTGGTTAAAATTGCAGCTTTAATTTGTAATATTGGTTTGTTATTTCTCAGCATTAACCATCAGTGTCAGAAATGTATTCAAATTTGTTTTAATTTAAAAATGTTTTACCTTTGAGGCACTTTGTGGCATCCTTGTCAAAAAGCCTGCTTTTTAAAATTATGTTTATTTTAATCAATTAATAATAATATAATAATGAACTACATGTACTTACTATAGTGTTAGGGTAGGATTATGGTTTGGTTGACAGTTAGTTGCATGCAATGATCCATAATTTACTGTTATTACTATGGTAAGTACATGACACTAAAATAAAGTGTTACCTAAATTCTTAGTTTGAATAATAACATAAGCTGTCAACCATTAAAATAAATAAACATCAATATTTTATGCGATAATATAACCAGTGCTAGAATAAAATATTAAGAGCTATATCAGCCGTCAGCGTCGATAGTCTCGTGGGCATCTCGCCGACATTGTGATTTGGGCGACCCGAGTTTGATTCCCGACTCGCTGACCTTCCCTGACCCTGTCCTCCTCTCTCTCTCTCTCTCTCTCTCTCTCTCTCTTCTCTTCTCTGCTTTGCTTCCTGTCTACATACTGTCCTATCATAATAAAAGGCAAAAATAAATATTTTGTCAGATAAAAAAAAATCTGATTGTCTGCCTAATTGCTAGTGTGATATTTCTTTCTCAATAAAAAAGAAGTTAATACATTTACACTATTGCCATTATAAGTGTTTTTTTAAACAAATCGGTTGAGTGAATGATTCAATGACTAACTCATAAATACAGTCCCTTGTTTTGCTCTTGAGTGAATTGTTGCTGAATGAGTGATTAAATTAATCCAACATAAAGTACTCTGCTGTCCGATCAAATTCTAATTGTTGTATAAAGAAAAATTATATCAAAACTAATCACATTTTGATTTTCAGGTGCACTTTTGACCTGATGCCTCCCTAGATATTTTTGAACCCTGGGTCAGTTTTCATTGTGTTTTGCTTTATTTTATTTAACATGTTTTTATGACTGTGCCATTGTCATGCTCACTGTTAGCCGGTTTCCATGTAGTTGTAATAGATTGTTAATTGTGAATAATTAGCAGCCTTTTATCGCTCGTTCACATTGTCACACAGGAGACCATGTGCTCTTATTTAGTCAGTGTTATGCAGCCGCCTCAGTTGTTCAGGTCTCTCTGGAACCAGTTCAACATCAGCAAGCACCTCTCTGTGTTTACATGCTTATGTATCCTGTTCAGCAGCATGTGCATGTTTGTTCGAGACAGTCAGCGAGTGAGCAGGTTTTGTATTTTCCACACTGCCTGGTTTCCCATCAGGCCCATCAAACGGTTGCTTCCGTCATGCTATTTCTCTGAACACAAATGGAACGCCTGTAAATGTCACACACATTGGCAGGATTTTTCGTTGACATTGATGTGTGAGATTGTCTTAAACACTAAAGCGATACAGTATGTACCTTTTTTTTTCTTACACTGCTTGCCTTGGGAGAACTTGTACCTTGATTTGGGAGCATTGGGAATACATGTTTCACTGGAAGTGTATGGATGGTGTATTTCTAGGGATGAATGAGGTCCTCAGGGGTTGAATAGTATTTTGTTTGTTTTTACCCCTGGAGAACAATAATGGTGTGTCCACCAACAGGGGAGCACAGTGGTTTGTGTGTGTTTGCTATGTCAGTGGGTTACGGGGGCAGCGTAGAATACGAGCGAGAGCGTCCATGTGTTGGAGTCATTTATGGACTGACTGCAGCACAGAGGCCCCTGTGTATAATCGGGGGGAGGGGGGAAACATGTGTGTGTGTGTATGACCCTGACCTCATGACCTTCCATAGCTGCACCCCTAACCCTGCATTCCACAACACGCCCCTGCCCTCGTTGGTCACATGCCACGCAGCCAATGGCATGAGGGCATGATGCCATCTCCTCAACCGCATATGATACTCTAGAGTAGCGTAAGAACCACGTCAGCCTGGTTTCATTTCCTTATCTAATTTCCTAAATTTTTCTGTGTAATTCCCCATTTCTTCAAATCAGAAGTACTACAGATTTACAATATTTGATTAAGGTTCCGGCTCGCTCTAGTTAGCGAAGTCAAATGTCATCGCTCTCACTTTCCTTCCCTTCTGTTCTGTTTTTTCTCTTCAGGCATCAGGAGAATGTTAATCATACAAAACAAATGTGAGTTTTGTGCATTCCCTCTTTGTACCCACCCAGTTTTCTTGCACACAAGATCAAGTTGATGATTGAAGTGTCGTGCAGAAAGAATAGTTTAACCGATGCTCTATTATGTGGTTTGGATGTCTTTCACAATAGCATACCTCACATATCCGAAGAGCCTTCAGTAGGATGTTCATTAACATGACAAACCACTGAAGATTCACTTAGAGCCAGAGGCCTATATGAAAGCATTTAAAGCTGTCAGGGTGCTCATTTTTGGGTGTATTCCCATCAGTTCCTTTTGGCTTCCATTCAAGCATAAACCGATTGATCAATTGGTTTTTCTACTTGCATTTTTAAGGATAAGTTTGTCGCATTTCAAACAGCGTTGTATTGTTACAGTGTCATGTATCCCTGCCCACAGACAGTCGGATCGAGCCCAGTGCATTATGGATGTTGAAGTTTCGCTATCTTTTTAGCAAAAGCGAATGCACCAAACCCTTTTCAGTTTTCTCAAGACATATAGCACCAGTTTAAAAGAAAAATCGCCTTTCTACTGGATGGTGACGGAAGTTTTATTAACTTGACAGTGGTGAATCACCCATACTAAAAAAGAATGTGAAAAAAAACACACAATATTATTTTCACATAATGTGTGTGTTTTTTTTGTAGCTTAGCTTTATTTAATTTTTTCATTTTTTTTCTAGTCTGACCTCTTAAACAGTTATGATCATTTCTGTAAACAAATTCAAGGAAACACATACTTGTTTCTAACATTTTTTGTAATTTTTTGTACCTTTGACTAGTAACACACAGTTTCTGGCAGCCCTTTAATCTTGAGTATAGGGTAGTACTGCTTGCTTCATATCTCTGAAGAGTCTTTAGCTTTATCAGATTTATAAAAGTCAGATATGCAGTAAAGATTCTTTCCGAAAACAGCCCAGCTCGTGCAGGCGTGCAGTGGATGGAGCTAAACAGTCACAAGCACACAAAGTACGCAAAATACATCATGGCATTATCCCCGGATAACGTTTGCTTCACTTTACGTTCGTTTTGTTTACAATATATGCACTTGCGTGCCGTTTGCCAGCAAAACAGACATTTGATGCAGTTTCACTCTCCATCTGCGGTTTCGACTCGTGACCGGGAACAAATAAACACACAAGAAACAAACAAAAAAAAAAAAACTGCATCCACTGTTTCCTCAGCGCTGGGTTATTTGGGAAGCTGAACAAGGTTATCGTTCCCTCACAGCCAAAAACACCCTCAACAACACACACTTCTTTAGTGACATTTAGTGAGATTCCGTGGTCTAAAAACAAAATGACAGCGCTGCCGACGGCTTCTGTAACCCAGATGAAGCTCATTGATGGGCTTGCTCTTGCTCACGCTCTGGCTGTCATGCGCATGTGCTCTTACGGGATGCCGTCACAGGGCCATACTTGGGGGAAAAAATCCAAAGCTAATTTGAATCCTGAAGGAGTGTATTTGACACAGAAATACTCTGTCATACGTCCAACTTTTTTTGACACTTTGGCCATGTTTAGCATGAGAATCCAAATCTAACAGTGTAAATGCATGATACAGCAGTAGACCCCCTCTTATTTTTAACACCTTCCTCATATCTATTAACATTTTATTTGTACGAAACAGTACTTTGAAAAAAAGTTTTTGAACGATGTTGGCCATGTCTATCTAATCTCATAAATCTCTTAAAAAATTTTTTTTTACATGTAACAATAGCATTAAAACACACATGCTCTCACACTGGTTTGTTTTGCAGAAGAAAAAAACGTGGACCTCCCACGTAAAAGGTAATAAAAAAAATATAACAACAAATGATTTTACATTATATCAATGCTGATGAATCTGAACTATTGTTAAGTGTTTATGCCATCCTTGATATCAAACACTTGAGATGGCAACTAATCTGATAAATTTGCTTTAACATCTAAAGACTCTCTATCAGTCACTACTTTGGCTGTTCTTCTGGGATCAACAGAGAAAGAGTCCCAGGACTGCACAGAATAATAGCAAGCCTGAGAAATACAATTCATTCAAAAACTTGAAGGCTAAAATACCTTTTAATTCATTATATTTTTTAAATTAAATTCTGTGTCTGTGAATGTTAATGTGCGTTTTATTGAGATGCTAAAGGTTGTGACCTTTTCTGCTAATTTTAAACACCTCTTTCTGACCAGTGTTTACACTTCATACTGAAGCTTTCCATTACACTTTCAGAGAAAACCTCCATTAGCCTTTTATTAGACTTGCACATAATTGCACTGTGCAAAGAGAGTTTGGACATCTGTTTTCACTCATTTAGGACGCTGCAGATGAGACGCTTTCCTGTACACTACATATAGTGAGCCACGTTTATTGATTTTAAATAATGGACAAAGTGTTGATATTGATGGACGTGCCATTGACAACCGATAATGGGGCAATCTTCTTATGGTTGAGCAAACACTCATTCTGTTAACGCTGACACGCATGCTCTCACACTGGTTTGTTTTGCAGAAAAACGTGGACCTCCCACATTCCTGCTCAAAGCTTAAATCACTGCAGCCTGTGTGGCATTACTCATTCCAGGAAAAGCATTCTGCCAAACACACACGCTCATTTACTCAAGCACTAACTCTCACACATTGAATCACATTCTTGGAAAAGCTTGCTTCTTATTTCTGAACACGGATGCTTCAGGCCTTGTGCTTTTGAACACAGATAGCGCCCTACATAATGCGGTGCACACACACAAATGTTTAACTTTTAGGTCATGTCAGTCTTTTAACATGATTTGAAATCTTTTTCTCAGTAAGATTAAAGCTTCAACTATGTTCGTGAACTGTGCTTCCCTCTGTCACGTTGTACTTAGTTGTTTTCCCGAGACGCTTTGTGCCGCTCATTAGCGCTAAGCTGCTGTTGGATTGTGTGTTTTGGGTCCAGACTGTCATCAGGAGCTTCTGTGCTGCCTTGAACCTGATGAAATTCAGCCTGCTGTGGAAGAATGTTGCTCTGTTTGTGTGTGTGTGTGTGTGTGTGTTGGGAGAGAGAAATGTAATACAGGTAGCTTACAGAGGCTGCATTGTCATGAGCATGACTCAGTGTAACACCTGCATTGTGCGTATGTGTGTGTTTTTCTGAGCGCAGCATCCAGTGACGTTGAGACGTTAACTGATGTTAAGTGCTGATCACAAGCTCTTCAGATAAGATTAGGAGTGTTTTGCTCACAATATGGCCTATATATGTGAGACATTTCCTTTTCCTCTGTTCTCCACCTTTGACTCACTCCCTGCGAATCCCTGGGTGACTGGTAAAACATGTTGGATTATTTTGAGTTGTGATGCTTCAAGCTGTGAGCGGGTCAGGTTTTGCCTACATTGTGTGGCCCAGAATCCCCTTTTTAAGGATCGTGAAGTCTTAAATTGTAAAAATAAGTTTATGAAAAAAATTAAAATGTGGTTTAATATTATATAATATTATATAGATATATTCAAAACAACAAAATATTAATTAAAAATAATAATATTTTAATGTTTTTAATATTATAAATAGAATTATAATAATTCACATTATTAACTCATAATGAAAACATGAATGGATGTCAATAGAAAGTCTCCACAGTGATAGAAAAACAAAGAAAAATGTTAGGGAAAAAAAGTACAAATGTATTTATTTATTTATTTTTTACATTTTAGAAATACAAAAACGTATATTTTAGCAGTAGCATCACTAGGGCTAGTTTGTAGTGATTACATTCATTTAAAAAACAATAGATGTCTGTGGTATGACTTTATTTAGCTAGTTAGGTAAATATAACAGTGTGTGAGTTTGTGATAATGCTATTTAAAGACAAATAATAATGAAAGCCAGTGCACACACACTTTTATTCATTATATACACACACACTAAACCTGTGTGTGAGTGTGTGTTTGTGTGGTCAACTGCCGGGAATTCAAATGCTGTCTGGCGCCACTTTAACACCCCACCCCACCCCCTCTCCTCCGTACCCCGTCCCCTTTCCTTCTCTTCTGAGGAATGCAAGATCATGTTCGCTCTCTCTCTCTCTCTCTCTCTCTGTCCTCTTCATGTGTTTAAACCTGTTCAAGAGTTTACTGGAATTTGTTTTGAACTTTGAACCAGTGTGTCACCGGCATTTACGGCTCTCACTTTCCAATTCATCAGTTAGGGTGTGTATGTGTTTAGTCAAGGGATGGTCTGTGTGTAACGTATTGGATATGAGCAGGCGAGTGTGTGCATGTGCACCTGTGCACTAACTACTGTTAATCATATGAACGCCTGGATGGAAGACAGGTGGAAAATGTTTTGAGAGCTGTGAGGGGAGGATGTGTTGCCTCACGTGTTGCCCGCTTGTTGTGTATATTGTTTGAGTTGTGATATTCTGTTACACGTACACTGAACCCAACACGCCTTCTGTATGACTATATTAAATGATATAACTCTGCAGATACAAGTTGCCATTTTGTTTGAATGTGAAATATTACAAATGTTCAGTGAGCTTTTAAAATGTTAAAGTTTGTAATTTATGTATCATAGTAAAAATAATTACATATTTTAATTTCTTTTATTTTAAACATTTAGGCATAGATCATATCATTAGCTCAGTATTAATTAAACTTAGCTATACTTTGGGAATGAAATTGCGGAAATAGTTGTCATTCGGTTTGAATCTGAAGCATTCCTAAGGTTCTTTTCTTTTTCATGAAGAGTTTCACATATGAAATTAAGTAAAATAAGTAAATTTAACTTACCCATTTAAAGTTTGTTGAGTAATTTCTACTTAGATGAAGTTTACTTTGCAATACTCTGTTTGAAGTACGTTTTACTTAACAATATAACGCTAAATTAAGCCATGCTTTTAAAGTGTAAGCTTTCTTTACTTAAAACATCTAAGTAAATAACGGAGGTAGATATTCTGTAAACAAAGCATCTACATAATAGAAGTAATGTGGGACTCACCCAAACACAGAGCTCTCAATACTTGGTACAAACTACACAATAACAGTAACATTCACAAAACAGCAAGTTACTAAACCTAACAAGAATAGCAATGATTAAACAGTTAAATACAGAATACAGGAAAACAGTGAAAAATGCAACCTCATTACCAGTGCTTGATGGGAGCACCAGTATCAGAAAATTGTGCATGTTTTACTTAATTTTATAACTTTGATATTTACGCTTTAATTTCTACAAGCTTAAATTGAGCACTAATATAGAATTTACTTTTTTTTAAAAATTTTTGCCTAAACTAACTGCATTAGTAATACTAAATTACATTAGTATTTACTTCACCACAGAATCATTTTTATCAGTGCAGGCCAGAGACGGGACACACTAAAGATGGATGCAAAGAGGAGAACAGAGACATGCCAGAAGAGGAAATACTCACTCACTGTTCGCAATGCCTAATATATTGGAAGAAAAATATAAATATTTAATTAGGGGTGGGGGTGTATATAAATCTCTAAAGGGAACTGGCTGTCTTTAGAAAAGTTTCGATGGCACTTTCTTTTCCTCTTACCTCTGTTAACGTATATAATGCCTGTTTATAAGCGGCAACCGAGGAAAGGCTTTAAATGCCACCTACTGTTGTAGAGTGAATTTTTTTGTGTTCAACTGCTCGTTCTTCTTGTGTAGCATCTTTGTTTGGATCATGATTAAATTCAGTGTTTGCCTCTAATTTCAAATGGCTAAAGATATTTTTGTTTAAGGACAGTTTGGCCTGTTATAAACAACACATTTGCATTAAACAAAGGGGGAAAAATCAGCAACCGGTATCAGAGTCAGCCAATTTGCTTGTACAAAAAAAAAAAAAAAACAGGAGTCAACTATGAAAAATCATTAACGGTGCATTCCTAGAAAATAACAATTAACTCATTAACTTTCTCAAAATACTGAGAACGTTTTTAAAGGGTTACTTTAGCGAGATGAGAGATTTATGTATTTTATTTCTGGAAAAAATCCTCAGATGACGCAAATATCGCCATTTTGCGTCATCCGAAGATTTTTTGGCCAGAGGCTAAAGACTACAGCCAGTAGAAGGAGCTAGTTCTGCATGTTTTCAACCCGCCCATGGAGGGTGGGATCTCACTCACAGCTCTCGCCTCGGCGGGCATTCATGTAAACGGATGAACTTTTCAAATGAATTCCAATGAAAGTTAAGCTTCCACAGGCATGATCTGAAAATGCGCCAGACTGAACACGCGCCGTGACTGTATGATAACCGGTAGCTGTGGCTTGGGAGTGGCCTCGTTGGGCAGTGAAGCAAGGGCATTCTGGGAGTTGTTGTCTTTCATCCACATGAGCCAAAAATACATTTTCTGTGTTTTCTCAGTCTGGAAGGCACCAAATTCAAAAAGTAATTTCACATTTCTACTACATAAGTACAGTTTAAGTACAGATTCATCTTCCCAGCGCATAAGTACCCCTTTAAAACAAATGGGTTTGTGTATACTTTACATCCTTTTTTTTTACTCTGCCAAATGAAATAGAAAAATGATTGTTTCCAAACAGTTTTCTCAAACATATCTCAAACACAGCACCACTGATTCACAGCCTTTTCAGGGAAATGTTCTTTTCAGTCAAGTATTTTTATTTTAACATTGAAAAAACGACTCTCCAGGTTTAAAGTGCCATTTGACTTTCATTACAAACCTCTGACCCTTCCACAGTCAGGAGAGATGATATTGGTGCTTGACATGTAATCTGTATGTGTGTGTGTTCGGATGAGTTTTGTGTTTCATAGTGAGCTATGAAGGAATAGTGTGTGTGTGTGTGTGTGTGTGTGTGTGTGTGTGTGTGTGTGTGTGTGTTTTGGTGCGACTAAAAACCTTTTAAACCATCGATTACACCTCCATCCCTCCACTCCTCTTACACACACACACACACATAACCTCTCTGTCACTAATCCATGCTGGAATACCCCAGTGGCATCTCATCTTCCATCACTCTCTCTTTCTCTGTCTTTTCCCTCCAACTCTCTCCTGTTTTTAGGCCGGGTGTCGGTTGCACATGCTTGTGAGTATTTGAGTGATTTTTCGGGCCCAGTGGACTTTGTGCTGTGTCATCATCTCCAACTGAAGGCTGTAGCATTCAGGAAAAACTCCACAAATTCCCACATCTCTGTTTCTTCACTGGATGATGCTATCTCTCCGTGTATGAAAGAAAACAAACCATTCAAGCTCTTAACACCCTTCTGCTCTCTCTTTTAACGTATATACATGGACGTGTAATGTCTTGTGTCATGAATAATGCATATCCTACTGGTCTGAGAGCTGCTCTATTTAGATGACTCTCGACATCAAATGTTAATGGCATGTTTGCCCGTCACACACGCATGTCTTTGCTGGAAAGAAGTCAGGTGTCCATTAGCTCTATTATTAGTCTGTTCATTCATTGTTATATTCTCTCGGTTTCTTTCTGTGGCCAGTCTTTTAAAACATTTTAATACACTCTCAAATGCTTATTTCTGTGGCTTTGGGTGATAGTCTGGGGCTGTAGATGACATCAGCTTTAAGCTTCTTGTGTGTGTTTGTGATCTCTGGCCAAAGTGCTTGCCTCATAATTGTTTCAACTGTACCATATTTAGCCTCAGACATGGTTTGGCTGATTATGCAATGCTCACACTCGCATGTGGGCCAGGTTTTAAGGGACGTGCTCGATTATTCTCTCCCTAAAGCAGTGTAAGGCAGTGCAGGGCAGCTCAGGGCTTGCCTGCATAACAGTGTGTGTTTGTTGTTTTAGGGGATTAGGGTTTATAACGGATCGGGGCAGAGACCGCGAGGCCCTCGGCACAGCAGCCATAGCGCAGCTTTTAGCTTTAGATTTCAGTCTGTCACAGGAATGGGTGCCTTGCCTCACACTGTTTTAGCACTTTTTAGCTGAAAGTAAGTGGCATGTAGCTTAAAGTGTTTTGCATCTTTTCCATGGACAAAAGTTTTTCAAATATTATCAACGTTTTAAAAAAACGCTTTACTGCTGTTCGATGAAATAAAAATGAAAGATTATGCTAAACTATGAATTGCTTTGTGTTTTAGGATAATTTCATAGATCTGAGCAAAAACAGCAAATCAGCTAAATAGAATGTATAATATATTATTTTAATAGCAGTTCTTTCAAATTGTAATGATATTTCACAATACCACTGTTTTACTGTATTTTGACCAAATAAATTGTATATATTTAAAAAATCTTACAGACTCCAATCAGTGATGTATACAACAAATACAGTACATATTTAGAAAATTATTGTTTATTCTATGAATAGGAATAAACACAATATAGTAAATTTACACAATATGTGCAGTGATCACAATAAGTATCTATTACACTATCAACTGAAACCTAAACATTTGTGATCGAAATTACACACTTCACCTGTAAATGTACAACAAGTCTCTACCTTTGGCATTTAAGATAAGACCTGATAAGTACTTTATTGATCACTTGCAGGAAATTGTGAAAGAAGGAAATCTCCCTACTTGGGGAATCGAACCTACGCACTAAACTAATGAGGAAGATCTGACAGTTTTATACCACGATTATTTCACAGAGCAACTGAAACATGCTTGACTGAGCGGCCATTTTGTGCTAATGTGTGGTGAGAGTTATTAGGTTTACCCTGGCCTGCTGCTCGGAGACTGTTATTTCTGTGTTATCTCAGGGGCTCAGTTTGCAGCCTTGTGTTTGTGTTGTTGTTGTGTGTGTGTGTGTAACAATTCATAAAGTGATTGTAGAGCCCTCTAGCACTTTGTAGAAGATGTCTGTGGTGTTTCAAGCATCCGTATGCTTGTAGTATTGGAGAATTGGTGAGTGTGTGTGTTTGGATGACTCAGCAAGGTGTGTGTTCTGAGAAATGTGCACTTCCATTGTCTCTGCCACTGGTACTGTAACTCAATGCCAGCTGCCTCAGTGTGTGTGTGTGTGTGTGTGTGTGTGTGTGTGTGTGTGTGTGTGTGTGTGTGTGTGTGTGTTTCATGGATAAAGCACTGTTAGGATAGATGTGTTTTTGGATGGGATTCCCCTGGGTGGGGTTATGTCCTACTATTTTCCATCCCATACTGTGTGTGTGTGTTAATGACTGCCAAGTCTGTGATGATGTTCAAATACTTATACATCTCGTACACTCATTGCATAATATGTGTGTATTTTGTTTATTCACTCATGTTTATGGTATAGTATCAATAAAGTGATTTAATTGGACAATTTAGCTTCTTATCTCTGCCCAAAGGACTGCATTGTGTGTGTGTGTGTGCATGCATTTGTTTGTATGTGTGTGTAATATTCTTATTTTCCCATTATATAATACTGTCCAGAAATAATCGAGTTAGAAATCTCTCTCTCCCTGGTCAGTAGGTAAGCAATGTGACTTAGTTTATTTGCTAATGACGATGAAAGATGAAACTTTGCTTGCTTAGTTGTATTTTGCCAAAGTTGCAATAAAGTCTTGTTTTTGTGACCTAATCTTTGACCTCACCGTTGTAAACACTGATACATTACAGACAAAATGGTAGTGTTAGAGCCACAAATAAATTTATGTTCTGTTGGTTTGCTTTAAAAACACACACACTGTTCGGTTGAGGGTCATTGATTTTGTCAGAAGTGAGTGTTGCGTGTGTTTCAAATGGAATCATATTTAACAAGGCTAATGCTGTTACTATAGGAGTCCTTATGGTGATGATGATGGTGGTTGTTTTGATTCTTTACATCCCAGTAGCTGATGCTTGTTGCTGTGGTGAGACGCAGTGTGTGTTTGAGAAGAGTGAGTGAGCGTGGTTACATCATCAGTGTCTTGCATAATGTAGCAGCCTTTACTTGCACTAGCTGAGGAGGGTAATCTGTCCCTGGAGGCAGAGAGACAGTGACAGAGTGAGAGACAGGGGGACTGGGACAGAGATTTTATTTTTATAATCCATTTTATTTTGGTTTTTATTCCTTTTAGTTCTGTTTGTTAGTATTAAAATTATTATTGCTTTTACTTTATCATAATTATATGCATTTATTTAGTTTATAATGCCATTTTGTGTCACTGCTTTTGTTGTGTGTTTTCATGCTCCCCAGCCAAGTACTTGGAAATTAAAAGACAGTGGAACTGGGATTGAGAATATGTATTGCGACATGGGACAGAGAGAGAGAGACAGGGGGTCTGGGAGAGACAAACAGGTGATGGAGAGAGTGACACAGAAGTAGGTGATTGGAGATAGAGAGACGGGGGTAGAGAGAAAGATAATGTTTGAGAGCGAAAGACAAACAACAGGATGAGAGGAAGATGAATGAGATCTGGACCCAAAACACCCTGATAATACAATCATTCCAGCAATTAGTGACGTCTCTCCCTGCTGTGTGTGTGTCTGTGTGTGTGTGTGTGTGTGTGTGTGTGTGTGTGTGTGTGTGACATATCAGGATACAAATGTGTATAATGACATTGGTATGACAGGTATTACAGAAGAGGGTGACTTATGAGGACATTTCCCAATGTCCCCACTTTTCAAAAGGCTTAAAAATCATACAGGATTTGTTTTTTTGAGAAAGTAAAAATGCAGAATGTTTCCTGTGATGGGTAGGTTTTGGGGCAGGGGCAGTGTAGGAGGATAGAAAATACAGTATGGTTTGTACTGTATAAAAACCGTTACGCCTATGAATTGTCCCCACATTTCACAAAAACAAACGTGTGTATGTGTTTCTCCATCCATGGACACACACACACACACACACACACACACACACACACACACACACACACACACACACACACAGCAGAAGATAAACACTAAATAACTAGACAGACTTAAGAGACACTGAACTAATACAGTGTGATCAGACACACACACGCCGGTGACTGTAATCCAGGACTCCTGTGGTGTGAGTGAGGTGAGTGTTATGTAATGACGAGCAGCAGGACTTTAATCAGCTTGAGCAGATCCATTTAAGCATCTCTCAGATACGGAGCACAGCCGTCCTGCTGCTTACCATCACACCACCATCACATAAAACACGTCTGCCCGTGTGTGTGTGTGTATGATGGTGACAGGCGGTATCTCTGCATGTCTTCCAGCCCTGTGCATGTTTACCATTGGACACACACACAAACACACATACACACTGTGTCCTGTCCTCTGTCCTCTCGCTCCCACAAACACACACACACACACACACACATACACACACGGTCCAAAATGAACGCTTGGAATTGCCAAATCGAATGCGAGTAAAAATTGGCTTGGGTAAGTAAATAAAGTTACTTGCCAGTTAAAATGAACTGCTAAATATGTGGTTTATATTTGTAAGAATGATAACCTCACCCTCAAACTGATGCAAGTGCGACATGAAAGAATGAAAACCGAATTCAAATGTCAGAGCTCATGCAAAACAGAGACGCTTAAATGTGATGAATAATATAATTGATTTACTTATTTTATATATATATATATATATATATATATATATATATATATATATATATATATATATATATATATATATATATATATATGTATATGTGTAAATCAATTATGTGAAGTAATCAATATGTGAAGCATTTAAATATATAATACATAAAAATAATCTGGCAAGTAAATTTTATTAGTTCACCCACTATTGAGAGACAAGGCAACAACAAGGCCATTTTGGACCCACACACAGTCCCATACCGCTTATAGAAGTTTCTCACCAACTCCCAAGTGTTACAACTGTGTAACTTGGATAGAAACACTCATATCCCTGTTTCCCTCGCTCTCTCAGATTGTTCACATTTGTGTGACGGGCTTCCCCCCCCACTATCTAAAATTAGAGAGGTAGAAGAATAGCAGGAAGAGGGGGAGAGCAGAACTGATGGAGGTGAAGGAAGGAGGGGTGAGGAATGGGGTGATGGAGATAAAGAAGAGGGAGTATTTTTGGCCGGTTACACGTCACACAGACGCAAGTCAGACTGTCGTACACAAACAAAGATGAGGAAGGTGATAAAAGCACGCTGCTCTGGTGGGAGGGGGGCACCGTTTGTGTGTACACTTGTTAACCATTTAATGACAGTTACCCATTTCAGTGACCGCTTTAACAAGACACAATGTTTGTTTATTAAAAAGTATGATTTGAATGCACAATTACCTTTTAGGCCCATTGTATACACCATATCATACATATATAGTCAGTGGCTGCCGAGATCTGCTTGGTTACAAACAATCTCTTCCAAAAATCTTCCTTTGTGTTCAGTAGAACAAAAATATTTATTCAGGCAATATTTTGGAATGTGTCACCTGAATGTATTAGATTTGATCTTAAGTCAAGTTGAAATGTTTTATATTATTATTTAATATTTTATGGATTCTGTTATTGACATTGTGTTTGCCATGTAAATAGCCTCAATGCTAACATGGTGTAACAAATTTAATAAACAAACATTTATAGAAGTTTGGAACAATTTGAAAATGAGTAAATGATGACAGAATAAAATTTTTTTTGTCTGAACTATCCCTTTAAATGCTCACTGTCCCTTTAAATGCTCATGAGAGTTTTGCAAGCTCCTTACAATTTTCCAATAAACAATTTCCTTCAGATGTCCTAATACAGAAGAAAATCTGTTGCTACTTTTGTTACATTACTACTTTAATATTAAAACATTTCATTATATGTTTGCCCTCAGTTCCAATCACAGTGCTTTTGTAATTAATGTGTGACAAAAGTCTGTCAGAGAGAAAGTCTGTTTTATTGTTTTTGACTTTATTATCTTTTTTTTATGTATTTGATTTATATTATTTCCTCTCCTTTCTCCACACAGACAAAGAGAAAGTGTGTGGTAGGACTGCTTCGTTTAGATCAGGTGTGCTAATGAAGCATGTGTGTGTGAATCAGGTTTGCTCTGTCAGGATTGTAATCCAGTTAGGAATGCATAAGAGCGTGTTCATCTGGTTAAATTTACGACAGCGGGGTTTCCCTTTAGCCCACCTGCTACATTTGTACCAAAGTCAAAGGCTAAACGAGAGTAGAGAGTTTTGTGCCTCTTGAACTTCATGGTCTTCACACACAAATCGATCAAATCTGATGATGTGGATTTTTTTTTAGGTTAAGGTTTAGAAGTTGAGTAAATATCAGTGTCTTAGTGTGAAAAACATTCTGACTATAAGAGTTTTCACTTTGTGTGTGTGTGTGTGTGTGTGTGTGTGTGTTTGTAGACTCTGAGAAGTCTGCTTACTTCCCAGCAAGCTAAAAGTGCTGGAGTACTTGAGAAAACTAACAAATACCTGTTGCTGCCTCTCTCTTGGTTTCTTTCATCTCTGCTCCTGGGCCTCGCTTATTTCTCTTCTGCTTCTTTCTGGCTCCTACCTTTTCTATTTGAGACTCATGCTCTGGTGAAAGGATTAATTGTCGTTTATGTTTTATTTCTTGTTCTCTTCATTTCTAGGGGTTTATTTTTAGGCCTGAAGTGTCTGGTTGCTAAGAGACGGTGTCCAAGAGAGAGAGAGAGGGAGAGGATGGAGAAAGCAAGGGAATGGAGGAGAGAGATTGTTTGCGTTGTGAAGGCTGAATTACAAACACGCTCACGCATTGAGTCAGCGCTGACGCACGCTCGCACACACACCGACACACACTGTGCCTGTTGCTTGTTTTTCTTTATTATCTTTATCACTCCATGCTGCGAAAAAATGTTTGTGTGTCAGTCGGCGTGACTTTCGTTGAAAGTTTGCGACTTTCATCAGATCTGATTCAAATGAGAGAGGAAAGTGACATGTTTTAGTACAGATGCTCTGAGTCAAAATCTCACACACACACACACACACACACACACACACACACACACACACACACACACACACACACACACGTGCACGTACATATACAGGAAGCAGAGATGTTGTTGTGGTGCAGAACAGTTGCTAACTTCCTGTACCGCAATGGTGACACATTCCAGGAAACACCCAGTCACACGCACACATACACGCGTACACAAACACACTTTACTGTAACTCCTTAGTGCGTTTAACCCTACTACTCCTGCAGCATAGGCGTTCAGCCACAGTGCTAATGACATAGTGGTGATATAACCTGTCAATTACACGTCAGACGATTGCGTCATTGTGGCTGATATTTCTTATCTTCGGTGTGATTGCATTGATTGACTCAATCGTGGTACATCAGAAGCGACAGTGTGAAAAGGGGTTCCCCAGGGGCAGGTAATAGGTCCTCTAAAAATCTTACACAAACACTCACACACTCTGAGCAGTAATGTGTTAAGGTGGGAGGGCTGAACTCTCATTTTCTCACCTACCTGTCGGAACATTAACACTAACTGGAGAGAGGCTGTGTGTGTTTGTGACTATACTTGCGAGGGTCAAATTTTGCTCTCGCAAATGTATTTAAAAACATGCAGAGAACCAACTTATAAGGACAATTTTAAGTGGTTCTAGCTATTTGAAAGATTCACAAATCTTTTTTGTTTTACATCTCGTTTTGTTTTACATCTAATAATGTCAAAGTTTGTTTGAGGATTAAAGGGATATTTCACCCAAAAATAAAAGTTTGGAATGATTTGAGGGTGAGTAAATATAAATAATGACAGAATTTTCAATTAATTTAATACATTTTATTCATTTCATAATTCATTTTTACCAAATTTTTACCTCTCTTTAAGTTTGGGATTAGGGGCATGGTATAGTAAATAGCATTATCTTAGCATGAAAACCGTCAAGTCTATGAGGGATCTACTATACCTTCAAAAGTGTGTGTGTGTGTGTGTAATTTAAAAAGAGAGCGTGGAAATAGCATGTAAATGTTTGACTGCAGGAGTGTGAAAAGTTTGAGATGGTATTTTGAATGAAAAAGAGTGATGGGGGACGAGTGGCTCTTGTCTAGGGATTGAGTGAATAAGTGATGTTCAGAGAGAGAGTAAAGAGGAGAAATAGAAGGGTAATGATCGGAGGATAAGAAGACAAACATACTCTGAGCTCTGGGACAATGATAATTACTATACCCTACACATCAGAGTGAAAGATTTTCAGTGAACAGTTTACAGTTTGGTCTGATGTCACAAAAATGACGCATGGATGGTTACGTCACTTGGCTGATATCACTTACATTCTGCATGTTTGACAACATTTCGAAAATGGGTTCACTAGGGGCAAGCACTGAAATTCTGTCAATTTTTTACAAAAACACTTACTCAGTGAGTTTTCAGCGTATGGAATAGAGCGACTAGAGATTCTTCCACATGTCATCTTTTATGTTCCTTGGAAGAAAGTAAGTACAGGTTCAGAATGACATGAGGAAGGGCCGTAACCACTATAGACAAGTCCTCCCTCAATAGTTAGAACTGGCCAAACCCCTTGATATTTGACATTGTTGATGCTCTGCAGCACTCCACTACACTGTTATGTGTGTTATTAGGATGACAAAAGGTTTTAAAAGTTCTATTTTTGGCGGATCTGCCTCAGCTGTCTAACAGGACTCGTCAATGTCAAAATTATTGAGATGGCCAATCAAATCAACAAAGTGGGCCTTAATGTTCACAGAAGACGAGTGAATTTAGGCTTAATGCTTTAGTTTTAACAGTGAAGAGTGTGTGTTAAGTAGCTGAACATTTAATATTTGACAGCTGTTTTACAGTAGAAATGGCCAGTGACCAACAGTAGGCTAATGTCCAGTGATGCACTCTCACGCTGTCTGTTAAATGTAGCAGATTTTAATTGAAAATATGCTATAATTTACATAATTCATGTATTTTTGCACATATATTTACAGTTATTCATTTTTCTTTATTCCCTTATATGCCTTTTAATCCTTTAATTATTTAATTACTTCAAATAAAAAAAAAACTTTTGTTCAGACTCCAGTTTTCAAGACATGGCTACGGCCTTGACATAAGGATGAATAAATAATTTTTTGGCGGGCATATTGTTTTTTCACACACTGAATGCAGGTGGGGTTTTTGTCAGAAATCTAGAGAAATTATGCAAATGTTTGCTATTTTAATCACATACCTCTCCACCCTCTTTCTCCCTCTATTTCCTGGTTCTTTGAAAGAGCTGTAACTGGTTGGAGAAGTACTGGAGTGTGAAGGAAGAAATTAACAGTGAGAAAGTTAGGGCGTGAAACCCCTCAACTTTGTATTTCATCCTTTGATTTGCTCTCTCTCTCTCTCTCTCTCTCTCTCTCTCTCTCTCTCTCTCTCTCTCTCTCTCTCTCTCTCTCTTTTTAGAGCTTCAAGACCACCACTAACCTCGTAGTCTTATTTCTAAGTTCCTCAAGGCACATAATGAAACGGCTCTTGTGTGTGTGTGTGTGTTTACAGTGGAGAGTCACCTTTACTCTTTTCATATGCGTGTTCACACTCATTCATTAGTAGTAATACACGCTCTCTATTTCTCTAATAAATCTTAAACGGCACTGTGGTTTCACTTTTTGCTTGATCTACCTGTAAAGTTTATTTTTTAACAAGATCCACGGTCATTGCAGTCTGAACGTGACAGTCCATTTCAGTGCTATCAGGGATGTTTTGTGATCCAGTCACAATGTAATGCAGGTAGAAACTATTTACTGCAAACTCACAAGCCGTTGTTTGAGAACTGGAGCACATCTCATTTCACACATGAAGGGGGCATTTCAGATGCAGAAGCAAAGCTTTTAAAGCAGAAGCAAAGCTTTTCTAAGCTTCTTCTGAGAAATATTTCTCTTTGTGGCACAAAAAACATTAACATTATAAGCGGAACTTATTCATGAATAATACATTAGAAATGTATGTCATCCCTTTAAATAATGTCGTTACATCAGTTTGGAATGGCATGAGGAGACTAAATTAAATCACGTGACGGTGACATTTTAAAACAAAGGTATAGTGGTAAGAATCATAAACAAACAATGATGTTTGTAAGCAGGTTAAGTAAAGTTTAACATAGAAAGCATATAAGTGTGTGTGTGTGTGTGTGTGTGTGTGTGTGTGTGTGTGTGTGTGTGTGTGTGTGTGTGTGTGTGTGTGTGTGTGTGTGTGTGTGTGTGTGTGTGTGTGTGTGTGTGTGTGTGTGTGCCTGCCTGTGCCTGTGTGCGCAAAGAGATTGGTCTCAACATGCTCATCCACACTCACTCACAGATTCACTTTGTGGCCTCAAAACACGCACTTTGAATGCTAACTTTGTGCTAAATTCAGCTCTAACACTCACCTGTTAGTGTTAAACCACTGATGTTCTCTCTTCTTTCTCTTCACGCTGAGTTATTTTTTTATCTGTTTACACACACACATGCTCACAGTCTCAGCAGAGGTGTGAAAATGACCAGGCAAGGGTCATCACAGGTCCAATCTACGTACATTACATGAATATCTACTGCCACGGAGATCACAGGGAATGAAGTTCTTTTTTTTTTTCGAGTCCTGCTCATCCTGTTTAGTTCAGTTGGAAACAGAAGAAAAGGCTTCAGAATCAGGAGTTTTGGAGAGCAGCATAGAATAGCCTTTGAAAATGTAATGAATTTGATTTATCTATCTATCAATCCTCTCTTTCCAAACTTTTTGGCAACTCCCATATGAGAAGACAGGAGACAGAGGGAGAGCTGTCTTTGTTGTGCTTTTTTTCCAGCCAACAGCTGAATCCCTCCTCTGTGCTGCCTGACAGAAACTCCTTCAGAACTTTTTGATAAGTTATTTTGAGACGCTCTCTCTTTCTCATCTCGCTCTCAATTTCAAAGTGCTTTATTGGCATAGAGTTTTGCTGAAGCATCAATACACACACGAGATTGTGGAAAAAAAGGGATTTAATGTTAATAAAATAAAAATAATGTTCAAAAGTCCGAAAGATTTTTGTAATGATTTTGAAAAGAAATCTCTCATCAATGTTAAATATAGGATTTAAAAAAATCATGTTGAAGTGTGAACCGTTTAGCGGGGTCCCAGGGCATGCTTCCTCTTGAGATTTTATTTGTTTGTTTAATTTTGCAAAATGGTCTTTTGTGGTATCATCCTCACATGCATTGCAATTTTGATAACATAACTGCATAACTAGCCTTAACAATTACTTGTTTACGATATGATGTATTTAAATTTTAATCAAGCACCTAAAAACTTACCAGTTTGACAGAATTTTTTTAATTAAAGTGCTATGATAGGTCAAACTAACTACTTAAATGTTTTATATTTATATTGGAAAAGTTAATTTTCTGTCATCTTTTGGAATATCTGAAAGCCAGGTTTACCTAACAAATATGTCATTATTAGCAGAGCACATTTAAAAAAAAAAATTTTTTTTATTTTTTTATTCTAGCTTGTACTTGGCCTTATGAAAAAGTTCATGTAATTGTTTAATTATAGCATTTGTAAAGAAATAGCAACATACACATGACATACACATTTAGAAACTATAGCTACAACACGCCACAGTTGTAATATACATTTTTTAGTGAAAATCTAGATCAATTTAGTCAAGTTTCAGTCAAAATGGTGAACACACGCAGAGTATATGGTGATTCGTGCCTCACTCACTCACAATTATAAAGCGGGCTTCTGTCACATTGCGCAGATAACTGATCTGTTCAGTTCATACGGGAACGTAGTGCTTATAAAAGCTCTGAATGCGCAATGTATGTAATTAATTAATAGCCTGATTCTATGTTTCCATTAACCATGGTAGGTTATCAATATAAGGGGGGTTGTACTTGCTTGTTTTGGTTATGGGGGGCGGGGTTACTTGTAAGCATGCACTATTTACTGTTATTACCATAGTAATTACATGTAGTGACGTATAACTACGTCATCTTGAAATAAAGTGTTACCAAAAATAGCAGTTTGAAATTAAATAAAATATAATAAACTTAAAATACAATAAATTTCATATTAATACAATGTCATTTCATATTAAGGTTACTCTGTT